>OZ018329.1:142221020-142453520 GCA_963969495.1 Ceratothoa steindachneri | reverse complement strand
CTGAGTTCAAAGGCACGCCTTTATGTCGTCTCGTTTACCGTCACAGAAAACTGTTATTACTAATATATTAACAGCGTTGACTGAGCCAAAACGCTCGAAAGATGGAAAAATATCCAAGACAAATTGGTGCGGTTAAGGTAATGGCATAATTAGACAACGGCTCTGCTTCAGGTCCAGCAGGTGATCCTATCCTCCTTGAACTGGAAGACAACACTTAGGGATGACCCATCCTTCAGCCCAAAAAAGCTGAGTTCAAAGACACGCCTTTATGTCGTCTCGTTTACCGTCACAGAAAACTGTTATTATTAATATATTAACAGCGTTGACTGAGCCAAAACGCTCGAAAGATGGAAAAATATCCAAGACAAATTGGTGCGGTTAAGGTAATGGCATAATTAGACAACGGCTCTGCTTCAGGTCCAGCAGGTGATCCTATCCTCCTTGAACTGGAAGACAACACTTAGGGATGACCCATCCTTCAGCCCAAAAAAGCTGAGTTCAAAGACACGCCTTTATGTCGTCTCGTTTACCGTCACAGAAAACTGTTATTATTAATATTTTAACAGCGTTGACTGAGCCAAAACGCTCGAAAGATGGAAAAATATCCAAGACAAATTGGTGCGGTTAAGGTAATGGCATAATTAGACAACGGCTCTGCTTCAGGTCCAGCAGGTGATCCTATCCTCCTTGAACTGGAAGACAACACTTAGGAATGACCCATCCTTCAGCCCAAAAAAGCTGAGTTCAAAGACACGCCTTTATGTCGTCTCGTTTACCGTCACAGAAAACTGTTATTATTAATATATTAACAGCGTTGACTGAGCCAAAACGCTCGAAAGATGGAAAAATATCCAAGACCTATTGGTGCGGTTAAGGTAATGGCATAATTAGACAACGGCTCTGCTTCAGGTCCAGCAGGTGATCCTATCCTCCTTGAACTGGAAGACAACACTTAGGGATGACCTATCCTTCAGCCCAAAAAAGCTGAGTTCAAAGACACGCCTTTATGTCGTCTCGTTTACCGTCACAGAAAACTGTTATTACTAATATATTAACAGCGTTGACTGAGCCAAAACGCTCGAAAGATGGAAAAATATCCAAGACAAATTGGTGCGGTTAAGGTAATGGCATAATTAGACAACGGCTCTGCTTCAGGTCCAGCAGGTGATCCTATCCTCCTTGAACTGGAAGACAACACTTAGGGATGACCCATCCTTCAGCCCAAAAAAGCTGAGTTCAAAGACACGCCTTTATGTCGTCTCGTTTACCGTCACAGAAAACTGTTATTATTAATATATTAACAGCGTTGACTGAGCCAAAACGCTCGAAAGATGGAAAAATATCCAAGACAAATTGGTGCGGTTAAGGTAATGGCATAATTAGAAAACGGCTCTGCTTCAGGTCCAGCAGGTGATCCTATCCTCCTTGAACTGGAAGCCAACACTTAGGGATGACCCATCCTTCAGCCCAAAAAAGCTGAGTTCAAAGACACGCCTTTATGTCGTCTCGTTTACCGTCACAGAAAACTGTTATTATTAATATATTAACAGCGTTGACTGAGCCAAAACGCTCGAAAGATGGAAAAATATCCAAGACCTATTGGTGCGGTTAAGGTAATGGCATAATTAGACAACGGCTCTGCTTCAGGTCCAGCAGGTGATCCTATCCTCCTTGAACTGGAAGACAACACTTAGGGATGACCCATCCTTCAGCCCAAAAAAGCTGAGTTCAAAGACACGCCTTTATGTCGTCTCGTTTACCGTCACAGAAAACTGTTATTATTAATATATTAACAGCGTTGACTGAGCCAAAACGCTCGAAAGATGGAAAAATATCCAAGACCTATTGGTGCGGTTAAGGTAATGGCATAATTAGACAACGGCTCTGCTTCAGGTCCAGCAGGTGATCCTATCCTCCTTGAACTGGAAGACAACACTTAGGGATGACCCATCCTTCAGCCCAAAAAAGCTGAGTTCAAAGACACGCCTTTATGTCGTCTCGTTTACCGTCACAGAAAACTGTTATTATTAATATATTAACAGCGTTGACTGAGCCAAAACGCTCGAAAGATGGAAAAATATCCAAGACAAATTGGTGCGGTTAAGGTAATGGCATAATTAGACAACGGCTCAGTCAACGCTGTTAATATATTAATAATAACAGTTTTCTGTGACGGTAAACGAGACGACATAAAGGCGTGTCTTTGAACTCAGCTTTTTTGGGCTGAAGGATGGGTCATCCCTAAGTGTTGTCTTCCAGTTCAAGGAGGATAGGATCACCTGCTAGACCTGAAGCAGAGCCGTTGTCTAATTATGCCATTACCTTAACCGCACCAATTTGTCTTGGATATTTTTCCATCTTTCGAGCGTTTTGGCTCAGTCAACGCTGTTAATATATTAATAATAACAGTTTTCTGTGACGGTAAACGAGATGACATAAAGGCGTGTCTTTGAACTCAGCTTTTTTGGGCTGAAGGATGGGTCATCCCTAAGTGTTGTCTTCCAATTCAAGGAGGATAGGATCACCTGCTGGACCTGAAGCAGAGCCGTTGTCTAATTATGCCATTACCTTAACCGCACCAATTTGTCTTGGATATTTTTCCATCTTTCGAGCGTTTTGGCTCAGTCAACGCTGTTAATATATTAATAATAACAGTTTTCTGTGACGGTAAACGAGACGACATAAAGGTGTGTCTTTGAACTCAGCTTTTTTGGGCTGAAGGATGGGTCATCCCTAAGTGTTGTCTTCCAGTTCAAGGAGGATAGGATCACCTGCTGGACCTGAAGCAGAGCCGTTGTCTAATTATGCCATTACCTTAACCGCACCAATTTGTCTTGGATATTTTTCCATCTTTCGAACGTTTTGGCTCAGTCAACGCTGTTAATATATTAATAATAACAGTTTTCTGTGACGGTAAACGAGACGACATAAAGGCGAGTCTTTGAACTCAGCTTTTTTGGGCTGAAGGATGGGTCATCCATAAGTGTTGTCTTCCAGTTCAAGGAGGATAGGATCACCTGCTGGACCTGAAGCAGAGCCGTTGTCTAATTATGCCATTACCTTAACCGCACCAATAGGTCTTGGATATTTTTCCATCTTTCGAGCGTTTTGGCTCAGTCAACGCTGTTAATATATTAATAATAACAGTTTTCTGTGACGGTAAACGAGACGACATAAAGGCGTGTCTTTGAACTCAGCTTTTTTGGGCTGAAGGATGGGTCATCCCTAAGTGTTGTCTTCCCGTTCAAGGAGGATAGGATCACCTGCTGGACCTGAAGCAGAGCCGTTGTCTAATTATGCCATTCCCTTATCGCACCAATTTGTCTTGGATATTTTTCCATCTTTCGAGCGTTTTGGCTCAGTCAACGCTGTTAATATATTAATAATAACAGTTTTCTGTGACGGTAAACGAGACGACATAAAGGCGTGTCTTTGAACTCAGCTTTTTTGGGCTGAAGGATGGGTCATCCCTAAGTGTTGTCTTCCAGTTCAAGGAGGATAGGATCACCTGCTGGACCTGAAGCAGAGCCGTTGTCTAATTATGCCATTACCTTAACCGCACCATATATATATATATATATATATATATATATATATATATATATATATATATATATATACTTATATATATTATATATATATATATTTATTATTATATATATATATATATATATATATATATATATTATTGAGATTTAAATATAAAATTAACGATAATAATAGTATTGAAATAAAAAAAATCATGAATTGAAAAAACAAGCCTACTCAAAAACGAAAAATATAAGATCATTTTTTCGTGAAGATGAGGCCTTGAAATTTTGTACAAGTCTTGCAACTTTTCTATTCACCGCTTACTGATACCAAGGTTCATAAATACAGATGGTCTACGGTAGCATATGTGTGCTTATGTTCGTTATGTTTGAAATTACTTCGATTTGATAGTCTGATTTGGCATCAAAATCGACATCAGATGTGGAAAATTGTTCCTTTAAACTCAGAGCAAATTCATGCCTTCGGACCATGGTTTCAAAGAAACAATGTTTACCGATCTCAACCCCAAAATTGTCTATGTTAAAGTATTCCTTGTTCCGAATTCTTTGCAATAAATTACAAGCAGGATTTGTCTCACTCATTATTTTCGAATATTCTTTTTCTATTTATTTTTTTATATACAGTACATAAACATTTGAATATTTGATTAAGTTAACAAATGGTGCTTAAGTTGTAATAATGTTTTTCAACTATATGATAAATTTAATTCCAAGGTTTTCATCGTTTTAAAGCGAATAATATTCAAAGGACACGATAGCCTCTTAAAGGACAACAATAGCTTTGTACCAAGATCTAGAGGTGGATATAGAGTTCATTAATAATCGTACATTAGCTATAGGCCTGCTTATAACACATACAGAACACTAGGACAACACTATCAATCCTGAGATCAGCGAGGGTAGAAGAAAAGCATCTTGACTGGAATCGATATCCAGCATTATATATTTATATTTAAAACGATTTAAGATATTTAAAGACGGCATAAACTCACAAATTAAGACATCTTGTGAAAAGAATCTGATAATAACGCTAACTAAGGGAGGTTGCCGACTATGAATTTTAGACCCCGAAGCAAATTAAGAAACCAACAGATTAGCTGAATAAATGCTAGAGTTTGATAGGGAAATAATCGTCGCAACAACCAAAGCCCATCCTACTATTTAAACATGCCCCACATATGTACATGTCAATGAAAGTGCTTAAGCCGAATAAGAGGTAACGGTCCTGAGAGTCCTTTCTTTGACGTACAGATCGTGAAACATCATCATCAATCACATTGGAAGCCACCACTACTACAATTTCAAATTTTTAGAAGGGGATCTTTTTGAGCATTTGAATAAAAATTTCATCTTAGTTTGGTTATGAGTTATGTTTTTTATTTCTAATCATTCTTTTACGAGGCAATGGCTTCGCTACTAAGATTAAAATTTTAAATCTAAAAGAAAAGCAGCCATAGTTAAATATTATAAATTTTCTGAACTTCGCCAATTATAATAATTTTATACGAAAATATAAACCAAATTTCCCCTCTTTCAAAATATCACGTTGATAAAATATAGTTATAGAAGAAGATATATAAAAATAAATTTTCTGAACTTCACCATTTGTAATTCTTTGAGTTTAAAAAGATTCACAAAATTTCGGTACCTAAATTTATTTCTGAACTTCACCATTTTGTTTTTTGATATTATAAAAGAATTATTAGAAATAATTTTAATAAAAAAGACATAAGTCATAACCAAACTAAGATGAAATTACTATTCAAATACTCCCAAAATTCCCTTCTTAAATTATATAATTCTTTATAATATCCAAAACCAAATGGTGAAGTTCAGAAATAAATATAAGTATCGAAATTTTGTGAATATTTTTAAATCCAAAGAATTACAAATGGTGAAGTTCAGAAAACTTATTTTTATATATCTTTTTCAATCTATTCTTCTATAACTCTATATTTTAGCAACGTGATATTTTAAGAGGATGAAAATTTAGTTTAGAGTTCCTTTTTAAAATTATTATAATTGTCGAAGTTCAGAAAATTTATATTATTTAACCATGGTTGATTTTTTTTAGATTTTAAATTTTAATCTTAGTAGCGAAAAGCAAGCTTTTCCTGTAGGGGAAAGGGGCAAATCCATTCCCTGGTATTTATATTCTTTTAATTCGTATATAAGCTCCGAACTGTTGTAGCCAATACATTAGTTCTCGCATTTGATATTATGAGATAAACACGTATTGCCAGGGGAGATTTTTATTTTTCCCCTTTAAATTGAGCATAGGAATCTAAAGGGGATTTATGATATTATTTTTGATTAGGTGTTTTAAACCCTTTAATTTGCGATAGCAGAGGATCTCGATACTGCAAGAGATAAATGTATTCTTTTTATCTATTTAGAATTTCACATCATGTTTCATTTAGAACGGGTACAAAAAGAAATTTTTATCTTTTAATTGTGTAAGGCTGATAGAAGTTCGGTATGAATGAGATGATAAAATTTAGTTAATGTTGCCAATTCTATCAGTGGCATTATAGGCTCCCTTGTAGAAAAAGGTAGAAAATGTAAAATCTTTTATTATCAAGTAAAAGCAGAATAGAATATAAATATAGACGTTTGAGTGTGGGGGTTTAAGATAAAAAGATTGGATATGATAAAAGTGAATGAGAGAATTATAATAGATTTTAAACTGCTTTGAGGAATGAAACTTGTGCGAAGAACTGATCAAGATTTTAATTAACGTGTCCGGAAAGAATAAATTGTCCATTAACGTAAGCTGTCTAATATTTGATATTTTATAAGATAATTGAAATTTAATATATTTATTAAATATACAAATACTTCCTTTGGATGACAAGTAGCCATTGTGTATAGAGCTTATCTTTGTAGTCAAATCTTAACATTGTTCTAGATGATTTTTTCTCAGACTCGCAGGTCACATCTTTCCACATTTAGAATTTTCATTTAGTAATTTTTTCTTTGTTAAAAGTTTGGACTCACAGTCATTACATAAATTTAAGAAACAAGGTTGCCTTAGTAAATGCGCTTGAATAATATCAAATTTTATGCCCACATAGGAATGATTGACGAAAAAACATAGAAAACCGACACAAACTACATTTTTTTCTGTTAAGAGCTCAATCCGTTTTCACATGGTAACAAATTAACTTTGTAGTTAAATAATCATAACAAGAGCAATACCACACTGCCTCCGTAACCCAATCAATTCCACATTCCATATTTAAGAAGATCAATATTCCATTCCTTCGCTTTAAGTAGCAATTAAGCATAACATCCTTATCACCATGAACCTTACATTATACCAAGTATGTTGTAGAGAAATGTAATCCGAGTTACTGTACCAGTGTAAGTAGTACCATTTGGTAACACCTCGGGGTCCAGCCACCTACATAAATGGTTCTATTTAAGTATAAATTGGTGTTACACTTTCTCTCTCATTCGCTCAGTTTGAAAGAATCATTATTCTCTTAGTCTTAATTGAACTCTTAATTTAGCTAATATCGAAAAAGTTCTTAAAAAAAGTTCGGTTCTAAAAGCTTTTGTATTTCTTTCTTTTATGGGGGAGACATTTGAACGCACTGCCATCTGAACTTTAGCTGTATTTGGACCAGCTAATCTTTTCGGAGAAGTCGGAGTGGTTCTTCCACAAGAAGATGGTCATTTACCCACGAGAATGTGCTGTCACCCATTTATAGCTTGTCGAAAATAGGGAACACAAACGTATCATGTAGATGGAACGTGAGATACAAAATGATTGAGTGTATAGAATACAATCTTACCTGTCAAATATTTATATTTACTCGAGTAGGCTGTTAAGTACACTTCGCTCACTATTAGTTAAAAGTATATATTAAATTTTCACTTGAAAGTGAAGAGTTCCTTTTAAAATAAATTCGAGAATACTCAAAAAAGTTAGCTTTAGGGCTGGTTTTATATCAGGTTGTAGAGTAAATTTAATTGATTGAAACTATTGTGAAATATCATCGGGATTGGAAAGTAATTGCCTGTTTTTAAAATAGGGATGGAAACAAATGCCACGGAAGTTTAATTAACCTATTTATAATTTATGTTATCGTTATCATTAATTGAATTCCAAGGGGAGAGCCTATTTTGAATCTTGGTTTAAATAATTAACGTTTTAGATTGTTGTTTAGACATGTACTGGCATTTATGAAAAGTTCTAGTAATCGCAATATGTGATATACCCTAAGTGCTGATTAAGATGATGATGTAAAGTTTGGATAAATGTCCAAACTTAACAATCTTATAATTTGCGTGTTTTGTCTTGCAAAGTGATGCCTCTTCTGGTCATGCTGGAAAAACATCTTTTTTTTTCGAAAAACCTGTGACTGTCGATGTAATGCTTCGATTACAAGATCAAGACACTGGCAATAAATGTCCGTAGACAGTAGTATAACATGACCCATTCAGTCTTTTCACCAGAGCTCCACCGATTTGATTAAACAATTTCTTATAAAGATCGTCAACCATTATAGGTTGTTGTCTCGCACCACGGCCGATTGGGAAGGTCAGAAGCAATAAAGATACACTCCACAAACCTGCTATTTTTATACCCTGCGTGAGCTGTGCCAACCATTAAAACTTATGCAATATACAAATACCAATACGTTGCTCTTTAAAGTATTTATCTTCCAAAGGGAAGATAAAGATTTAAATAAGAACGACACTGTTAGATTGAAGAGATGATAAACTAGATCTGCACGTTGTATTCTAACATAAATCCATGGTAATTCCTTAATTCGTTGTTATATAATCCATAGCGTTTAAATACATTGTTTCGGCATATATATATTTCTCTGCTTTAGCTCAACCACCCAAAACTTTTGTATTGTGGAAGAAAGCGTCAATAAAATAGCATATTACTGAGCTTTTCTGTTGCTACGCATCTTGGATCAGACTCAATTAGGTAGGGCTTCAGAGGGCAAAGAAATAAAAGTTTTCCTTGATACTTTTTCTTTGCTCTGTGAAGTTTTGAGATGAACAATTCCACGCTTGGTAGACTACACTGTTCATCCTGGGTAGGAGGGGACTCCCATCACTAGGTATACCATTTTTTCTCCTTTGACGTGGTTTGATGTGTTAAGAAAGTGCATGGATATCTCAAAGCCATTCACTGAGAAGCAGATGACATGGATGGAGATTATGAAGCAAATATTAGGCAAAGAGGGTAGGAGGGTCACTTTAGAGTCATGTGGGCAATTTAGCGTGTAAGGTATGCAATGGTAGAGAAGGAGTTCCAACGAAACTTTACATTAAGGGTATAATGACAAGCTTCTTAAATCCTATAAAAATATTGTAAAGCAAGAGTGAAATTAATGAAAAAAGAATACCTGAAAATAGTGTAAAATGGTAAAAATATGAATGTGCGCAAGTTTTTGTCTTTAAGGGTGTAAACGAAGATGTGCGTGCTACTATGTCGTGTTTTATTGATTATAGTATATTCGCTAGGTTTCTTAAAGACTTAGTTTTCAGTTTATCCTCTTTCTACGGGGCTATAATAACTGTGTGGATTAGAGCTAGGAAGGATGTTATCATACCGTATTTTATGTCAAATGGGGAATCATTCATCCGTTTAGCAGTGAAACTGATTCAAGTTTCAATCTTTCTAGATCCTTAGCGTATTTGTCGGATTCTGAAGATGTTCTTGAGGAAGGTATTCTGGAAAAATATATAATTACATTTGTGCAAATTAAGTCTCGGAGAGGAAAATCAATAGTTATTTCTCCAAGTAGTGAGGATTTAAAACCTCAAAATTAGAAAGTCAAATGTCCACGTTATTGACTAAAGATTAAGATTGTGTTTATACCTTGTTACAAGTCGGGATCTTCCTTTACTCTGCTAAGCTTGTGAATTTCATTTCCTAATAACACTAAGGGAACCTTGCATCGTTAGGGGATTGTTTCAAAGCTTTTTTTTCGGACGGAAGAACTGTTTGGGTTAAGATAAATGGCAAGATGATACCAATCCGGTAAAATATACACTCGTAGAATTTGCGTAGGAGGGACTGATTTTTCTCCCATTCACAATCAATATGCATACACTTACACGTCTATGTCAGAAGAGAAGGCAAAGGTATACATATGTCTATATTTGTAAACTGGTTTTTGAACGATTAAATGTGACGTAATGCATAATTAGAAAGACCTTTTGAATCTATTCAGGAACACCACAAGAACTTTGAATTTCGGACGTTCCGAAAACTACTACAATTTATGTAAAAACATCATCTTATTGGACAGGGTGGACAAAGTATTTGTTCGAGAAAAACAGCGAAGAAGTAAATGGAGAGGATATACCACTAGAGGTTGATAGGAATTACGGTATTAAACAAACTTTTTGAAAGAGAGTTCATTAAAAAAGAATCTGGCTCAAAACACATGAGGAAAAAAGTTTGTTTCTCTCTCTCTCTCACACACACACATTTCGCTTTCTCTCTTATAGACACACAAACTCCCTGTATATCACTCTATTTCTAACTCTCGCCTTCTTTGCTATCATTCTACCACTTTCCCTTTGCCTCTCCCTATGCTTTTCAGTATCCCTCTCTCCTACTGCATATCTTCATTTCTCTCTCCCCCTCTTCCGCGCTCACTTTACTCTTCCCATTCCCTTTCCAGACTCTGTTTCTCCCTTCCCTTCCCTTCCTCTCCTTCTTCCTTCCATTCCTTTCCTCTTCCCAACTGAACTTTTCCCTCCCCTCTCCTTCCTAAAATCCTGTCCCCTCTCTTTCTCTTCCTTTTCCCTCTCTTTCTCTCCCTCTATCCATCCCTCTTTTTACTTCTCCTCGCGCCCTCTCTCTCCCCTCCTCTTTCTCTCTTCAACCTAGGACACATCAACAGAAATAACTATGTATACATATGTACGAATACTTAACATACAAAAACAGCACTACCTTCTCAACAGCTACAGAGAAACTTCTCTCACACAAAACGTAATTATCCAATCTCCTTCTCCAATCTCACAATATTTTCCCCGGAACCAAAATCGAGATTCCTGGCATCAAATCTGCCTGTGTCATAAAAATATGGGACATTTTCATTGTCCGTTTTTTCAAGCCATTCACTATCTATCTATGCCGTGGATGGGACATATTTAAGCTAATGTAAAGCTGTTGTAGGCAAATTTCGAATACATATGAGTTAATTACAATTACTTTAGTGCATTTTTTCATTTACTGCATAGTTATAGATAGAACTATACATTAATAACTAAGATTATTTTTTGGCATAGATTTTCCACCCATTTTATAATGTTTCCAGAATTATTTTAGAGTAGACAGCGATAGTTTAACGTGGAATTCGAACCGCTATTTACAATTTTATATCATGTGATCAGTACCCAGGGACAAGGCCTATCCCATCCAAGTACTAACCACAGTCGACGAGCTTAACGTCCGCGAGCCAAAGAATGCATGCAGATAAGGGTAATGAGAATGTATAGTCATAAAGTATCGTATTTTTTTAAGAACATTTTATCTATGAATGAAATATATTTGAAAATGACTTATTTAAGAATTTAGCGCTCACCACTTAAAAATTTGGTAAAATGTTCAATAATTAATTATCAATATTTTTTCGAATTCTAAAATGAAACGCAACCAACATGAAAAGGCTTCGCGGGTCACATTTGAGGCTACTTAAATGCCTTCGAGGGGCGCAGTTTGCCTTCTCTGCTCTATGCCCTCTGAATTAAAAAGTTCCCCTACTTTGGTGATTTATATCTTCCCTGTGGTTGAAAATCATCATCTCTACATTTTTTTTATTGTAACTACTCTGATTCATACCCGTTAGTTCAGTCGGAAGATGAGAATAAATATTCGAGGGTAAAAAAAATCTATCTAGCACAAAATTATGCTTCGTCTCCAACGAGACAGGAATTAGTATTTTGTGAAGACGAAGAAAGATTCCTCACTTTCGAAATAATGTTGAGGCCGACCCTAGTGACCTTACACAGTCAACACGCAATTTCAGGAAATTAACTACACAGACAAAGGGAAAGAAGTCTCATCATCAATAACAAAACGCAGTACACAGCACTCCTCCAATCGCCAAGTTCTATTCTGCACAGGTTCACTATCTAGAGTCTATTTTTTTACTTAGATATATAGGGCTCGAATGTATTGATTTGCTCTGATATTTTACCTGGAAAACAGCGAAAAGGGAATGAGCTAAATAAAACTCGATTTAACTAAAGTTAATTATTATGCAAATAAGCCAGTTCTCTCTATAAGAAACCTAAGCTTCCTATCATTTCGGACACATTAATTTTATCATAAATTGCTTATCTGCTGATAACTTCCACTTTATTCATCCAAATTTTATGCATAACATTTACTTATGCAAAGTTCATACAAGTGGGTTATCGTAAACTAATTTTGGAAACCATTGCTTTTCTCTACTAAAATAGCGGGAGATGTTATAGTAAAACAGTTGTACTGATCTTTTGGGACCGTACTAAATATCTAACATTTTTTTATCACAGTCACCCATTTCACACCAAATATAATTTGCTAACGTTTAGGCAAAGGATAAATAATATAAAAATTCTGGCCTCAAAATCTAGTCATGTTAATTGCTCATGTGACTCTTTCGATGCTGACACAATCAGGTCCAGAAAATATTTCTCATTTCACTGCCGAAATGCATAATGCGACTTCAAATGCCAATCGCTTGCATAGGCATGAGGCCCTGGAGACACGACACACTTTCCTAACCAGGAAACCTCACGCGATGCCATAAGAATCACTAGTAATTGTTTTTCTGTTCTGCTTAACGACGCTCACTTAAACTACTGACATGACTGTGAAAGAATAGAGTCAAAAGAGCCCATATGGACCTCAGAATCCCACGTGGCCATCAAACATGTGATCCAAATAGAATGTCTCATTTATACTAGCCATTATTCATTCTAAATATAAATATTTTACCATTTTCTTTCATTTATTTTTAAGACCATTTTTGACCTATTAGGTTAGCTGGCGCTTATATCTGCAGGCTAGTCGCCGACAAACTTTCTGCCATTTATCCATCGGAGCCGATAGCGTAAATTCCTGCTCCTTTTTCTCTGTTTGAAGTTAGTTTATCTCACCTCTCTTAGATCCATTTAGCGGCGAGAGCTCTCAAGCACACCAGAGTTCTTTCGACTCTCTTTCACTGTTATCAAATTGATCTTTCTTTTCTTTATCTGTAGTATTATGGTCATATACAGATATGGCTATACCACGCACTGCTTAGCTAAACGGAAGGTGGGACATTATTAGTTAACCCTGTCTAACTGGCACCCGAAGCGCCTTCTCCTGTTGGCTACTCAGTTAGTTTTCTATTGTTTGCCATTTCAGTAAACAACAGGGTTTACATTCAAAATGATTAATAAATAATATATAAAAAACAATAGATTAACTCTTGACTGTAGAGGGGATTAACTTCATTCTAAGGCTAAATGGTTTTCCACATCTTATCTCTAAACCCGTCAGCAAGCGGCTCTTCCTATACTCTCTTAGGCGCCTCAGCCAAAGAATATGAGGAATAGGAGAATGCTTTCCGCTCTCGAAATTAGTTTTGAGCCAGAATTCTTATATTGTTTATACGAGGGGCGGTCATTAAGTTTTGCAATTCGAATATAAGGAAACGAGATATGAGGAAAAGTGTTTTATTATTTTTCAATATAACTACCCTTGACTTCAATGCCCTTGTGCCACTTGTCCCTGAGGATTCGAATTCATGACAACCAGAAATCTCCCGACTGCTGTTCAATCCACTCCTGGACGGCGAGCTGGACATCTTCATCGTCCCTAAACAGGCGTCTACGCAGTGCAGCCTTGAGCTGGCGGAATAAAAGGTAGTCGCTAGGGGCCAGATCTGGACTGTAGGGGAGATGGTTAAGCTCCTTGAATCCGCACTCGCGCAGGGCAGCTTGTGCAACTCTGGCTTTGTGGACTTTGACGACGTTGAAGTCGATCATGGGGCGTGAGGTTTCTAGAGACCCAACGGGCAGAGACCTTGGTCATGTTCAAATTGTCGTGGATGATGTTGATAACACTTCCATGTGATATTCCAAGTTCGCGCTCTATTTCTTTGACCTTCACCCGTCGATTTTCGAAGATCATCGTCTCCATACGCGACACATTGTCCTCATTGGTCACGTCTGGCGGGTCTCTTGGACGGGGGTCATCTTCAAGGGACTTACGACCATGGCGGAACTCCCTATTCTAGCGAGCAATGGTTGCATAGGAAGGTACGGTGTCGATGTACACTGCAACCATACGTTCATGGATCTCTTTTGCATTCTTGCCTTCCTTGGTCAAAAATTTGATCACTGCGCGGTGCTCAACCTTCTCCATTGTTGAAAAATTTGTGACTGACGATCTGCGATGAGCTACTGCTTCTTAAATAGACGAGGCAGGAGCGTGCGGCTGCAGGTCCTGACTTGTCATAACTTGTCCTAACACCTCCATAAACAGCCCTCCACCTTCCTCTGTGTTTTCCTCCTGATTCGCGAAACTTATTGACCGCCCCTCCGGGAGGATTTATGGAAGTAAGAATTGTGATGAAGGAAAAGGTGTTAGATTGATGAGAAATAAGGAGTTATTGGTTATATCCATGTTTCAGGTTCAGGATAAGAGGGATTTGGAGAAGTCAATTGAATTATTTCTTCTGGTAAGTAAGAGGAGAAGGCGGATGGTAAAAGCAGAAAAGAAGAAGGCCATGATACGATTCGGTTTTGAGAATGGCGTGGGATGTAAAATTAGATACCTGGCTTTATATTACTCTTGAATATATGCAAGGGTTCAAATATTTGAGATATTAGTTAAATACTGGTATAGATCAGTAGAGATACGATCGTAAGAGATTTAGATGATATGATAGTATCTGGTAATATCACATCGTTTTTAAATGGTGGTATTGAGATTTTTCTATGGCAGTAGAACTACCGTGTGGAAGAAGAAGCAGAGATCTTATTTAACAGAAGTTCAGATGCACAAGTTGAGAGAACCCGCTGGTGTGAGAAAGGTATTTACTGATATAAAATGCGAAATAAAAGATATCTTCTAGTTATAATCTGTTGGTATAGTATCCGCTTGTAAGAAGATGAATGTAAATAAAATATGTAATAAGAATATACGAGAGCGAGTGCCAGTACATTTAAAATGTTGGATAAATATGTAGATGAGTGTTTGATAGAAAAAGGTATATCGGAAGAACACCTGAATGATATTAGAATAATAGATATATGTAAAGGAAAGAGATGCCAAGATGAATACTCCCTTCATTTGTTTCTTGAATTCCTTTCCTCCCTATGTCTCTTAAGAATAACTCCACGTAGAGATCGCTCTGTATCCAAAGAAAAAAATAAAAGAAAAAAGAATCTGAATGTTCGTCAGCGCCTCACAGGTGTAGTTAAGTTAGGCGCTAAAAGCTTTCTCCTCCCAGATGAAACGCTAACCTCTATGGTCTGGGAAATGATAGCCGAAAGTTTTCCACCCACATTGTTGAAGACGATTAAGACCTGTGTCGGGCGACAAAAGCGCCGGAAGCGTTCCTCCAGACGTTGTGCCTTCCAGCGATTGAGTATCAAAAAGGTGGCCGTCATATAAATAACCTGGATTTTCTGAAAAGCGGTCGATTGAGTTTAAGTTCTCGTCGCCTGTGGTTCAGATCGTGTGTCTCTTTTCCCGGGTCTCTGGTATTCGCGTATACCATCGAAGTTGGCTTTCACCAGGCAAATCCATCTCTTTTGTGAAGGCTTACTCAGTTCAGAGCAAGCCTCAAAGGACTAGCCAGGATTCCGCTCGTCTCATCTGGACCTACCACCCTCAAGGATCTTCAGTTTTCCGAGTGAGATTTCGCGCCGAGCCACGTCAGAGTCTCGATTTTTCGAGTTTGCACTTCTCTGGAGCATAGCTTCCATCATCTGTCTCAAGGAGGATCGTAAACGCGTCTTCTGGTCCCCCCTTCTTCATCCTCGTCACTATCAGAAGATTCGGCCGAGAATCACGACCATTTTCCGTCTCTTACCACGGCGCCGACCTTCTCTAGGAATTTCCTTCCTGGACGTGACCCCTTTTAAGGTAAAACAACCGTTGATTGTATTTCCCATTAATCGACCCACTTTCCGACTTTTAAATATTCTTCCTGAATAACTGATTTATAGTATCCACTTTAAAAGCTAATTAACAAGTAATTAACGTTACCCGATTGCCAATTATCTATATTCTATCAGTATTAACGTTATTTGCATTTCATATTTTCCCCGTAAGTATATATATATATCTTAACTAGTGACTTATTAAAATTATATTTTTTGTTTTCACTCTTTAAATACATCCTTGAACTGCAACTTGGAAAATTCATTAAACGCTATCGGCCCCTGTATTAAAATGGCACTCTTATACCTCGTAATCAATGGATTACTTTTACGACGTGAACGTCCTTGTGCGTAGCGAAGGATGCGTACGTATATTAGAGGATATATGTGCATATAACTGTATATATACATATTCTCGTGGCTTTTATCTTTGTCCTCCCAACCAATAGATAAATATATGTATATATAGACGTATTGTCTAGAGAGGTGACCTATTCCTCGTCAATATGTAAGGGTGGTGGTTGTAACAACACGTTCTCTGAGCCGTCTACCCATTGATGAGGCATTAATGGACGAGATGCTATAGCAAATTAAATTCTATTTCTAGGAAACGCCATTATGCCTGGACTAAATTAGGGGCTTCCTAGTATTTGATAGGAGAAAATGGAAAAAGAGTTGTCAATAGCTTTAGTGAAGTTGATTCATGTCAACGCCATTGCCATGTAGGCAAGATATTTGGTGTGAATTCGTGAATATTGGCGTTCTGTGAAAACAGTCTCACAATAGTTCCATTCTATTGTAGAGAAAGAAGGAGGGAGAGGGATTTTGATTTAAAGGACTCGTTAAGTACAAGATAATGGACCTGTTGATAAGAGACCAACTTGACATTCTTCAGCACCTCAATATTCACAAGAAGGGAGGAGATTTAATAGAATCATTGTAATACAATATTTTATTTGAAATCTCATGGAGCTAAGAGGAATCGGGCAATAAATAAATATATTCGTGCACTTGAAAAAATGAACACAATATTTTCAGTAATGCAAAGGTAGATTAAAATTTTCATTAGTTATTTATCTCTTTGGCTTCAGTCCAAAATTTTTAAAAATCTGCTTGAGTGCTTTTATTAACAGAAATAGAGGGATGAAGTATCTTTTTTATCCTTTTTTTATATGTTTTCTAAAGAAGTAGTTTTCGTAAATGAAGTTTCAGATAATTTTATGGGTTATTTTTCGCTTTTTGTCTGAAAAGATCAGATTGGAAAAAAATATCTCTAAACCAATTGACACTTCGCTTTTAAATTTACAGCATGCTGCATATTGTTGCTTACATAATATCCATTAGGGTTAAAAGTCTAGTTTAATTGGATTTTAGTAATTTGAGCAAATCTTTGCTCAAAATTCTTTTCATCTGTAGAGCGGTGACGCCAGGAAGCTGAGTATGTCTTATAAGGGGCAAGAACGAGTCGAGGCGTCTAGTTTCTCAGTGTGACTGTGCTGGATATTTTCAGAGACACATTCGGTAATTCTTGGGTATATTTAGATATCGTAAGGTTTTTTCTTTCTTGGCCTAGAGGCCAAATATCGACTTAGAATCCAGTTATAATTTAACACTGGCGGAGCCAAATGTTCCATGGATGCCATTGACTTCGTCCCTTCCCCTCTCATCATTAAATATGGTGTTCAAAGACACATGGAAATTGCTGATCATGCGTTTGTGATCGAAGTATGCGGTGACCAAGTCCATCAGCTTTCCTTATTTACTCCTTAGAAGCCATAATTAGAAGTATTAAGAGAAAAGTATATATATTTATATATATATATATATATATATATATATATATATATATATATATATATATATATATATATATATATATATATGATAAATAACACCCACAAGAGGGGGATTAATACGGCTACCTGCATCAAAACCCTAACTAGGGGGTACAAATTCTTTAAACACTTTAATTTGTGATTTAATATAATTAGATATGATAGGATCTAGGCCTTAACAATCCAGGGCTAATATTAAAATTTGTGAAAGTATGCATAGAGATACATTCCATAATCTATATATGGAGTTTTCTGAATCCAAAATACTTCCCCAGACCAACATAACCCCTATTTTATGGATGCGTTATGTTGATGACATTCTTTGTTGTAGCCTCATGATCTTAATATCAATACTTTTCTCGAAAAAATCAACAGATTAGTTCGCTCAATTAAATTTACTTTAGAAAATGAAAAAGATAACACCATCCCTTTCTTAGATATTTTGATCCACTAAACAGACCAAGGTTTCAAATATGAAATTTATAGAAAACCTAGAGCCATTGACTCATTTATTTCTATTCCGATCACCATATCAGTATAAAAAAAAGTGTTTCTCTTCCATGTATATCAATGCCCTGAGAATTTTTTCACCCGAATATTTGGAAAAAGAGGATGATAGGATATATAATATAGATTTAAATTTATGTTACCCTTCTGCGTACTTAAAAATTGTTATAATTCTGCTAAGCGTTCATTTTATCAACGTAATCATAACATCCCTAAATTTCATGCCAGAAATGTATTAGTTTTACCTTTTAACCAAAGATTCATTAAATTACCTCACAA
Organism: Ceratothoa steindachneri; assembly: GCA_963969495.1. Taxonomy (NCBI): domain Eukaryota; kingdom Metazoa; phylum Arthropoda; class Malacostraca; order Isopoda; family Cymothoidae; genus Ceratothoa; species Ceratothoa steindachneri. Next base: position 142,435,225 of record OZ018329.1, on the reverse strand, counting down.
TCACGAAAGGAGAACGTATAATCCAGCTTGTCTAAGCAATCTAAAATAATTTTAGATTGTTATCCGTGCTTTCGAAGAGAATGGAAAAATCGCTTTACCTATTCTGGCCCGGCCTTATAAATCGAGAATTATAAACCATTTTAAAGTACACCAATCAATATTGAACAACACTCCTACACTTTACTAATAATTGTTTAATTATTAATTTCTGAGTAACGAACGATATTAAATCAATTGTATCTCAGTATTTATACCTATCTCTGGACCCATATAATATTTTCTGCTATTTTGCTTGATGATTAAGTAATTTGCCATCTAGAGATCGAAGACTAATCATCAGAGACCTTCGTTTGTTTTAACATTTTCTTCGTTCCTCTACTTACTCTTTTATGTACTGATGGTCTCTGTGAAATCAAAATTTCCCGTCCGTCTTTCCTTCTCCTCTAAGGGTTTTAATTTCAACGCCTCTTTCACCGTAAAATGGATTCCTTCGGATCCCATTTTACGTCCCCTTTCATCTCGCTTCGTCATCTTTTAATAAACCTTAGTCATCAGAGAAAAGTTTTGTGTTGCTACAAAGTTTTTAACAATTTTATGGATTTAACCAAATGAAGCATGAACAAGAGTCGGTTTAAATCCTATTTACGACTACAAACTTTTAATTAATTAGCAAGATGGTTTTTGATGCAACACATCCTATTTGTTTATCGTTTAACTTTTAATCCAATAGTTTCTCATCCAATGACTCTCTCTCTCTCTCTCTCTCTATCTCTCTCTCTCTCGCTCGCTTATATTAAATATAAAATATTTCAAAAAGAATTTATTTCAAAGATTATTACACGTATATAAATGCAAACTTCTCTATTTTAAAAATATTAAATAACTTTCAAAATTACGAAATCTTAAAGTCCCCGAAGTTGGCAAATTTCAGAAAGTTTACCGTATAAAAGATTCCGCTGAAAAGAGAGTCTGTCGCTTTTTCGAAATAATATCTTTAAGATTATTATTTGATTCTGTAAAACAAAACGAACGTCAAAATTTCAGAAAATTTATTCCTAATGTTTAATCATTTTATTAAAAATATATATCTTGATGAATCCACTTTGAATAATCAGATTCAAAATGCGTTGGAAGTATCTGTGCGTTGGAATTTAACTGTTAAGTGTCAGGAAATGCGTAATTTTTGCTTATTAAGTGTTTTGTAATTTTAATCTTAATGATTAGTCTGATTCACCGCACTTAAACTATTGCAACAATAAAAAGTCATCTACATGGTATATTTCAGTTATATACGTATCTAAACAAATTTCAAAGAGGATGAGTATTTATTTTCGCACGCGTATTTTATGATCTTACCATAACAGTAAATGCCGTGTATAAGATAACCTGGCTGATAGAGGATTACCCTCGAGCCCCAGACTACGTGCTTTTCGTCGTAGGAATTTTAGAACTAGCGAGAAGGAAGCTGTCTCGCGCTGAATCGCCTTACCTGGTTGTATTTACTTAAGCGGGGCACGCAAATCGCTCTCCCTCCAATGCGATAACGAAGAGTACTCGCCCTATGCCTGAGGCGAACTTTGCCGTTCGACCCAACCCCTTATCTCGAAATAGGTTTGCACAGACTGGTATCATGAATTCTCTTGGGACGGCTATGCCCTGTGGCTATCTATTGGACCAGCCACCAGGCTATTTAACCCTGCATCTCCCACTCCTCGAGGAGATTGATAGCTTGCCAGTTTCCCCCGTTCAGAATGTGTGTTTGTTTCTCACGAAGTCTCGTAACCTCTGTTCGAGTTATATATCGTCGTTAAGATCTCACTAGCATATCGCTCTTTGTGAAACTTTGGCCCCTGTTGAGAGAAAAGCTTATTGAGTCATCTTCTTCCTGAAGAACTATGCGGTCTCCCCTCGTCTCGCACCCTATTCAAGACTCTCTGTCTCGCCACAGAACAGTATCTCATATTTAAGATCACATCTCTTTGAAGCAGAGAAAATCTCGTCCTTCTGAAAGAAGTACTCTCAAACTCTCCATCTATGACAACTCCTCGTCAACATCAACACCCTCAGAAGTGTCTCCTCGAAACCCGTGCCGTTGGTCTTCCCCCTCCGAACAACTCTAAACTTCAAGGTAAAGCGATTTTCTTCTATAATCCCATATTTACACGACCCCCTCTCATTCATCACCTGGATTCCGTAGCATTCCCTTCTAAATGACTTCCCGCTCGAACTTAAATAATCTCCATTATTCGGATTAACGATAATTTTGCACTCTTCGCTTTGCTTTGTCTCATTGTAAATTGTCCTGATCTAACTAATTATCCTTGTATAGCATAATTTCTTCCCCTTTTGTATATATATTGCCCCGTTTATTATTTATATTCAAATTATTTGGTGGGGTCTTGATCTCTATATATCCTTGAACGGCACCATGGCAAGCCAGTAGATAAATCCCGGCCAATTTAAAACGCACTCAATCAAGGAGGCGGCCTTCCACTACTTTCATTGCTCCCAAAAGCATATCAAAGACGGCCTCGTGTCGGCGATCTGCCCCTGCAAGTGTACGCGCCCTCACACCTAAAGGGTCTACACAGGCATACCTCTCTCTCTCTCTCTCTCTCTCTCTCTCTCTCTCTCTATATATATATATATATATATATATATATATATATATATATACTTAGCGTGATATCGTAAATCTATATCTTACCAGCTGTGAAGGCAATTACACTTATGTGGCAAACGGCCGAGAGATGATCGGCCCTACCAAATTATTGAGGTGGGACAGTGAGTCCTCCTTGGTTTCTGGATCTTTAAATCGATTAAATCTATGCGAGTGCGTATTCGTTGACAGGGAAGAGTTCTTAAAATGCCAAGTTTCATTCAAGGTTATTACACGATTAAAACCCCAAATAAAGGTTTAATAAAAAAAAGAAGATAAATATGGAAGCATGCACAGAGGACTAAATTAAGAATTAATTTCGCGCTCAAAAGGGTATAAAATCACAATGACTAAAGCAACAATCAGGGACTAAATGCTTAACCTGGTCAGAAAGAAAAATAATTAAAATAGTGTATAATATTAGGGGCGGAGTATAAAAGGTGGAAATTCTTTTACTTTGTAGACTTGACTCATGGTGAAGGGTGGAGGTGGGGGGCGAAACTAAAGCTCGAATTCTTTGGGGTGAGATAATCTTGCGGCACAGGCGAAGTAATCATGTAAAGGGTGGGGTAAGATTACATGGGCACAAGTGGGGTAATCTTGAATACTGCTCGAATTACTCTTGCAAGGTGAGTCGAGATATTCTTGAACTCGGAACGAGATGCTCTCGGATGTGAGAATAAGTAATCTCGAACGAGGGGCGAAGTATTCTTGAAAACTAGATGAGACAAGTGGGTCGCACAATTCTCCGAGGAAATTCCGCTTCACGAATTTTCCTATTGACTGCGGCCCAAATTCACGAAAATTATTCTAGCCGAAGAAACTTTATAACTCTGAGGTTAGACTCGAGACGAGGGGATGTATCCCCTCGGATACATCCCCTCTCGGATACTCTCTCTCAAGTAACGGGAGACTTCAGAATAAATCCTATGTTGGCTTGCTCACGAAAAAGCCGTCAGGGCATTGAAAGCCCAAAGGAATCTAGTGGCGCTATTCCTCGTCTTTCAGACGAGATAATGCCCTGGAAGACGTTCTTTGAGGCGGCGATCCTAACTTCAAGGCATGGGGCTTAGCTAGAACTTCGTGTCTACAGGTTATTAGTATGTCCGCGGGGCATGGGGTCCTCGGTGAAGGAATCTCAGCAGGGGATCGGTCGGCGTGAGCAAACATAGCTGTGGACCGCGGCTGGCTGTTACCACGCGAGAATTTCTATGCTGTCTCGCTTTTTGAAATCCTGCTTAATGCCACCTGGCCTTTACCCAACAGGGGAGGGTCAAAGTAGACTTTAAATGCCGTCCTCTCACAATATATATAACTATATATATATATATATATATATATATATATATTAATTTTCAAGTATTAGCCTTTAACAACAACCAACATTGCCTAAGAACCCTCGAATCTTTATATATCAAACACTACAAACCCACACTCAATGAAGATTTAAGTGAATATCTTAGATAATTAACTAAATTTAACTAGAGTTTGTTAGTTGGTTTGATTTTTAACTACTATTTGTTTACTTGATGTTCCTCTCTCCTAAGAGTCACTGTAACCTATAAATACTAGCCACTTGTTAAACCCACCATTCACTCTCTAGGATGGATCCACTTTAGTAAGTACCAAAATTAACCGTTTTTATATTAAATGTTTTTAACTCTTACAGTGTTTACAAAATTAAAAACAAAGTTTAAATTTATTATCTTTAATTATTGCCAGGTCAATTTCCCTTATATTTTTTAATTAATTTCTGAAATAACCTTTAAATTTATTAACTACAATTTTTAGTCAGATTTAAAGCAAATTTAACTATTGAAAATTTATATTTAAAATTTTAACTTATGGTACATTTTATTAATATTTAATAATTGGTCACCTTTTAAAATAATTCAATGTCTTGTTGGCTTTTTCATGTTTTCTTTAACTGTATTAACTTTTGTAAAGATATTTTATAATTTTTACTTATAGTACATTATATTGATATTTTATAATTGGTCACCTTTTAAAATAATTCTATGTATTGTTGGCTTTTTCATGGTTTCTTCAAATGTATTAACTTTAGTAAACTTATTCTAGCCTGAAGATGAAAACTTGTAGTTTTCGAAACGTAGTAAGAAATTCAAAGATGTTGAATCCGTTTGAGGTGGCTTTGAGATTTATCCTCAATATTAAATGCTGGCTTCACGGCTGAGGTCCCTATATACACACACATATATATATATATATATATATATATATATATATATATATATATATATATATATATATATATATATATATATATATCTTTATAGAAAAATCTGGTGTTTGGTAAAGATGGGTTATTTTGTAATGAAGGAACCCTTTTCTTTTCAAGTCCCCACCCTCAATTAAGTTGTTCATTAACCAGTTTGCCAAGTTCGTTCAAGGTTATCCAAAGATAGTGGACCAAATTCTTAATTTTTAATTTGGGGGAGAATTGATAAATTTATTGTCATGCCCGTGCGATCATAATTTTTCCAAGTTTATTTTTTTTGTGTGCGTTTTTGTTTGGCGGAGACAAGCTCTCTCGAAATCCTTCACTAATCCCCGTGCAGGGTTAAAAGGTCCTATAATTATTGGTCCTATAGGGATCAATTTTATAATTGTAATTTATTTTTGTTTCTTTTTGGATTGTGTTACAGTCCTTTTGTGGGTAAATCTTCGTTCGGGTTTTAGTACGATCGTAAGAGCCGCATAATCTTTTTCATGAGTTCCTTGTACATGCCGAGCGGCCAGACGAACATTTACACCAGTAAGAAGTCGTCATCGTACGTTTCCGACAGCAAGGAGAAATCCTTGGGTTGTCCGACAAGGATTTAATTGCCTCAGTTCAAGAGGAAGAATATAAATGAAAGAACAGAAAAAAGAGAGCAAAGAGAATAGAAAAATAACAAAGAGAAGCTGAGGAGAAAAGAGTAAAAGAAAAAAATAGTAGATGAAGAGAGAAGAGAAAGAGAACAGAGAGAAATGGAAGAAAGAGAAAGACTTCGTCAGCACAAATGTGAGCTAAACAAAAAAACAATTAGAAACTTTTTCCATTAGCTCAAGGAATGCATCCCACAAACTCCCTCCGTAAAGTTACCAGTGTTTAAGGAAGGCCAGGATTTCAGGGCCTACATAACTCACTTGTAGAAAATTTTCGAAGTGAACCAATGGGACACTGAAGCAGATGGAGTAGCTCGACTACTCCCTCTGCTTAATACCGATCTTCGAGAACTTTCATTTCCATCCTCGCCGAAACCACCCTGGACTACTCCAGCCACAAGTCGCAACTATTATCGGCTATTAATCTGAATTCTGATTTATATAGGGCAAAATTCCGCCTGGCGAGTATAATGGCTGACCAGAGCTACCACCAATTTGGATTTACACTCCATAGAAATCTTAAATTCTAGTTGGACTCAGCCCAAGTCGACCGCTACTACGAGTTCCTATTTGATTTCGTCTAACGGGATCAGTTGGTGGCTGCTCTACCCTCCAAAATCCGCGCATGCGTGAAAGATACTCGCATGTCTTCCTTCAAGGAATGTATTGAAAAGGCGGATATTCACGCATCAAACCACAACCTACATCCGAGCGATCCCAAGAAATCGCACCCGTCATCTCCACTTTTAGGAAATACCCCAAAGTTCCACCGGAAGAACTCGCCCAAGTTTGTGAAGGTACCTGGTCCCTTCAAACACAAATACTATCCCGCCTCGCAAATGACAGATATTAAGCCTCCCATCATTAATCCCCCAGCATCAGATTACCCTCGAAGGCCCGTCGTATGTTTTTTTTTTGCATTATACCCAGTCACGTGAGAACCAACTCCCCCCCAAAACTCCAAATTCTGTTCCACTCCTAATCAGCAAGTCCATCAGATAAGTGCCACTCTCTCTCATCTACCTGGTTCCCCTGAAACGCCAGCATTTTCCACAACAAGTAGTCCCTCGAGACAGCAAGTCATCTTTTAGTTCAACAAAAGCTCCCATGGTGGGCTTGAGTTCGAAAACGGAACCCTTAATGGTTTGAGAGTATCAACCCTCGTAAGAGACACCGACTGCATTTACATCGTTGTCTCAGAAAAGTTGCTCCCTCCCAGTGAGCCTCGACCACAATAAATTTGCAGTAGTCCATGACTACTTGGGGCACGGAAATTGGTTCCCCTGGTCTGCTGCTAACTCGAATGTAAGTATTTTACTGGTTGTGCCGACGTGATAGCAGCTCCGATTAAGTTCTGCACCGTCTTTGTCGGCCAGAGCCCGCAGCTTTCACCTAACCCCGTCGTGCAGTCGTTATCACAAGGGCGCAGGCGCTAAAGTGCGCTGCGACCCTTGTGCCATCTGAACCAACTTAAGCCCCAGAATTTGTAGCCCTTAACAATTAAGCATTTGCAAGCGACCAAAAGGAGTGCCCCATTGTCTAGCGCTTGTGTAAAAATCGAGAAATAAGGAACGAGGATCTGCCCCCGGTCAAAAGAATGTCGCCTACCTCGTTAGTAAGGAAGTCCTATTTCGCTCTTGTTCGTTTGAGGATAAATTCCCGACTCGCTACTTATGTATTCTCAGTTCGCATGTCCTCCAAAACCTCCAACTTGCCCACGATGGATTGCTATTTGCCAATCCCCACCTGGATGAGGAGATAAAATCCTCGTATTCTTATTCGTTAGACCTAATTAACCACCTAGAAGAATGCGCAGATATTACATACAAAAATACTTACCTAAACCTAAAAACATATAGGACCTATTTGTACGTTGGGTCAAAAGAAAGGCGATACAAGCCTGTTGACAAGGTGCTGATCCTTCTACCCACGAAGACCAATAAGCTTCTATCCCAATTAAAAAGGCCCCTTCATCATCCTAGAAGCACGCGGCCCTGTGGATTACTTAATATAGACACCCTCAGGTTACAAAATGTTTCATGTAAATATGCTTAATCGCTACCACTGCCGCGCCTGCATTAATTATATAATTGCGCTTGAAGCAGAGGCAGTAATCCCTCTGAGCTTCTTAGATTAATTCAAACCGTATGCTTCGAATCTGACAATGAGTACCCTCTTTCTTTGCTCCCCGGTTAGCGGGAAACTTCCGCCCCGGAACTCGACTTAGATCCCCTGCTGGAACCTTCTCAGAAGACGCAATTTTCTCATTTATTGACCGAATTTCAGGATGTAATCGCCGAGAAGCCTGGTTGCTCTATCCATTTTGAGCATTATATAACCCAAACTACCCAGGAGCCTATCTTCTCTAAACCATAGCCCTTGCCCGTTCACTTGCGTTCTGCATTTAACTCCGAAGTAGAAAACCTCCTGAAATTAGGAAACATTGAACCATCCACTTCAGATTATTGTTCCCCCATTGCTATGGTCAGGAAGCCGGATCAGTCTTTTCGCGTGTGCCTAGACTTTAGGAAACTGAATGCTGTAACGGTCTGTGACGCTGAGCCTATCCCTTTGATAGATCAGAACCTACATTTATTTGAAGAGGCTAAATTTATTTCGGAGAAAGACTTGTGTAAGGCATACTATCAAATCCCCCTTAAGGATACGGCCCTAAAATACACCGCAGTAGGCTTCGTGAACAAAGCCTTACCATAAGCTCGGGCAAGTGCTATTTTGCCTACGGCATTAAATACCCTTGTTTTTACATTGGGGAAAATCAAATGGAACCTCAGCAAGAAAAGGTGAAGGCCATCGCCGGTATGCCCCTTCCGCGTTCTAAGAAACAATTACTCCTTCATATGATCGATGTCCTTTTACAGGCACTTTGTCCCTAAATTTGCTGTTTTAGCGTCACCCCTTAGCGTCCTTAGCGCCCCCTCGTCTGGAACCTCAAGGCGATCGCACACCTCCAACAGCTGGAGGAAAAATTAACGTCAGCTCCCATCCTGCGACTCCTGAACCTGACCTAAACCGTTTGGAATTCACACGGATGCCTGTGTTGAAGCATCCGTTGCGTTTTGCTCCTGTGTAAAAAAGATGGCAATAGTTATCCTAATGCTTACGCTAGACGGAATCTCTTTTAATACGAAAGGAACTATGCGGTATTAGAACTTAAGGCTCTCGCGATCGTATGGAGTTTGCAGAAATTGAAAATGTAATTGCTAGGCAAAGAATTCATGAGTGAAACCGATCATCGCCGATTGGCCTATTGAAAAAATTGTAAAGCCAGAACGGAAGGCTTATTCGATGGAGCTTACTTCTAATGGAATACTAGTTGCGAAATTTTGTATATTAAAGGGACAGAAAACTGTATTGCAGACAGTTGAAGTCGGAATCAGGTAAAGGATCCTCCCCATGCAAGGTAAAATTTTGTTAAGCCCTGTTCTCCCGTTTATATATCTAGTCTATGTACTCGCCTTTTTTTAATAATCCTAGGACTCCGTCCTATCTGTGTATATTTTATACTCTTTGGTACCTCTGAAAAAATTGCCTTTTTTTACGTATTTGTACGTATTCGCGTTGTCTTTTTTTTCATTTCTCTCTTTCATTTGTGTGTCTGACATGCATTTAACTATTTCCTATATTTATTTATTTTTTATGTGTTAGCTCGATAGCGCCGGTACCTCTTTTTAAATGTACCCTGAGCCCGGAATTAAACGAAATATATTCTTTCATTTAGTGACCGCTGTGACGGCTCAAATTTAAATGCCCGCTATTATTGTACACCTGTAGACCCATGTCAAATTTTTCAAATACACGACCTTTCCCATGTTTTGGGATACCCTTTTCCCTCCCCAATGTATCAGGTAAATGTGATCTTCAGAAAGGGGGGCGTTTTAGAGGATGCCCTCGAGCTTCAGACCACGTAAAGAATCCCACCACACACACCAAATCGTCTTTCGCGGATGAAGTCTTTGCTTTAATCGCGGAAGTGGTTTTTATTGGGGTTAAGCAATTGTTTTCGATGGTTCATATTGACATAAACACACCACTTTTCGTCGCCAGTGATGATTCGGTGAAGAAATCTGTCCTTCTATCCACGAGTAGCCTTGTAACGAGTAAGCAAACCTGTGGCAATCGTGACCGTTGAAGTTGAACCCATGCAGCCAGTTTTTGAACTTTCCCTATCCAATGAAGGTGATTCAGACGCCAATTGTACAGCCAATTCTCGCTTAGATTGACGAGGATTTTCATGAAGAAGGTCGTTCAATCGATCTCCATCCAACTTAATGGGGATACCAGAACGTTCTTCGTCATTAAAATTCAACCACTATTGAGCTGTCCTTTCTGATAAAACATTTTCTCCGTATACAGTACAAATATCGCTACAATCTTTGGTTGCGTTTGCATTTTTCTCCTCTCGATTGAAAATGAATAACAACAAGTGTCGAAAATGCGTCTTTTGTTCACCTTGGCATTCCATTTTGAGGGTACAGAACAAAAATGAAATTAACACAACTTTTAAATAAACCGCAATGACTTATTACTCAACTTCAAGACGTTTCTTATTATGTGCACAAATCACGTCAACAAAAATTAAATCAACACAACATTAAAAAAAACCGCAAGAACTTATTCCTTAACCTAATATTTATTTTTGATAATTTTCAGTATGTTAAAAAATCGAAAGATTCAAGTACCACCAAGAGTACTTAAATTGTAATGTAAAGGTTTTCATCAATCTTTTTAAATAATAAAGATTTTAAGTTTTGTCTAAACTTCACCATTTAAAATTCTTTATGATTGGAAAAAATCTCAATTTAAAATATAATCATATGGATCTAATAGTCTCAAAAGTTTTGTCCATGACAATAATCATATCCATAAATTTGTTAGACTTCAAATTAACAATTTTCACTGATAAGAAAATTATTTTGCTAAATCATAGTGTAATGGATTAATAACACTATCTAAACGTTAGATTTTGAGTTGGTATATTTTTATCATATTTTACGGTCAAATGGATAATATTTAAAACTCTTTAAGGAACGATTAATATTTACAATGAGTTCTCTTGTACTTGATAAATGCTGCAATTTAGCTTAGCGTACTGAAGACCAAATTTGTGATGGTATTTTGACTGATATTGCTTCATTTTTGTTTAATAAGTACCCGGAACTGCTTACAATTGGATGGCTTCTGTTTTTAACCGTGATTTCAATTATTATCACGTACAAATTTTCTTTGGCGTTGAAATGTCGCGAATTACCGATCTTCATCGATCTTTATTTAACTTAATGGGATACCAGAACGTTCATTTTCGTTAAAATTGAACCAACATTGAGCTGTCCTTTCTGATAAAACATTTTCTCCGTACACAGTACAAATATCGCTACAATCTTTGGTTGCGTTTGCCCTTGTTGCGAATAACAACAAGTGTCCGAAATGCGCCTTTTGTTTACCTTGGTATTCCATTTTGAGGGTAAGGAACAAAAATGAAATTAACACAACTTTTAAATAAACCGCGGCCCGTCTTCGCACTAGTGTAAAGGTATGCTGCCAGCCATGACAGGGAAACCACCACATCAGGGTAGAGGCCGAGAAATCTCAGATCTCCGAAAATTCAGTCGTTGCCCTGATGGTGAGTGGAAATGAACTTTACCTCCGAGGAGGCAAAGTAGGCCCCAGCGAAAAAATTCTCAGCATTATCATGGGAGCCGTGGACGACTGCGGATTGAAAACTCGCAGACGGGTTTTTGTAGGGATGCTCCCAAGAAGAGGTCCTAGCCGGACAGCTCACTCAAGGAACGTGACCTTGAACCAGCACCTGTCCGACCTCTGTACGGCGGAGGGGGTCTTCTTTCTGGACCCTTACCGCACCTTTTACGGTCAAAACGACTTCTACCAAAGGGACGGAGTGCACCTTTCATTCAAGGGAAAGGCTGTACTCTGTAACTTAATCCAGGATCTGGTAGAACGGACGCAGAGGACCGTCCAAACCAGAGTGAAGGCGGACGTAAGACAGTATGCCCGTGTCACTACTATAACGACGTTCTTAGATGTGGCAAATAGGGGTACTGCCACACAAAAGAAGGCGGGAAACGGAAGAGCGTAGGGAGTCCTACACTGGGAAACTCCCTCAAATTTATTCTGCTCAATGCGAGCTCAAACAGGAATATGTTTATTGAGCTCCGTGGCCTCGTAGCAACAGAAGAACCTGAGATGGTGGCTATAACGGAGTCATGGATAAAAATCTCAAGCCGAGATTTTGAAGGTGAATTCACGATTCCCGGTAACCAGCTTTGCCTGAAAGATAGCCCAGACAGAGAGGGTGGCGGTGTGATGTTGTATGCCAAGGATACACTCAACTCGACGGATTGCAACATCGTATCCGGCCATGAACTACTAGGTGTTGACCAAAAGATAGGTCCTGCCAAATACAAGACCCTGGTACCTTAATGGACCTCCTGCCCAACTCGTTGAAAAGGACAGAGTTCTGTATCAGCTACTAGGAGAACTTGTCGAAGACAGAGTGTGTATCGTCATGAGGGATTTCAACACACAAGTTGACTGGGAATCCAGAGAACCCTGTGACGAGAACGCCCTACTTCCAGAGTTCGCAAACAACAAGTTCCTGACTCAATGGGTGAGAAAGCCAATGAGAGGAGACAATATCCTCGACTTGCTTTTCACCTCTGAGGATGACCTTGTTGAGAATCTATTTGTTGGCGAAGAGCTCTGTGGCAGTGACCAACGACTAATTAGATTTGTAGTCAAAGTCCCCAAGGCAGAGCCTGCACATAGTAAATCAAGGAAACTCAATTTGAGAAGAGCAGACTTTGCAGGTCTAGGCGCTGGACTGAATGACGCGAGGCTAGAATTGTGCGAGGCTGTTGAAGACTCGAGGAACAGTTTTAAATCCACATTTATGAGTCTTCAATCGCGTTTCATCCCTCTGAAATGCTATGTCGGTCTTTTGTTCAACCAAACAGGCTTAATCGAGAAATCGGCCAACTGCTTAGGGAGAAGAGAAATGAGAACCGGCAATTAAAGATCTTGGGTGACTTTGACGAATACCGTAGGCTAGCCAGTAGACTGAAGTCCAGCATAAGGGCGGATAAGCGTACTGAGAAACTCTGAGTAGCGAGACTGTAAGGAGAATCTCGAGGAGTTTTTTGGATATGTGAACAGCCGTAAACCAATCTGTCGAACGATTGGCCCTTTGAGGAATGAGGAGGAGAAATTAAAGCACTCAGATGCATAAAATGCTAACCTCCTCAACGATTACTTCTCTTCAGTGTTTACTGAAGAGTGTGGTCCCATCCCTCAGCCAACGGATTCCTGCTCAGGAGAAAAGCTGGGGCATTTGGACTTCACCGAAGGAGAAATAAAAAAGAAGATCAGTGACGTAATGACGAATAAGTCACCTGGCCCAAATGGGTTTCTCCCTAAAGTGTTAAAGAAGTGCGCGATAAAGTGTCATGACACCTGAGCGCAATCATCAACATGTCAATCCGGACTGAATGCGACCCTAGAGACTGGCGTGAAGCAGAGGTGACTCCTATCTTTAAGAAAGGAGACCGTACCCAACCGTCGAACTACCGACCTATCAGTCTGACCTCGATAGTCGGTAAACTCATGGAAAGCATGATGGTGGACAAAATGACGTCGCATTTGGAGTCAAAGCTGCTAATAAGGAGTTCCCAGCACGGCTTCCGAAGGCAACGATCATGCCTGACGAACCTTGTAGAATTCTTCCACCTTGTCTTCAGTGACTACGATCGGGACAAGGTGGAGGATGTGGTCTACTTATGCTTTCAGAAAGCCTTTGATTAGGTACCAATCCGCCGCCTTATCCGGAACGTGCGAGCGCTGGGCATAGACTGAAAAGTAGCAGGCTGGATAGAGAAATAGCTAAGTGGCAGACGGCAACGGGGGGTGGTGAATGGACAGGCTTCTGAGAGGGTGCCGTTACTAGCGGAGTGCCTCAAGGTTCTGTCCTAGGACCACTACTATTCATCATCTACGTCAACAACATGGACGGTGACATGTTTGCCAAGATTTCTAAATTGGCCGCTGATTCCAAGCTTGGTATGAACGTTGCAAAGGATGGAAATACTACCCGTCTGCAAGATGATCTTCGAAAAATGGGGAGTGGTCTGATACGTGGCAAAGGCCTATAAACCTAAACAAATGCAAACTGATGCATATCGGCCAACGGAATCCTCAATCACCCGACATCCTTAAGGGCGCTGCTTTTAAATCCACCGACAGAGAGAAGGACTTGGGTGTAACTATCATGAGTGACCTCAAGTTCTCGAAACAGTGTATTGAGGTGGAGAAGAAAGCCCAAAGGATGTTAAGGTATATAAAGCAACAGTTTGGATATCAGAACAAGGAGATAGCACTGTGTTTGTACAACTCCCTCATCCGACCGCACCTGTAGTATACCGTACAATTTTGGAGTCCTTCATTTTGAAAGGACATCGCGAGATTCCCTTTACAGACATAAAAGTTATGAAGATAGATTAAGGGAATTAGATATGTTCTCGTTGGAGACCCGGGGACTACATGGTCAGCTAAAGATTTGTTTAAAATACTTTGAGGCTTCGACAGACTGGACTACGGGGATATTTTCCAGCTTAGCGAGGGAAGAACAAGAAATCACGGCTTTAAACTTGAACTGAAGCGATACCACGGTGATTTGTGTGGGAAATTCTTCACTTACAGTATCTGCGGTAGTTGGAACGCACTTCCGACGGAAGTTGCCACAGTGAATCTGTTGACCAGTTCAAGTTAAGACTAGATAAATTCTTTCGAAATGGCTGTTATGATCCTCGCGAGTGATCTTCGAGGTTGCCAACGGACACCTTTGAAGATTGCGCCAAAAGTACCCTCTTATATGGACCGTAAGGTCTTCTAGGGTACTTATTTTCCTTGTAGCTCCTTGTAGCTCTTTCTCTCTTCCCCTCTCTATTTTTCTCAGTATCTTTCATCCTACCTCTCTATCTCCACTATCTCCTCTTACACTCCCAATTTCTATCTCTGACACTTCCTCTCGTTTAGAGCTTAAACTTTCTATATCTTTCAACCTCTTTCTATGCTTGTCTCTTTGTCTCAAAGCTGTCATCTTTCCATATCTGGCGAAGCAGAAGACCGTGTCGCAGCCGTCAAAGCATAAAACATCGGTATTACCTGTGATTTTTCATGGCTCTGTGCCAGAGCTATGTCATAGACAGCCAAGAATGGAAAGCCTTGCATGTGCCGAAGAACATCCCTCAATTAGGCTTCTTTTCTTTTAGGCTCCCTACAGAGCCATGGCTAGGACAACAAAATCAGTGTCAACTGTGCGGATGATGATTTTTTTGTGAGCATTGTGAACTGCGTGGGTGACATGCAAAATTATTCGGCTGTCGGTTTCTTCTTAGTCACAAGGAGGCCATTTAGTGTTGGATTGCTAAAGACCTCATCTCCTTCAGTGATGATTAGCTCCTTGTCTACAAACTCTAATGAGTCGTGGAGTATACCAGAGAGGAAGCTGAACAGCTCTGTCTTTTTATCGTCGACTCCGAGGAAGCTGGCCCAGTTTTATGGATTGCTGTATTACCCACCACCCGTCTTCTCACTTCTTTTGTGCGCTTAGCTCTTGGTGTCCCTTTCAAAGAGTCTGCATTATAGCGGTTTCCACACTAGGCCCAGTCGCGTGGCTTGATGGAGTTTTGAGAGTATGTAGGGCAAAGAGACTTGCTGTGCATACTCTCTGAAGCTTTTTGCTGTACCTAGCTTCAGCATCTGTATGATGACTGCTCTATCTAGCACAATAAAGCTGATTTAATGAACCTAAGACATGTGTTGACTGATGTCTTCTGGACAAGCGAGAAGATCAATCTTGACACCCAGCTGCATAACACCGCCATCTAATAGTGCAGGCGGGTAGGATTGTTTTACATGTTGGAAGAAATTCTGTAGATTTTCCTTCCGGTCCTGGCACTCGTTATACACACGAAAAAACAGGTCTAATTCATTCGTGAGGGATTTCTGTTGCTGATTGCTCTTTCCAGATGGTTTATAAGAAGGCTGATCGGAAATCATCAAATGGCCTAGTGAAGTCTCCCATCACGTTCATCATTCACTTTACAACTCTTAATAAATTTCTAAGTGTTTAAGGTGCCTTATGGTTTGTGGTCTGTTTCTCGGCACAGTTGCATCCTTAAACTATTTGATGAGCCTTGAAATCTCTGGTCCTGCCACGATCCATCGTCATAGAGCGCTTGGGTTGCCATGAGGCCTACTGTACCTCCGTCTCCTTTGATGCATTGTTCCATTCATGGGCTTGATCGACGGAGGTAGCGGAGAACGGTCTGTTCGTCTTTTAGACGGTGAAGTTCCTAGTTCTGAATTCCTGGACTATTTTAGGTGTGTCATCGGAATTTTTCCATGATTTACAGATGCACAGGAATTCCGCCCCCTTATTTGGTGTGATCCAGGGCATGGAACCACACTGCTAGTTCACTCAGGACATCTCTCTATTTCACAAATGACGCTTAGTGCAGATAGCGCACGTACACCAGGACCATCACCTCCAGTTGCAGGGACGTTGCCCAGTTGCAAAACTGGGGTCAGATCTCGGCTTTTTGCCGGCAGCAAACGTCAAACTTTAGCTGCTTGTTCCTGGCGTCAACAAGCTGGTCAATATAGTGATTGAAAACGTGCGGCTGCTTTCACATGATGAGCCCTCCTGATTTGAGTGATGTGGGATACCCGCAGTAATCACTTCGCTGTTCTGGAAAGGGTCATGTCAGCCTAAACCAGTGCCTACTCCCATCCGATACCTTGCAACCAACCAATTACTAAGGGTTTCACTGCTTCCATCTTGATATTAAGACTATCGAAGATGACGAAAACCTTCTTTTCACCATACTCCTATGGACACTTTCACTTAATTTGCTCTGCCAAAGGAATGAGCAGCTGGTCGAATGCGACCACTGGAGTCAAGACAGGGTTGAAAAATTCGCTGCATTCCTGACCCCATCCACAGTGAGGACAATCTCAAGGAAGAGTAGGAAGAGTCCGGTGGGAGAGATAGCCCGACGAGAGACATGCGGCGCTGCTTACGTGGTATGCAGCCCATGAATTGTTTTCTATTGGAGAAGTTACTTGTAAGGCAACTTGCGTGTGTTGTAGACAGAGATGCTCTCTTTCAGTATGTTGCTCGAGGCCGCTGTAGCTGCCTAGAATTTTCATGCAGAAACAATTGACTATTTTTAGATCTCTTCCATTCGACTGTCTGAGGAAGATGATGATGAGTTCAATTCGAGGCCACAGGGAATGTAGAGTGTTGCATGAAGAAAATAGCACTCACACGGAATGACTATTATGCTGTAAAGAGGGAATTCTTAACCTGGGTTCCATGGAACCCTTAGGAGTCCATGGATGGGATTCAAGGGGTTTGTGAGGGTCAGATTACAAAAAAAAATCATGGGTTTTACTAAAATAAACTAGCTAACAAGAGAGAAAGTAGTATTTGCGGTATATTTCAGCAGAATAAAAATAATTTTGTTTAATTTGCACAAGATGACTGTATTGCTTTTATTTGAATGAGTAGAATTTACTTTTAAATTAGAAAAAGAGTGTTATTTGTTAATATTTTTACCTTATCTATACTTTTGTATGCTATAGGCCTACATGTATGAGGCAATCATAATTATATGTCAATAAAATAAAGTACGTATATTAATTGCATGCAAAGTCGTTTTTATCACTTTTATGTGAAAATTTCCTTGGAGGGGGTCTATAGCTTTCGTTACCTTCTTAAAGGGGTCCATGACTGAATAAAGGTTAACAACCCCTTCTGTAGAGAATCATGGGTTGTGATAAATATTGTATACAGTTGCAGTGGTAAAGACTCTTTCTTTCATGTTGTAAGGCAGACTACTTACATTTTGTGATAAGGAGGGCAGGCATTGTGCCCCAACTGTGTGCAGAGGGACAAGACCCGGTCATAGGAAAAAAAAAATCTTATGTGTGCCAGCTTTTTGACGAGCTTCCTCCTCCACGTGTTTGCATTTAGCATCAGACCGATGTAGTCAGCAACTAACATATCTGGAATGTGACGTGTCTGCCTAGGTAACGATTACTGTACGTGGCGGCCAGTCAGTGGTTAGAGTTGTGGAACTTGGGGAGCTCAGCGATGTTCAATGCAGCTGATGTTATGCTTTCACTCTGGTGCTTGATACTGGGACATTCCAATATCATACTGACCAAGGCAAGCAGCATGGGTGGCACAGAGTTCCGTTGCAATCTTGCAGAAAACATATTGAATACCTTGGCATCTCGAATGATATAGCGTCTCACAATTTGGGTAGCACGTGACAGGTAGACCGCATCAAATTCTCTGTCTAGTTCACAAGCCTTTGCCAGGGCATCGTCGAGATCTTCATGGAATTCGAGCAGGATATAGTGCCCTCGTACTGTGCACATATCTTAAGAAAGTAAGCAAGCAGTCCCTGTTTAAAATGGGTTGTGTCAACCCTGCCGTCCTTCTTGATTCCCAGCTGTTTAATTCTTAACGTGTAAAACTCAGCCAGTTTAGCAAGTTTGGAGGGTGTAGGCATCTCGTCTTTCAATAAACACCAGCATTTTTGCGAATGCAAGTCCTTCTATAGCGTGTTAATCTTATTTACCTTTGCTTTATATTTCCTTAAACTTCCGTGCGCGATTGTACAAGTTCACGGGGAAATTTCGGAGGTATTTGGCTTCCTGTGATACCCTTTCTCCAGCTTTTAGTTGCGTCAGGACGTCCATCTCGCCAGGAATAAGTGCACACGACCTGGCACGGAAGTTCGGTGAGAATGTCGCAGCATCATTGTAACCAGCACTGCCAATAGCTTCTCCACAGAAGAAGCAGTTCAATTCATGGTGTTTCGTCTCAATACTTGATGATCATAAGAGATTTCGAGTTCGCTTGCAGAGTTAGCATCCTCCTCTTGTTCGTTGGCGCCTATTTTCCGGTGCCTCCACTAACCTAAATTTAACTTGGTCTTGTTAAACTTCAGCATGCTGGTCTTGAGGTATCATGTATAGTTGGTGCTCAATGCTGCTTCACCACCATTTCTCTCATCTAATCGGATCAACAGAAATAATTTGGGGAGCAATCCATTCTAATTTAACTTTCTCAGATATCCAGCGAGAATTCTGTACCTACTTAACTTCTCTTGGTGGTTATTCTGAGATGCACTTGTCATAGACTATGTCCTGTTTTTTTGGCTCATGAAGCATAAGGACTGGCCTGTATCTGTTGCCTGCTGGGCGGTGGTAGACTGAGCTGCTTCAACTTCTGCTTCTGCACAACAAGGTTCAGTGAGTTTTAAGGTCTTTAAATTGTTCTGAAAATATAAAATAACAAAGTTGTATGAAAGAAGAACTCAGACTCCAAGTCAATTAGGATATGTTGAACTGAGTTGGAACATTTCAAATGTTTGTTCTGGTTGTTATGCAAATCTATGAATAATTCAATAAATCGATAATAAGATTGGAAAAATAAATGGGCACATTTCCTTGTATTTTTTCCCGCCAAGAAGTAGCGAATGCTCAGGGAGTTGTAAGTCAAGGAATTGTCCTGGTAAAGCAGCCAGAAGTTGTTTTGCCACGACGCTTGCTTCTTCTTGCACACTAAACGAAGCAAACGACGCAAGGTCTCTTTGTATACAAGCTGGTTTATCGTCTAGCCCTTTGGCAAGAACTTAATGTTGACGATGTCCCTCACATCGAAAATTTTGTTCAACATGAGTACTCGAAGGTCCGAGACTCATCACCGGTGATAAATCTACAAGCATGTCTGGTTGAATTGAAAACATCTCGAAGATTTACTTACCCATCTGCATACGCAACTCCTTTTGGTCGTCGTTAAACACCTAAGGCTTCATCTATGCGCAAATCTTCCGCATACCCGAGTCTTTGGTCATAATCTTTCTGGCACTGTCGCGGTTCATAACCAGCTTACTTGCAATCAGTCAAATAGTTAGCAGACGATTGGAAAGCACCATCTGTGTCTCACGTTCAACGTTGGCCTGATTCCTGCTTGTTAAAAACCTTTCATTATTAGGATCGTCCTTCACATCCTCGCCTCCGTATATCTGCCTTTTGTGTCACTCGAAATACTGTGAACACGACATTGTCTAACCAACTTACAGTTGATTGAGAGCCTAAAAAGTATGGAACCTATTACAAAAGTACGTGAACAAACATAAAATGTTTGCGGAAAGCTGAAAATTAATGTAGATTTTCCCCTATTATTACTTAACACGCTGACTCAACGCATTAATCCCTACACCGAATTATCAAATCATAACTCATACAGCGCACTAATTCTTGTTACTTTATATATATATATATATATATATATATATATATATATATATATATATATTATGTCTATAAATCCCTAGTCTGTTTGCGCGAGGAACGTGAAATGGGCTTAGACCGTCGCGGGCTTAGCTATGTGGAAAATTTGACTATTTAAGTAACCGTGCAAAAGAATGCAACCGCAAGACCTTTTTGGCGATTATGGCCAGAGTAGCAACTTTTAGCCGGAAATTGGCCATATTTGCCCGTAAACAAATAATTATCAAAATAGCAAAAGGATCTTGCTGGCAGAGTTTGAAGAAGGGAGTTAGGGTGGTGTCCTTTGCTGCATCCGCCACTTAGGCACTACTCTGATCGGTGAAGTTGGCCGTTTATCAAATAGGAGGAATATTGTGTACAAAGAAGTCTTAAGATATAGCATTGGTTAAACAATAATTTGTAAAAATATAAGAATTTAAACCATTATCATGCCTAGGAATTTTTTTTTTTGCCTAGACAACCTCGGGTACATCTGCTAGTAGTAGATATATATTCAACATAGAAAGTTTTGTCTAAGACAATGCCACATGTCGTATTAACTTAATTTTCTAGTCACTGGTTTTGTTTATTGTTCGCTTTTATATCTGGATTGAAACCGTGAATAAGGTTTAATTTTAGGAACAAATCAGAAGAATAATGCACTACAACATATTATTCAACTGACGCGTTTCGATATATGTCGTATATTATATGAAGGTCAAAGATTTATCATAAGCGACTTAATATTGAACCCCTCCTTGTGGGAGAGCTAAGAGGAAAAAGCAGGTAAAAAATTAGAGGTTCCCTTAATTCAAAACTTCCAAGCCCTTACCTGACAAGCCGTGCTCAATAATTTTAGAGTAACCCAGTGATTATCATTATAGAAAACAGCCCAACACACCATGTTTATTATCATAACAAAAGGGCAGTCCGTTACGAAAATAGCTACGATACTGAGTGATCAGACAAAATTCATGAATATTACGAGGAGCTCAAACGATGGCATCAAAAGTTAGATTAATCAAATTAGAAAAATGCTTATAAAACTATGAAAAAAACAGTCCCGCCAACGATACATCGAAGTTTAGGAATTATTCCACGTCGAAGTCGGCTAATTGTAAATTGTACGAAGAAATATAAATATACTACTTTCCAGTTGTAGATGCCCTGTCACTGCCTTGAATGAGGCAATCAAAGCAAGTAGAAAACGAATTCGGACTGTTGTGTGTAAAGCCATCATATTCTTGCCCAGCTCCAATCCAGTAGTTGTGGGAAGAACAAGGTCGGCTGACCAGAAAGTCGCGTGCTCTCACTTATTCTGATTTAAGACCTTACGACTTTCAAAAATTTCCATAATTCTAGGACTAACCTTTGGACTACCTTGGAAATTATATCATTCGAAAGAAAAGCATAAGGGTTTCAAATTTCTTTAGAATCACCCGAATAATTATGATCTTATTCAATCCATATGAGAATTCCCGGGCTCAACTTGTAAAGACTATGGCAATTACATCATTCGGAGGAGAATGTGAAAAAACATAAGGGTTTTCAAACTTCGTGATAATTGACCAAATAGTTATGATGTTATTGCTAAAACAAAATAATTCCTGGGCTAAACTTGGGATGATTTTGAAAATTTTATCATTCAAAGAGAATATAAAACAACATAAGGCTTTCAAATTTCGTTAGAATCGGCTGAAATGTTGTGATGTTATTGCTAAAATAATATAATTCCCGGACTAACATTGGGAGGACTTTGGCAATTATATTTTTAGAAAGAAAATGTAAAAACAATGTAAGAATTTCAATTTGGTTAGAATAGGCTGAATAGTTACAATGTTATTACAAAAACAAATAAAGCAAAACGGGGACCAACCGACCAACGAAAATAATGAGATGTAGACTCACCCGCGACTAGAATCGCACGTGACTAAAAATCTATAAACCCCCCATGATCTCCTATAAATAGATAGGTAACCAATTAACGGAAGGATAGAAGGTTCCACAGCACCTCCAATTTATCCCAGAGTCCACAGCACTTCCATGGGAGCAAGGTACTTTCCAGCTTTGCTAAAAGTAGCTCCTCAGCTCCTCGTCGAAATAAGACCATCGAGGGAACGACCATATAATATCTCGAGTCAGAACTCCGGGGTTTTAGCAATATCCTTCGGAGACTTACCGCTGGAGATTCGGATTATCATCATAGACCTTTGCTCCCTTCGCCTCGAAACCTTTGGCGTAAGGAATAGTTCGGAGCTGAGTTTCTTTCGTAGTTTGTATCGCTACGCGTCTTCGAGTCCAACCATCTTATCGTAGACTGAAACATTGAGGGGGAATTTTCACCTAGCGCTGTCCTCCTTTCGCGGGACAGCATCATAAATCTAGGAAGACGGTGTCACGACTGTATTCGCGTTTTTTGCCTCCTGAGAGACTAAACAATTAGTAGAAAAATTGCCATTTGTGTTGAGAAATGCGTTCGTGCAACCTGTGGTGAGGGTATGAATCCCATGTTTTAGCCGTTGGGAGGATCTTAAGCCACTATAGTCTTCAGCTCTACAAGGAGAATGCCCAGGTTAAGAGAACACGTAGAAGCGTTGAAAATGAGCTAGGAACTGCCGCGCTCGTAAGAGGGAAGGGCCCATAAACAGATGATTATTTCCTCGCTCAAGAGGCGTAGGAAGCCCTAGGGAGCAGAATTCGAAAAAGGGCCAATTCCTTGATTCCATGGAAACGATTTGGTCAGCAACCTCTTAAAAAATACGAGCTACATTGTTTCCAGGAAGCAGGGAGTGGCTCGCTGCAATTTCCACACTTGGCATTGCACAATACCTATTTATCATGCAATATTTTAGAGCGGTTTGCACTAATTTCAGGTTGACTCCAACTATGGTTTTTGGCCTTTTCACACCTCCAACTCTGGTCTTAATAAAGTGTGGTGTTCACAACTGTAATGCGACGAACACCGAACAGAAATTTCCTAGTAAACGGTTGTTCTCCAAATGCCTTATGTATCAATTGAACAGACAGAGAGGAACAGCAACAGTGTAGATTTGTCTACTACTTCATATGATTAATCATTAAGACGATCATATCTGATGATCTGTTGTGGTAGACTCAGAGAAGGGACCCCAGTCTTTTAGTTAACCAAGAAAGCAACAAAGCAGTAAACTCCGCTCTCTATAAGCAGTATGACCTTATGTACTCGAGAACGTCTACAGGGAAGTGTCCAGCCTAATAGGCACAAGGAAAGAGTTATTGAAGTAAACTGATCTTCCCCTAAGTCACGCCCCAACGCCCAGGACAGCTGAGGAACTCTCAAATCCTAATCTCTTGCAACATGTAAGCATTAAAAGGCGATGTTTTTATTAAATCTAAATCCTCTCTTCTATGACGGCATGAAGTAGGTCATCAATTCCTCAAGCCAAGGGAAAATAGTGTGAGCAAAGCATTAAAAAGGTGGTGGATAGAAGGAAGCACAAGAGGGAAGAGCACCAGCTTCCTCAGTCCCTATCAAATTATTTAGTTCAACTCATTGAGCCGCACCTTCCATATCCACACTTGTGATGGGACAACGTTCTGACTCTCCAGATATTAGGGGTAACAGATTATACAGAGTAGCCCTTCTGTGGGCTGGAATGAGCGAGACAAAACTCTCTAAGGTAGATGGTATCCGACCTGAACCATGGAGTCTCTAAAAAACATACAAGAAAAAAAAAGGAATTGTCCGTTCCCTAGAACAGAGCCAAATATTCTTCCTCGAATCCTTCCATATTTTAGAAAAACAGCCAAAGTTGACCAAATATATCAGGTTTGAAAGAAATTAATGTCCGATTTTAGGCTATATATTAAAAATAAATAAACTTATGACGAGGTACACCTAATTTGTTCTTCCTAAGATTCATGTCACATTGGGGCATGGAGCTTATCCTCTCCGACCAACATTTCTTACCTGTTGTTTACCGTCTACACGTTTGTTAGTACATATGTGACATTTTATTATAATATACACAGTCCTCTTACCCAACTTTTTTTGTAAGGATGTTTTTAACCATTCATTTGTGCAATATATCAATGTTTTTTTATATAGCTTCCCTTTCTCTCTAAAGATGAGAGGAGTTGTATCAAAACACATCAGTTCAATAAAATTCTTGTGCTAAAGTGCTTTAGTCTTCTGATGTAATACAAAGGAATAAAAAATGAGCTTTAAATAAATTTCAGCGAACTTATTCATCGCTTGAATCCAGACGCAAAGGTGAACATACGAGGGGCGGTCAATAAGTTTTGCGAATCGGTAGGGTAAAACAGAGGAAGGGGGATAGCTGTTTGTGGGTGTGTTAGGAAAAGTTATGAAAAGTTAGGAACTGCAGCTGCATGCTTTGGCTTCGTCTATTTAAGAAGCAGTAGCTGATCGCAAATCGTCAGTCACAAATTTTTTAACAATGGAGAAGATTGAGCACCGCGCAGTGATCAAATTTTTGACCAACGAAGGCACGAATGCAAAAGAGATACATGAACGCATGGTTGCAGTGTACACCGACACCGCCCCTTCGTATGCAACCATTGTTCGTTGGAATAGGGAGGTCCACCATGGCCGTGAGTCCCTTGAAGATGACCCCCGTCCAGGACGCCCGTCAGGCGTGACGAACGAGGACAATCTGGCGCGTGTGGAGAGGATGATCCTCGAAAATTGACGGGTGAAGGTCGAAGAAATCGAGCAAAAACTTAGAATATCACATGGAAGCGTTATCAACATCATCACCCACGTCAATTTGTCCATGACTAAGGTCTTGGCACGTTGGGTACCTAGAAACCTCACGCCCAATGATCGACTTCAAAATCGTCAAAGTCCACACGGTTAGAGTTACACAAGCTGCCATGCGCGAGTGCGGATTCGAGGAGCTCAATCATCCCCCCCTACAGTCCAGATCTGGCTTCTATCGTCTACTTTTTATTCCGCCAGCTCAAGGCTGCACCGCGTTGACGCTGGTTTTTCGACAAGGAAGATGTCCAGCTCGCCATCCAGGATTGGATTGAACAGCAGTCGGGAGATTTATGGTTGTCGGGAATTCGAAGCCTCAGGGACCAGTGGCGCAAGTGCATTGAAGTCGAGAGTAGTTATATTGAAAAATAATAAAACCTTTTCCTCATATCTCGTTTCCTTATATCTGAATTGCCCAACTTATTGACCGCCCCTCGTACGACACAACGAGAGACTCGGGAAAAAAAATTACTAATAAGAATTTAGCCGTTGCTTACAGATTAAATATTACTAAACTTGAGTGTGTGATTTATGAATCTAAATTAGATTTGTAAGAAGAAAGGTTGAATGGCTAAAATGTGATGTGAAGTGTAAACTAGTAATTATTTTTACTTTGTCACTAGCTTGATAGATGTGAAATTATCCTTTACGTCAAGAATTTATTTTTTATCTAGTTATTCAAGTCTCATTAGAGTAAGTGGTTAGATCGACCGAGATATGGACAAATGATTTGTATCACAGGTATGATGACAATAATATAATTGAAAAAATCGGTTCAAAATAAAAGCTAACCAGATTACTGCAAACACTCCACTTCAAACAGCCGCCGGAACAGGCATATTTTTTTAACTATCTTTGCTACTAATTTGTGCTGGCTTTTCTTGAAATATACCAGATAAAAATATAAAAAAGTAATAAACACCTCTCTACATGACATTCCTAGACTATGAAGTAGCCTTTCATTCATTAAACGTCGAAAGTGTTCTGAAAGCTATAAAAATATACTCCTGATCCTGCGACTTCGTCATTTAGCATTGACACTGTCAACTAATAAAATAATAAAATGAAATTAAAAGAGGGATGATGAGGTATCCTATCCAGCTACAACCTTTTTACTAGAGTGCTTGAGGAGATTTATTGGAATTCGGCTTGGGATCTCTGGGGATTAAGATTAACTGGGAGGGAAATATGTTGCCTCCACTTTGCTAATGAGATTGCGTTTTTGCCCCTAAATAATGAAATCAACCTCCATCTTTGATCACAATTCTCACAAGACAATCTCACAGTTAGAATGACATTTAACTTAGCAATAACGAAATTGATCTGTAAACATTGATATAAGTATTGGAAGAAGAACAACAACGGAATTAATTTGAAAATGTTTATTCTAAAGAATCATGAGTAAAGACACAAATATGAAACTAAATATTTTAACCCAATTACTAACTTCAAAATGAGAAAGAAGACGAAATTTCTGGAGTTTTTTCCCCCAAAATATATAATTATATATTTTTTCTTATGAGACAGGTTTCGGAAATGACTGGCTTCCATGATAAGTTCCTTCCGAAACCTGTCTCCAAGTAAAGATTTATATTTTTTTTAGAAAAAACTCGGTAAAGTGCATCATCCTTCTCAAATATGAAGTTGCCGGAATTTAAATTAGGAATGGCCAATAATATATTAATCTTGATTCTCCATAGGTATAAATGGCATTTTTCCTTTTACAAGCAGGGCCATAGTCCAGTTTCTCAGTCCAGACAAATTATTGATATTAGTCGGAGCACAAAGCAGAAAAGTAATAGAAGAATCAAAGAATATCGAATCCACAACTGGTTCCCTAGGTGTGTGAATATAGTAGAAATAACAGAGGAAAAACTTACATACGCTTAAAGACAAAATGAATAAATCGATAACGACAACATACCCCGAATTAGAAAAAAAAAACAATTATGACAAATATAGCCAAAAAATGAACTACCGAGAGCGACACGCCTTTCCAAATGGCGACAACTATCAACCTTAGAAGACGATTCACCCTAAAAGACTACTAAAAACAAGAGGAAAATGATCAATGAAAGTAAAACAACTGGAAAATTTACACAGAACAGACAAACTTACATAGAAACAATAAATATACGAGCAAGTAATGATTCAAACTACGAAAATACTAACAAACAGACATGTGTATAAACAGCAATATTTGCGTTAACAAGTTTCAGTTATATATACAAAAATATATGATAAAAAAGGGATAGAAAAATACAAACAACAAGATAAGAACAAAAAAGCAAGCGAGATACAAAACAGACAAACTTATAAGACAACAAAATAAGAACACAAATAAGTAAATCAACATTAAAAAAATACGACAACAGAAACTGAAACAATAAAAGAAAGAAAACAAAATAAAAGAATTTGATAGGTGACACAAAAAAAAACATCTACAAAAGTCAAAGACTTGAACTCATGAAATAACTCAAAACCACAAAAGGGAAACACTTGAAGAGAGAGAGAGAGAAAGGGAATAAGCCTGGCCTCAAAGCGCCTTGCATTTCTTTGCCCATCATCCATATTTTTCCTTTTTCATTGCTGTCTTTTTCTTTCACTATACACTCAGATTTTTGACTTTACACATACCCCCTTACACTAATAGAATTGAACTGACAAACTTCCCAAGAATTCTAAAGTAAGTAAAACAAAATGCGAGGCAATCTCCATAAGTCTGAATGTTCCCTGTTGCGCGATTGGGGCAATTAAAACAATTGTCCTAAGGCCCACCCTGTTCTCTGCACATCTTTTGTAAACATTGAAAATGATATGGACTTAAATTTATGAGAAGCCTTTTTTTTATCATCATTTCACTCTTGAGAATCCGCGTTATTTTCAATCCCTGAAATTAATAACACTGGTCTGCGTCAAAAATGTACCTTAGGTTTTCTATAGTGTTTCTCAATAAAATTGACCTCCTAAATCCGAATCTGTCATCCGTTTTTCTCTATCACCTCCAGTTTTTGCGATACAGGGGGTGATAATAATTTTATAGTTTATACATCTCCTATATTACATCAAATTTCAATAGTTTTTGCACTGCTCTATTCGCAGTAAATTTTGTGTACATTTTAAGTAATTATGCAAATAGGTTTATATTTTGCAGGTTAAAAATTGCTTAGCACTATAATAATAAGAATAATAATAATAGTGGTTGAGTTAAAAATGAACAGAAAATGTAAGAATAGCTCCAACAGATTTTGCTATGTTTGCGGCAAAGTGACTTTTCCCGAGCAGCAAAGTACAATCCCTCCTGTAATTAAATCTTTGTATCATGCATATTTTGGAGTAAGGCTAAGAGATCAAGATAAAAGTTTTGCACCACATATCTGCTGCAAGGGATTCTACATAAATTTAAGACGCTGGAGCAGGGGGAACAGAAGTCCCTCTCTTTTGGTGTTCCCATAGTGTAGAGAGATGGCAAGGACCACACTACGGACTGCAATTTTTGCATGACAAATCTTAAATGTGAGCATTGTATCAAGTATTTAAGCTTTCTGTATTATACTGGCTCCTGAAAATGTCATTATTATGCAAAGACTTAGCATAAAATTAAAAACTAACATAGTTCACTTCAGCATGAACATATCCTTTACTAAACATTTATGTACTACCTGCAACTCCAAATCAGTTCCTTTATGTAATATGCAATTATATTTTCCACAGGTATAAATAAGAAGAATAAACATAGTGTGGCATATCCGGATGTTCCTTCTTCCATCAAACCCCTGCCCCATGGCCCAGGAATTCCTCCTATACCTTCTCCCCCTGAATATATAGAGGTACATGAAGAGATAAATATGGAAGTTGACCAAGATTATGACACATCTGAGTCTTATCAGGTTTCCACACATGATATGGTCGCAAGACCATTCACTCAAGTTCAGTTAAATGACCTGACCAGTGATCTGGGGGTTTCAAAGGCGAATACACAACTTCTTGGCTCTCGACTTTGTGAAAGTAATCTTCTTGCTTGAGAAACAACATTTAGGGGGGGTACAAAAATAGAGAACAAGAGTTTCGAAGCTATTTTTTACAGCATTCTTCCAGCTCTTTAGTATACTGCGCTAATATTAAAGGACTTGTTGAGGCCCTTGGAATTCCCTACAACCCATTAGAATGGAGCCTGTTCATAGATTCCTCCAGTAGAAGTTTAAAAGCTGTGTTACTGAATATTGGTAACAAGATAGCTTCTGTTCCTATAGGCCATTCAATCCAACTTCTTGAAAGTTATGAAAATATGAAAAAATTGCTGGATGCAATAAATTACTCTAGCTATAAGTGGAGGATATGTGGTGACTTAAAGGTAAGATCATTTTACACTTGGCATTTGTAAGCTTTTTGATATTGACATTTTCATTTTTAATTGTTAATACTTGTATACACCTTTTGGTCAACTTACATTTTACAAGAATGCAAATCTGGAAATCATGAGTCATTTTTTAGTTATATTTTTTGTTAAAGTGTGTCCCTATAGGTTAATGCATCCTATTGGGTTAATGGGGAACTTATCCTAATTGAGAAAGTATACAACACAACTCAATAAACTCAAAATAAGATGTACATATATCTAATTAGTTCCAATACGATGATTTAGTACATCGGCATACAGGATTTTTCAGTACATATTCATATTCTTATTGTTTGAAGAAATATTACTTTGAATTTGTTTTTAGAAATATTACACCGAATTTACATACCGTGCTAAATTTTGTTCGGGTAGTGTCTCTTACGCTTGGGACGCAAACAGGCTACACGAAGCATTGCTGTTTTCTATGTTTATAGGACAGACGTGCAGATAGTATGCACTATGAGAAGAAGGTTTGGCCTCCACGAGAAGCATTTAGAATTAGATCAAACAATGTGATAGCTGAACCTTTAGTGCCTCCTCAAAAAATAATCCTTCCTCCACTGCATATAAAGCTTGGCATAATAACAAAATTATGTCAAAACCGTTAATAAAGTAGGCAAAGCTTTTAAATTTCTTCTTCAAAAATTTACACAAATCAGTGACGCTAAGCTCCATGGGAAAATTTTTGATGGACTTCAAATCAGGAACTTGATCAGCAATTTGATGCATCAATGAAGGACATAGAAAAAGATGCCTGGAAAGCTTTCAAAGCTCTAGTTAACAATTTTCTAGGCAATAAAAGAAGCCTAGAAGAATATATTGCCCTGGTCAATCAGCTCTTAACAAGTCTCAAACATTTAGGAGCTCGAATGTCAATAAAGATACACTTTTTATAGTCCCATCTGGATTATTTTCACGACAACTGCGGGGATTACAGTAAAGAACAGGGACAAAGATTCCACCAGTACATAAAAAAATATAATCCAGGTACCAGGGTAAATAGGACGTAAACATGCTTGCTGACTACTGTTGGTGTTTGAAGCGTGATGCACCAGATGACAGGCACAAACGAAAATCGTTAAAGGCGTCTGTTCTTCGAAATTATAATTATTTTCTTTATTATGTTGCATTCTTTTATTTTTTGTTTATTAAAAGAATTATAGTTTACATACGTGTATTTCTGTTTATATGATATAACAGTAATAATGCATTATTAGATAGAGAAAGTTTGTTTTTTTTTTAAATTCAGAAAAAATGGGGTAATCTCAATGAAAATGGTGTATGCTGTACTGAGAAAATCTGACCTGATTGAACAAATATACATTCATTTTGGAGCTCAGGCGGTTGGATTTATTAAGAAACCACAAAAAAATCCTGGGGAACATAGAAAAAAATTTCAAACGCAGGCCTGTGTAATCCATCATTAAGGCAGTTTACTGTAAGAAGAAATCTCAATACGAATTTCAAGCGATTGATTAACGTTAAATTTTGTGCATAAGATCTCATCTGTTTTCATTGTTCTCTTCAACGCATGTGAAGACACATCTAAAAATCTACAATGCATATCTTAATGCTAAATGCCCAAGTTGAGCATATCAACTTCGAAATTTTAATATTAGGAAGCTTTCTGATTCATTAATACAATACATTTTGTGGCTAAGGTAATTTGGTGTTTATCTCTATTGATTACATCTAAGGATGTAAAATTAAATTTGTATTTTTTTTAAAAATAACGCATAAAAATGATTAAACATTAAATATTTTTAAATATTTGCTTGCCAATAGACACTGTGTCCAAAAAGTTACTATGCAGTGGCCAAGAAAGGCCAAGTTCTTGTGAACGAGGAGAAATCGACTGCCTAAAATTTTCCTGTACACTCTAATTTACGGCAGCGATGTTTTCAGCAGACCTTGCGTTTCAGCGACGTACGGGTGTTGGCTGATTGTTGATTGACCCTTTTGCCTCGAATTTGGCCGCCGAATTTGGCCAATCGTGGACTCGGCAGGACGATTGTGGCGAGGATAGAAATCACGCAATGCGCAGAACGTTTGTCGAACGGAGCACTGAATTTGATAATAACATTTGATAATTTTCACACGCAATTCGACTCTATATCCTTCCATCGTAACTTGCCAAGTACTATTCAACAGTTCACAGTGAAGTTGCCAGATGTCGCTTTAATAACATGGCCTACTATTGCTTGACAAAGCTCCTGCGTGCTTGTTGAAAGACCCTTTATATGAGGTGTCTGAAAAGTTACTATGCACTCGAAATAAATAGTCCCACCAAGATCAAGGTAAAGAAAGTGCAACTGTTAAGGGGCGCTACAAGAGATCATGCTTAGTAACTTTTCGGACTCCGTGTATATGAAAAGCAAAGCGGATCTTTGAAAAGTTTCCAAACTGGATCTCTTGTAGACGCATAAGAGTTGCACTTTCTTTCCTGTAATCCTGGCGGGACTATTTATTTCGAGTGCGTAGTAACTTTTCGGACACCTCATATAAAGGGTATTTCAACAAGCACGCTCGAGCTTTGTCATGTTCTCTTCTTCGCGCCCGCCGTCACTTTGATCTTCGGAGCACTTTCAAAGGCCTTTCTCAAAGGCAAAAGTTTGACAACTTGAGGTTTGCCTGAATGACATTGATCTTTGTGGTATTCCTCGTTCTTGAAACTCTCCGCGATTCTGTGGACGGTCATCCATCTCACGTTAAGCAGCTTGGCGATGTCCGACTTGTTGCTGCCCCGGTAGGAGAACAGAGATCTCGATTCTTTTCCTTCTATCTCAAAACAACCGCAAGCAATTAAAACGGCGTTTTAATGACACGTGCTGGAAAATTAGAACTTTAAATAAGTTTGACGGAACTTTTTCTATCAGATACTCATGCCTTTCGAAAGATAAAAAACACCGTGTGTAACGCAACTTTTACAAACTCAGTATATATATAGATAAAAATAAATTAAATGTAACATGGCAAAAAGAGCAAACTTTGGTTTTTATGAAATACAAGGTGAAACTTTTCCAGATTGCAATAGATTTATAACTAAACGACCTCAATATCACAGACTCCTTTTGACAAAATTAAATAGCAATGCAACAGAAGGAAATTATAGCAGTGTGAGGCAGAAGGAGGAAAATTTAAATGGGATTTAAAGCGAAGCAACAATATAAATACCAATTTTCTCTTAATCGGGTGAAAGAATTTAAAGAATTTTGTCGGCATTTCTGAAATACATTCTAGTTATTTTTATTTTTTTACCTTAAAGCTCGATAGATTAGCGAACTTTACCCATTCATTATTAAAAGCTTAAAGTTGGTCCATGTTCGAAATTTAGTTGGACCTTAAAAAAAAAAATTGAAGTCTACGCATTTTAATTTGAAATAAAATTCGCTTTTATTACTGAATTGTTCAATTTATTTCATATATATATACTTATGTAGAGTTGTATTATAATTATTAAATAATTTCCGCAACCTAAAACAATATGATTTTCAGCCAAGGGGATATATATGCATATTTTTATATTTAATCTTTCTGGATATTACTTAAAAACCTCTTTTCGCATTATTAATATATTAGTTCGTCGAAAGATATTTGGGAAAATTCGACATAAATTTAGATTTAAACGAAGTTTTTCATGCCCTAAATTTTACTCCTCAATCCTCTGACTCAGCCCAAAATAGAGTCGGATTTTACCTATTGAATTATCTCTCTCAGACTCAGCCTACATCCTGATGAGGTAGGGGAGGAGGCCCCATAAATATGATCCGAATTATCCAAACCTCCCCAGTGGCAGAGGCAGATAAAATGTGACTGGCAGGATAAAGTGGTATCTAACTCCCTAATTCCCTGTCACACTTAGTTTCTTCTCATGAAAATCGACACTGACGCCCTGATGGAGGAGTAGATTCCCTTTTGGGTTCGTTTAGTCTCTCTTTACAAATGGTAAACGAGCCATGCCTGTCCTAAAATTAGGAATCTTATATCCGTATTTTGTGATCGAGTCGAAGAATCATGCATCTAAAAAGAATTAAAGAAATGAAGGGAAACAAGCAGAAGAGGATAAAGAGGTATAAAATTATAAGCCTTTATATGATATAAATCAAAATTTAAGACTTGTCATAATTTCTCGAGCTTAAAGATCGCACTCCCCAAAAATTTAATAATAAAGGTTGTAGGAAAATACGATTGATTATTCAAAGTAACAATTCTGGTGAGAAGCATTTGCTTTCTACAAATAATCCAAGTCAGCATTTTACTTGGGGAACAATTTGAGCCTATCAAAGAAGCACTCATGAGTATTTACATAAATTTTACAGTTTACGTTATTAATATAGAATAATATAATTTACAAATAAACTAAGTAACTTGCTGAATTAAATGCATTTACTTTATCTACCCAAGTTTGAATAAAGGGATTTTCCATATTTTGATATGATGCTGAGTGTGGTTAGCTGATGGTGGTCAGATTCTAAGGTTAAATTCTGTTCCAAAGAAATACTAATAAAATCAGGATACGACTATCGGCGTTTCTAAGACATAATTTGAATTCACTTGCAAATGAGGTTATTTTTTATTTATTTGCTCTAAAATTTAAAGCTAAAATAAAAGAGGATGATTATTGTGAAAAAAATGGAGAGAGGTTTGTAACTATATTTATTAACCTATGAAGTGGGAAATTTTTGAAAGGTGCCGGGCACCTCGCCTCAAGCTGACCACGTTTCCCCGATTGCAGGTCCTGTCCGAAGCTACTCCCCTGCCGTTTCTGAACTATACGGATTGCTTTCCCCAAGTGAGCGTAGAGATTACCCGGCTCTAAAGCAGAAGTTATTGGACACGAGAGTGTAATGGCTCTTCTCTATCCGCTGTATGAAAGCAGGAGGTGGACTGAAGATGGTAGAAAATACAAGGAAAGATGAATGAGAAACGACCTATTAGGTTGAGGAGGTAAATATGTGGATTATCGGCGCGAACGATGGGACGTACTATTTCGTCCGTGTTCCAAAATGTTTCATGTTTTTGCAGTACATTTAAGTTGACGGCTCGTGTGGGGGTAAACACAATGAGGAGACTACACTACGATGATCCTGAGTTTCATTAAATTGGGGGGGGTCTGATGGGCACAGCCCCCCAGTATATAATCCTAATTGTTTATAGAATAATAATTCGAAAAGGACTCAAACGCGCATGAATATTCCGACACGAGTGAACGATAATATTTACACACAATTTTTTTTTCGGCCGGGCCGCTAATCTACATATTTACCGTTGGGGAATAAGTTCTTGCGTTTTTTTTTAATGTTATGTTCATTTAAGTTTTGTTGACGTGATAGGTGCACATATTAAGAAACAATAATAAATAATGAGAGCAAAATTTACAAAGGTTAGGCTACGTCTCTTAACAGCGTAGACTATTAGGCCTTTGCTTAAGCTAGGTCTTGAAGTTAAGAAATAATTCATGGCGGTTTATTTAAAAATTGTGTTAATTTAATTTTTGTTCTGTACCCTCGAAATGGAATGTCAAGTTAAAAGAAAGACGCATTTTCGACACTTGTTATTTAGTTTCAATCGAGACGGATTAATGCAAACGCAGCCAAAGCTCGTCGCGATATTTGTGCTGTGTACGGAAAAAATGCTTTATCAAAAAAAGAAAGCTCAATGGTGGTTTTCACGTTTCAAAAACGGTAATTTCAATCTTAATGACAATAACTTTCTGGTCACCCCATTAAGTTTGGATGAAGATCGATTGAACGACGTTCTTTATGAAAATCCTCGTCAATCGACTAGAGAATTGGCTGTACAATTGACGTGTGATCAGAAAACTATAGGGAATCACCTTCATTCGATGGGGAAAGTTAAAAAACTCGGTGCATGGCTTCCGCACGCTTTTAGCGAAAGCAACAGACTTCAACGCTTCACGATTGCTGCAGGTTTGATTGCTCGTCACAAGGCTACTCGTGGATATAAGGACAGATTTCTTCAACGCATCATCACTGGCGACGAAAAGTAGTGTGTTTATGTCAACATGAACCATTGAAAACAATAGCTTAGCCCCAATAAAAAAACACTTTTGCGATTAAAGCAAGGACTTCATCCACGAAAGAAGATGCTGTGTGTGTGGTAGAATTGTGAAGACATCATTTTTATGAGCTCCTTACAAACAACGAGAATGTCAATGCAAAATTCTACGTTCACCATATGTATCAAGTCCCCGAAGATATTCGTGAAAAGCGACCTCATCAACGTTATGGAGTCCTTCTGCAACACGACAATGCTCGTCCTCACGTTGCCAATATGACAAGAGATGCTATCCAAACGCTTAATTGAAAAATCCTGCCGCATCCTCCATATTCGCCAGACTTGTCTCCATCGGATTTCCATCTGTTCCAATCGCTCTCTAACAATTTGCGCGGCATTTGGTTCAATATTGATGTGAAAATATGAACCTGGTTAGACGAATTCTTTGACTCAAAATCTAGATATTTTTATTGCAGAGGCATCGAAAAACTAGTTGAACGTCTGGAAAAAGTTGTAAATAACAACGGAGAAAACATTATTGATTCAATTGCATATTGTTATCAACTAAAAGGGAAGTTTCTCTAAAATTGTTAATGGTAATGAATAAATTTGATAAAACCGCAAGAAATTATTCCTCAACCCAATATATAGAAACAAATGGGAGATGAAACGAGAAAGCATCAAAAGATTGGCCGAAAGGTGATAATGATTAAAGAAAGGTAATAGAGAGAGAGGACTAAATTAAATAGGAAAAGGAGAGATATATAGATATAAAAGAATAAAGAAATAGAGACGGAGAGAGAGCACTGGTGATTGAGGAGGTCTTTATGATGGCGTGAATAAATCTAAATTTTCGGGTCAATTCTAGTTTCGTGTAAGACCATAAATTAAATTTCCTGAAAAGGTTATATTTGCCTTTTGAATGCAATATCGTCTGGTCTCTCAGAAATGTATCCTTTATAGCATTTATCCCTTCTGCGTTATGACAAAATACAAAACAAAAGATAATTAAGTAATTAATTGACATATTTTGATAATAAAAAATAGACCTCGCGAAGATTCAAAATGAGTTATCACGTGTGGAAATCGCGCTCCTAACTATTGAGCCACGATAAGATCAAGGAATCTCAACCTGAAATTATTTAGAGCAAAAGGTCTGGACATGCAAATACTATTAATAGCGAGAGGTATTTTAGTCGTCTCTCTGTCAACACTCGTGTAGTAAGAAACATTTTGATTCTAAAATAACCCGTGTAACACTAAACAACCATCAACATTGTTTTTATCTAAAGCAAAAACGAGACTGACTAACCGTAGGATCAA
Organism: Ceratothoa steindachneri; assembly: GCA_963969495.1. Lineage (NCBI taxonomy): Eukaryota > Metazoa > Arthropoda > Malacostraca > Isopoda > Cymothoidae > Ceratothoa > Ceratothoa steindachneri. The sequence continues at coordinate 142,398,796 of OZ018329.1, read as the reverse complement.
TCAATAATGTGTAGTTAAGGGGGAGGTCAATAAGTTTTGCGAATCGGTAGGGTAAAACAAAGGAAGGGGTATGGCTGTTTTTGTGGATGTTAGGGCAAGTTAGGACAAGTCAGGATCTGCAACCACACGCTTCTGCCTTGTCTATTTAAGAAGCAGTAGCTGATCGCAGATCGTCAGTGACAAATTTTTCAACAATGTAGAAGGTTGAGCACCGCGCAGTGATAAAAATTTTGACCAAGGAAGGCAAAAATGCAGAGGAGATCCATGAACGCATGGTGACAGTGTACACCGACACTGCCCCTTCCTATGCAACCATTGCTCGCTGGAATAGGGAGTTCCGCCATGGTCGTGAGTACCTTTAAGGTGATCCCCGTCTAGGACGCCCGTCAGACGTGACCAACGAGGAAAATGTGGCTCGTGTGGAGAGGATGATCGTCGAAAACCGACGGGTGAAGGTCGAAGAAATCGAGCGAGAACTTGGAATATCTCATGGGAGTGTTATCAACATCATTTACAGCAATTTGGCCATGACCAAGGTCTCGGCCCGTTGGGTCTCTTTTTTTTTCTTTTCTTTTTTTAAGAGCTCATCTTGTGACTGCCTACATGAAGATTAGTCGCCGTATTAAAACTGGCCTAGTTCTAGGCTACTTTAAAATAAAATTAAAGAAACGAAAAAAACACCCCAAATGGGGAAAAGGAAGCAAGCACCTGCGTCGGGGGGAGGTCCCCCCGGCGCAGGAGCATGCACCTTAAAGGAAAAAAACAACAAAAACAAATGCAAAAAACAAAACAAAACAAAAAAAAACAACCCTGCTTAAATAATAGGGAGAAGGCCGGCCTCCCACCAAAAGTCAACAAGTCCACCAGTCGATGTGCACGCACTTATCCCGAGTACAAGGGACAGGCGGTCGCAACCCCGCACATAATGGTACCGGGACAGGTAACGTGCGCGAAGATCACCCAGACTAGGACATTCGACAAGAATGTGCCAAACAGTCTGGGGGACGACGCAGTCGTTGCAATAGGGCGCAGGCTAGCGCTCCATCAAATAGCGATGCGTCACACGAGTGTGACGCATTCGGAAACGACAGCAAGCAACCTGAAGCCGCCACGGCATTGGGGGATAGGTCCATGGGAACAGTCGCGGTGCCATGGCACGCAATTTTAAGTTTCCTTCGACTGCCTCCCATCTTCTTTGCCAATCAGTCCGAAGAGCTGCCTGTATTCCTGCCATGTAGTCGGTGTGAGGTAGAGCGAAACGCTGGTCCGGTCGCAAAGTCCTCGCAGACTCTTTGGCACGCTCATTTCCCGCAATTCCTACATTTTAGGGAACACAGCAAAAGATAATGTCGACATCTGCCCGGCTCGCCAAAACCATGGCGTCACGGATATCGTGAACCAGGGGATGCGGAGATTCCAATGTCCCGAGAGCACTTAGGGCGCTTTGTGAATTGATATAGATCACAATCCGGTCTCCGAACCGGGCACGTCGCGTAATCTCCCGTACTGAGGAGTGTATTGCCACCAGCTTCGCCGTGAAGACAGACGCAGCACCTGGTAGAGCCCAACTGACTTGAAACAGAGGGGATACGGCGTAGAAGCCGACCCCCTCTTCGGACTTGGAGCCATCCGTATACACTGGCAGGGTTCCAGCGTGACACGATGTGTGCCCTAAAAAGGTCGATCGCAATACTCCCGGCGCAGTACAAGCTTTGGGATCAGAGGAGTAGCGACAAATAGCCAAATGTGGTACCCTCCAGGGTGGCGTCCTAGGCAGAACCAGGGGGAGAACCGGCCCGAGAGCTATATCTACCTCTCGAAGAAGTTTCCTAGCCCTAAACCCAAAGGGCTTAGGGTATGACTGGCGTCTCTCGGTGGCATCTGTACCATCAAGATCAGCTGCGGATGCAGTGAGAGCTGTTGGCGACTGAGGGAGGCATCGGGCTCGCGCGTACAGGCGAGTGATGCACTGCACGCGGCGCAGAGCGAAGGGTATCTCCCCAGCATCACCCAACAGGCTGTTAATGGGGGAAGTGCAAAAGGCACCGGTCGCAAGGCGAAGGCCGGTGTGGTTGATCGAATCCACCTTCCGCAATAAACGCTCGGCTGCGGATGCATAAAACTCGCATCCGTTGCCGAGCTTCGAGCGAACAAAGGATCGATAAAAAAGTAAGGCAGTACCATATCGGCGCCCTAAGCGCTGAACATCACGGAACGGAGAATGTCCATGGCGCGGGTACAAGAGACCCTAAGGCTGCGAATATGAGCCTCCAGGTGAAGCGTCGGTCGAATACAAGACCAAGGAAACGGTGCGACTCAACTAAATCTAGGCGCACCCCATTAAGAAACAAATCTAGGTCGGGGTGAAGCCGTAGATTGCGGCAGAAGGGCACCACCCTAGGCTTGGCCAAAGAAAACTGAAACCTGTGCGCTTCGGCATAGCGAGTGACGCGGTTCAATGCCTGTTGGAGTCAACGCTCCAGAGTTGGCATGTGGACCTCGCCAAAAAAGATCGAAAGGTCGTCCACGTAGAGCGTAGCGAGAATATCTTCCGGCAGCACCGAGGTGATGCCGTTGATGCTCAAAGCAAATAGTGTGACACTGAGGACACTTCCCTGCGGGAAACCCTCTTCTTGCTCTTTTTGGCCGGAGAGGGCTTTCCCCATCCGTACGCAGAATCGACGATCTCGCAAAAATTCAGATATAAGCATTAAGCGGCGTCCCCTCGCCCCCATCGTGGGGAGAGTTTTCATGATACCGTATCGCCATGTGGTATTATAGGCCTTCTCCAGATCAAAAAACACCGTGGCATGGTGCTCTATACGAAGGAAAGCCTTGCAGACGGCATTTTCCAGTCGGAACAGAGAATCCAACGTGGAGTTAAACTTGCGGAAACCGCACTGTGCGGAAGACAGATGGCCTCCGCTGTCCAGGAGAAAGGCTAATCTAAAATTTACGAATTTCTCCATCAACTTACATACGCAAAAAGTTAACGAGATAGGGCGGAAACCGCTTGGAGTAGAGTGATCTCTCCCCGGTTTGCGAAAGGCCAACACAGTAGCGATTCGCCAGAGGTCTGGGAGAAGACCTTCCACTCAGATCCTGTTGAAAAAATCTAACATAAAGGCCATGCACTGTTTTCCCAGGTGTCGAAGCATTGCGTACGGGATATCGTCCAACCAATGGGCGGTGTCCGCGCACGAAGCGAGAGCGGAACGCAACTCACTCACAGTAAACTTGTCGTTGAAAGGTTCTCCGCCTCTGTAGGTAAAGTCCAGCTGGCGGCCTTCCGCGACATCACGACGTTCCTTGAATGGTGGCGAAGCAGCATCACGGCTAGAGAATGCGGAAAAAGCGGTCGCTAAGGATTCCGCCACGGACGTTGGGTCCGAGATTGCGGTCCCATTCCTCCTGGAGAACGGGAGGGGAGTCCTGCGAAAACTTGCCCCGAATCCTTTTGACTCGCTTCCACACCTCAGCTAAACGGGTCTTCTCGTTAAGTAAAGACACGTTTGCCCGCCAAGAAGAGCGGCGGTCGTGCTTCGAAATATACCGGAACCTAGCCCTAGCCCGACGAAATTCAGCGACAGTGAAATCGTTCGGGCGGCGCTTATAGCGCATGTAGGCATAACGCTTCTGTTTGACGGCCGTCTTACACTCGGCTGACCACCATGGGAGTGGTAGGCGTGCGAAACGGCCAGACGTCCTAGGAATAGTAGTCAGGCCCACGGCGATAAGGTTGCCAGTAAGAACTCAACAGCCTCATCTACCGACCTAAACTCCTGGACTGAGATAGAAAATTCATTTATTTCCTGAAATGCACGCCACCGCGCCCGCGCCAAGCACCACCGAGGTGGTTTCTCAGGCGGCAGTTGCCCTGAAAATGATATTTAAATGGGAAAGTGATCACTACCATGGAGGTCATCGACCACCCCCCCAATCAAAATCAGGCTGTGCATCCGAAGAGCACAAAGATAGGTCAAGGCAAAAAAATGAAGCGGTTCTCGGACAGTGATGCGTAAACTCATCCAAGTTTAGGACACCCATCACAAGCTCTTCGATCAGATCGGCAAGAAATTGTCCCCTGGGATTTATGGAGTAATCCACCCAGAGAGGATGCCTGCCGTTCAGATCTCCAAGCAAGAGATAGGGCCTCCGAACCGTGCCACGACGCGGCGGAAGTCACCCGCGTCGAAGTCAGCTAACGGTTGAATGTACGCAGAAATGATAGTATACCTCCTATCCAGGTGCAGCTGCACAGCCACTGCCTGAAAGAAAGGATCTAAAGAGAAAGGAAGAACGGAGACATCATGCTCAGTGTAAACCGCGCACCCCCCAGCCCGGCCATCCCGCTGTGGTGGGGTCGCAAGACCCTTATACCCCGGGAGGGTGGGCAGGGTGCACACACCTAGCATGGTGTCCTGAAAAAAGATAGCTAACGGGGAACGGGACGAGACGAGCCTCCGCAGCTTCTCCTAGTTGGCCCGGAGTCCACGGCAATTCCATTGAAGGAATATGCCCTTCAGGCCTAGCTCGGAGGAGACGCAGGGGCCCTCCTCGAACTTAAGACCCTCATGGGAATGGCCGTACGCTTCCCGGGGGCAGAATCTCGGGCGCTGTTGGCCGGACAAAGCGCTGAAGGCGCTGTCGCCTTCAAGGACTTATTGGGGGAGGTTGGGCTCACCATGCGAGTCTTTTTCTCCCTCCGCCTCGAAACCTTAGGCGGGCGTTGCGGCTTTCGAGGCGGGGAGCCCGCTTTTCGAGGAACCACCGTCTCCGAGTCACTCGCTCCACCTCTGGGCGTGTAGGAAGGAGCCAAAGCTCCTTTGTTGCTGTCCTCCTTTCTACGGACAGCGTTAGGAACCCCAGAAGATGGCCTAGCGACCATCTTCAAGGGTGTTGCCTCCTTTAAGTCTAACGACTCGGTGGAGGCCCGTGACCGTTTTGAGTTACGGGAAACGGTCACGCTGGGGAAAGAGGGGTGAAGCCCTGGTTTTAGCCGGGGCTGGGTGTGAACCCTTTTTGCCGCCAGCTTTACCAGGGGAGCGCCCGGGTTGAGTAGAGCGTGCAGAAGGGCTCCGAATAGGCGCGGAAACAACCGTACTGTCTGGCATGGATAGGCTAGGAGCAAAGGGTGGCTTCGAACTATTGAGGCATATGACGTCCCAGGCAGAGCCGGGTGCGCCAGGACAAAGTCCCTAGCTTCGCGGAATGAGATTCGATCCTGGGCTTGAACGTCCATGATTTCTTTTTTAAGGAGATATGCACCACATTGCTTGGAAGAAGCGGGGTGCGGCTCTCCACAATTGACACACCTGTCCAGACACGATTTGGACTTATCGTGTGCGACCTTGGAGCAATTTACACAGACTTCGGGGGACCCCGAATTTGCACGTCTACATGAGCGATTCGTATGGCCGAAGCAGTGACAGTAATAGCACCGCCGCGTCAGTGGCACGAATGCCTACACGCGGTAGCGGTACCAACCGGCACGCACCGACTCAGGGAGCTTGTCACAGTCGAACGTGACGAAGAGTGTAGGGGTGGGTCTCGAGGCCCCTCCCTGTTTTCTCATCATACGTTCGACTTTGACCGCCTCATTGTCGGCCAGCTCTAGGGTGATGTCCTCAATGCAGTAGTCAACGAGTTCCCTCGCATAAACTACTCCTTTCACAAAGTTCATGGTAGAGTGCGGCGTCACACTCACCGGGCTGCCATGAAGTGTCCGAAGAGCACTTATCCTGGCCACCTCGGCGAGATTCACCACATTCGCCAGAAGGCTCCCGTCCGAGAAAAGGGTTACCTTCGGCTCTCTACCAATTGCACTAGCTAATCTTCTCCTCTGATGGATCAAGTTTCTCTAGGACAACATGGTGCCAGCGAGCTCAAAAACGCCAGGTAACCTCTGAATGAGGGGCCCCGATGTCATCGAGGCTTCGCCCTGTGGACTTTTGGTCTTAGTCAGGGGCTCCGCACCGGGGGGGCAGAGGGGCCGGATGTGCTGGTCTTGGCTTGGTCACTGGCCAATGTGGCAGCAGACCCATCCGTCCCCACAGCTTCCACAGATGGAGAGGAGCCCCGATTCTTCTTAGTCTTTTTTTTCTTTTTTGTCCTTTTCTTTTTTGGTGAGTAGGGTGGGGAATGAACCCGCTTCTCACCTTCGCCGGTAGAAGCCCCTAGGCCAGATGGACCAGCCTCAGCCAAGTCCTTCTCCGAAATGAAGAAGGTCCTGGTGGTCACAGGGGCATCATGCGGAGGAGATCTCTCATCTCCTTGTACTGCGTCAGAATCCCCAGCCGTTTGAGGAGGACCTTGCATAGGGGCGGATTCGGGTTCGGTGCTTGGCACCGAGCCCGGATTCCCCCCCATGGAAGGCCCTACCGTCTGAGGCTGAGTTTCCTCAAGGACCATGTCTATCACAGGAGGGGCCTCCAGTTGGCCATCCCCTCCCAGGACATCGCAGGTCCCCTTGGCAGCGTCATGAGTTTTTTGTGGGGAGGCACAGGCCTTGACCCCGGCAAGGTTTAGTATTATTGCCAAGAGGTCTTTTGAGAGAAGCGACCGAAGGGGCCTGGCTTGCCTCTTCCCCCTAAGGGGGTTTGCCCTAACGAGCCGCTTACATAAGGGGCGGTCGGCAATGGGCTTCCTGCAAGCTTTCTTTGCAGTCCCCTTAGAAATCAAAGGAGGGACTGCCGCTGGGAATAGGGAGGTGCCTGAAAGCACCTCCAGATAAGAGGGTGAGTGGGAGTCCCCTTCCTTCATACGCGTAGGAGAGGAGTAAGCCTCCTCTCCGGTCAAAGAAATATGGAGGGTCCCCTGCGCAAGCACAGGGGAGGGGAAGGAACCTTTATTTTTTTGGTGGAGCTGCCCGAGGGCGGCTCCGTTGATGTTACAGGGGAAGTTGGGGGTTGGGTTTTTTTTATCTTCATCATTGGGCATGGTGACCCTCTATTTTACACGGGACGCAATAGCTCACCACTTCTCACAGTTGCCCGCACTGCAAGAGGTGCTTGCAGGCATGGCTGAGCCAGACGCAGCCATTTGGGACCACCCCTCCCGCCTGGTGGCCTGGCAGTCCATCGACATAGAGGCTCCACCTTAGACATGGCGTAAAATTGATAGAATGTGAAGAGGAGAGGAAAAGGGATGTGAAGGAAGGTATGGGTGGGGATAAAGCAGGTTGTTAAAAAACCCCAATCCCGAACCAGAGCTCAGAGGTTAGGGAACATTTTCCCCTCCCCCCTTGAGAAGAAGGTCAGCATCTACCCTTTGAAATTAGAGGCTGACCAGAGAAAGTTGTGGGAGATGTTGTATGAAAAACGACGAGATAGGGGAGAAATACAGGCTATCTGAAGGAAGGAATAGAGGCTAAGCTGAGGACGGACGGGGCGCTGGATCTCGTCAGCACGGCGGCCATGATCAACTTCAACGTCGTCAAAGTTTACAAGGCCAGAGTTGCACAGGCTGCCCTGTGCGAGTGCAGATTCGAAGAGCTCAACCATCCCCCTACAGTCCAGATCTGGCCCCTAGCGACTACATTCTATTCCGCCAGCTCAAGGCTGCAACTGTGTGGACCCCGGTTTAGGAATGATGAAGATGTCCAGCTCGCCGTCCACGAGTCGATTGAACAGCAGTGGGAGATTTCTGGTTGTCGGGAATTCGAAGCCTCAGGGACAAGTGGTGCAAGTGCATTGAAGTCGTTGGTATTAATATAGAAAAATAATATAACACTTTTCCTCATATCTCGTTTCCTTCTATCCAAATTGCAAAACTTATTGACCACCCCTTGTAAATATACAACTTAAAATGGAATCTAATTCAAATTTGATATTTGCTCAATATTTAATCGCTACTCTACTATTACATTTACATGTCTCCTACATTCAGTTCTAATATCATTTATGTTTAATAGGTAGCCACATGGACATCCATGCAGTATGTGGACTTTTACAGAAACTTTCATTGCTGTATTGCTTATGTTCACCGGTCTTTACTGCCTTTTTAGTAATGAATTACATTGTGTCGCAGCTGGTTTGGTCTCTTAGTAAGTGGTGACTAAGGACCTCACCTTACTCACCGTATGCGAGACCCAATGGCTGATGTATTTCAGGAAAATCTTTTGCTGGCTCCTAGGAATTTGTACCAATTGATGAAAACGACAAAGATTAGGTTTTCATTATATCTACAAAGATTTACCAACCGGAGTGACATTTTCTCTCTCCACTAAACTAAATAAATGACAGTAACATTTACATGCCTTGTTTGCGTCCCTCGTTTGCTTCTCTGAATCGCCCAAATGTGCAGTTTTTATTTTTGTATGTTTTATTCCCATTGCCCTTAGTTTTTCCACCTCCTTTTATTTTTTTTTATTTTACTTTTTAATATAACGGAGTTTTTTTACATGGGTGTGTTCTCATAGATAGCTGCCCAACGGGAAATCTAAAATAATTTTGAACAAAACACCGAGACGTGTTCAGGCTTCTGCATTGTCTTTTAAAACTGCGCGACTTAAATGGAATGTGCTTTATTAAAAGGGGAGCCATTCTGTCTTCGGAGTAGTCTACTGTAGAGCTCTACATCTGATGACGCTGCGTCGAGAACGTGTGACCGATTCTAAGGCAACAAAATATGACTTACTACCATTAGGACATTGGGAGTTAGGTCATGGAAACACTCGCAGCTTGATTTTAGGGAGCTTCCAATGCCTGATTTTTTCCGTATTTATTAAATTTTAAATGTAATGTAAAGGTAAAATTTCATAAATTTTTAATTATTTCACCAATTATTTTTATTTTTAACAATTATAGAAAGTAATGTATTGAATTTTTATTTTAAATAATTAACAACTTCTTTTATTCAGGTTATTATAATTGAAATTAATGAAATAATTTATAGATCGGTGATTTTCAGGATCATTGGAATAAAACACATTTCAGGCTGGAATCCAGGGATAAGCATGTGTCCAATACTTTCCTATTTTATTTCCCTTCTTGGTTTTTAGGTCTTTTATTTAAATAAAAATTATTCCCACATAAAAGATTTGATGTTGAATATTATGTTTCGACAATGGTGGGAGAAGTTTCTCCCTGTGCTTTTACAGGGGACGCGCGCGAAAATGATCGATACAAATTCCACCTTTTTGATCTCTTGTAACAACTATTTAAAACATCGATTCGGAATATTTCCTGGCTTTTAAAGGTTCTGCCATCAATCTAGTTATTAAGAATCCCTCTGATGATGCTTAAACATGTTATTAACATATGATGCAATAAAATGAGGAGCTGTAAGGAATGATTGGGGCAGGAACCATTCTCGCCATCTTATCGTGAATATCGGAATTACAACAGAAAACTTAACCAAAAGTTTTGCCTGCAGGTTCTGGCAAAGGGCTTCAAAATCATCTTGTTAAAGTTGCACTGCAAAGAGAAATGCTTAGTTTAATCATTGTACAGATGAACGGTAGGCAAAGATATTATGTGAACCTATGTATTTGTGTCTTCAATAATAGCATAAAAACATAGAAATGTGTTTATGAGAGGGATGTGGCAGATACTTGTGATCTATCAGAAGAGGGCAACGGCAAAAAGGGTTTTATCAGATAGAATGAATGACGTTGTGTCAATTATCAATGTTGTTGGGACAAAGATAAGGTCGCTGTAGTATTTAAGGAGTAATGGTTTAATGCAAAGCTCTGATAGAAAATTATAAGCTAAAAAATATGTGAGTCAAGCAGAGATTTGCGTTAAAAAGTCGGGAGGCAATGAGAGAAGCTTCAATTAGATTGATGTTGAATAGTGAGGCATGCCTTCTAGCTATTATTGATCTATGATGACGACATGTTTTATGTGGTCATAATATGAAAATAAATTAGAAAAATAATTGAAGCCTTCTAGAATATGGGTGAGGAGGATGAAAAAAGTAAATGCTTCAAGATTAGTTAGATAGTGATTCGGGATAAGGATGTGATGAGTTCCGTTATGTGAAGTTCTTGTCGCGTTCTGGAACAAAGCATTTCTCAAGTTGCTCCATTTGTACCTTGCTATTGCGAGCGAGATGCCAGAATCGGGGTTTAACTAAAACAAAATGGAAGTTGCTGGAGAGCCCAAAGGCACCATCGGTTCTGTTAAGTGGGGGGAGAGTTCAGGGTAGTATTGTGTTTGAGGCCCAACCAACGATTCTAGAAACAAGCGAAACGGGGTAGTGGATGTCTAAAGCGGGGTTTCGACTAAAACGAAATGGAAGTCGCTGGAAAACCCGAAGGCACCAGAGGTTCTGTTAAGTGGAGCGAATTTTCAGGGTAGTATTGTGTTTTAGGTCCAACCAACGATCCTGGAAACAACTAAAAGGGGGTAGGGGATGTCCGAAACGGGGTTTCGACTGAAATAAAATGGAAGTCGCTGAAAATCCCGAAGGCACCAGAGGTTCTGTTAAGTAGGGGGAGATTTCGGTGTAGTATTTTGTTTTAGGCTCAACCAACGATCCTGGAAACAAGCCAAAGGGAATAGGTACTATTTTCTCGTAAGTAGTACCCCAAAAGGAGTGGTCCTAAATATATTAGAGAATGGATATGTTGTGTAGTGAAGATGTTAAAAAAAATGATAGGGCTATTGTGATTGGATGGGTGGTCATGACGTGGACTAATTTATTTACTTAAGCAAGCGATAAGTTCAACGCTTCACTTCGGTGAGGATTTATGTTTGCACCTACTTAAACATGCTATCAAGAGCTTATCTCTCACTGTTTATGAATCTACATATATTAATTATATGTGCATGGCAAACGAATGGTAGGGGTGAGGTAAATAATGGTAAATCTTTGGCAGAAATGCTAGGGGAAGGCAAATGGTGGCAAGGGTTTGGAAAAGAGTGATAAGATGAGGCAAAAAAAGATTGGGGTGACTTAAATATGATTATTATCATAAGGGTGAGGAAAAATTATATGGGTGAAACAGTATTGGTGAGGGGTGAGTTAAAAATTTGTAGGGTGTGGTAAATATGGTAGGAGTAATGCAAACAAGGGTAGAGGTGAGGTAAAAATGATATTGGTAAGGCAAATAATGGTAAAAGCAATAATACTGGGCATGTGGCAAAATGATATAGTCAAATAAAAAATGGTATACATTAGAAAACTATGTTAGGATGAGGCGAATAATACTGAGGATGAGGACAATCATTGTAGGCTGAGGCAAAGAATGCCAAGAAGGATGCAAAAATAGTAATGATAAAGCTTGTAATGGCAAGTATGAGGCAAATTATGGTGGTGCTGAGGCAAATAATGATAGTGGTTATGGAAATAATGGTAGAGATGGGAAAATGATAGGGTGAGGCAAATAATTGTGAACATTAGCTAAAACAATTTCAAGAGCAACAAAAATGCTAGTGTTGAGACAAGTATTGGTAGGGAGCGTTAAATAATGGTAGGGTGTGGCAAATATAATAGGAGTAAGGAAATGATGACTGGGTGAGCCATATAATGGTAATTCGAGGCAATATTGGTAGAAGTAAGGCAAATAATGGTCGAGTGTGAAAAATAATAATAGGGCGAAGCCAATAATGGTTAAGTTGAGGAAAAGACTGGTAGTCGTGACAAAGAAACTGTAGTGGTGAGGCAAAAAAGGTAGGATCAAGACAAAATGGAAGTGATGATTGAAATAATGGTTATGCTGAAGAAAATAATATTAGTGATGAAGCTAATAATGTTGGAGTAAATAACAAAAGCTAGGCGTTAGTCCAAAAATGGTAGTGTTGAGGTAAAAAATTAGTAGGGTGAGGCAAATTATACAAGTGGTAAGGCAAATAATGTTAGTAGGTATGAGAAAATAATGGTAATTGTGAAGCAATTAATTTGTGCATCCCGTGTCGCTTATGTGAACACTACGTGTCCACACTGTGCTCCGTGCTCTACTCAAACTATTTATCACATATTCTCCGATTGTGAATTATTTACTTGGACCCCGTAAGAAAAACCAGAGTGTGATAGTAGAATGCCACAAAATCAACCACAGGAAATTCTACGAAAACAAATTCTTCAAGAGAGTAGCGAGGAAGAAGCAGCTATCACAGGCCTTATCAAGAGGCTCACACGCAACACTACCCAGGAGAGAACTCCAAGAAAAACCGTGCCTCCACCGGTGGCTGCCTCAGCAATAGCGGTTGGGGATACTGAGGCCCCCCAACCTGGCACCTCACGCAGAGAACAATCTTCTCAAGAGGGCCCGGTTCCCCCAGAAACACCGTCCTCGTATCCCAACAGTATCTGTGGATAAAGGTTCGACCCGTATAATAATTCGTCAGCCCAACTAGCCAGACTCCTCAACTAAATAGGATAAAGTGGTATCCCAGCTTAGGCAAAATTTGGATTCCTATAAGTTAAAAAGGAGAGATAGTGAGGACATATCTACTTTAATAACACTATGAATTTCGCCATCACCTTGAATAAGTGGAATTCTAGCAACTCCTTCAACGCCTCTGCCTTTATCATATTTTCCTCTTCTACGGCTGGGGCCCAGCTATCACTGACAGCCCGAAACACGCAACGCAAAACGCCAATTTGACCCTTTCCGATAACGCCTTAAAGGCAAAAACGGGATATGCCACCGAATCCAGACCTTTCGCCACCCAAGGGGCTTTGCAAGGCTGAACCGGCCGCGGGCGGGGGACTAGACCTAGCAAGAAGAGTGCTTCAGGAACTAGGAAGTAGAAGCCAGCAGCACAATATGGCCTAGTTTAACCAACAAGTAAGTCAGCTTAACCAAGGCCTTCTTCCCGAGCTACGTCGCCAAACTCTGCCCGTCTCTCTTCATCCAGCGGTCTTACAGACCGAAAGAGATCTCGATCTGGCACCCCTGCGGGACTTTTTCAAAAACGTGGCTGCACAACTCGGTGCCCTAGAGATGGCCGACCCCAACGTCAACCAAATCAGAGGCCGGCCCTGGCCAGCTACCGATACGATATGGGTCAGGCCCCTACCGGGCCTGGACGTTTCTCGCGTCGTTGAACTCAACGAACCCGGGGTACCCGTCCCACCTCCACTTCCCCTAAGTGGACCTCCAGCTCCTTCAGGACCGGACCATTTCTTGGAAGGCGACGTATTAGACGACCACCGTTTCCACTTCCCGCAACCATACGAGGGCGACGACCTGCAACAAGACGAAGTCAACAATAACCAGGACCAGCAGAAACAACAAGAAGAGGAACAACGCGACAACGAGAACCAACGGGACAATGATACCACAGAGAAACCGTGCTGAGGAATTCTCTCCGTCCATGGATCCGTTGGAACTCGAACACAAAAAAGTGACATGTAATAACATAAATTTGGGCAATCTAAAATTTTTTCTTTAAAAAATGTCCCCAGTGTCAATAATATAATTCGATCAACCAAAAGTAATTCGCGTTAAAATATATCCTCCTAAGGGATACCATTGCAAAATAACCACCAGTGATAGTATGTTACCAATCATCCAACAATTGGAAAAGGTAGGTGTGATTGAAAAATCCACAGATATAAGGTGTTCACATAGGTTATTCAGGTTCCCCCAAGCCCGGAGGTTTAACCACAGCCATTTACGATATGTCGAAACTAACCAGAAAAATTAAGCCACCTAGTTTCCAGTTACCAAATGTAGCAAAACTGTTTAGCTAAGTCCAACCGGGAGATTATGGTATTAAACTCGACCTAGCCGCGGGATTTTATCACATAAATTTGCATCCGGACGCCCGTCCCTTTTTCGCGATTCAAACCACCGAGGGAAGCTGGCGTTTCAGCAAACTTCCCATAGGGTTTTCGGGCGCTCCCTTTTTAATGCAATAAGTTATGTCATCCATTTGTAATCATTGGGCCAAATCTTGCGAAGTAAAATGCTCTACCTATTTAGACGATATCTTGGTAATAGGAAAAATAGACAACCTAAATTGGTTAGACCTATGTTTAGGCTCCAGCTTAGCAATCAATTTCAGTAAATCTATATTATTACCATGTAAACAATTAAAAAATCTGGGAGTAATCATCAACCTTAGTGAAAGAACTAATCAATTAACTATGTCTCTTAAAAATAAACTATGTAACGCAATGGAATTCGTCCCAACCCAAATTTAAAGGGCAATTTTTGGCTACGATTGGAAAGATGATTAAATTTATCATAAGTTTCATAAATCTCCCCTTCTTTTGGGTTCAATACTGTTTGCATAAAAACCCTATGGTAAAGCTGGTTTTGCCATTCATACATACAAGAAAAGTCCTCTGAAAAAGAAGTAGATCCAACCGCTGTAAAAGATTTTGTGATGCCTCCGTTAAGGGAATGGCAATCAAATTTGGAGCCAATGCAATTGTATGGCCCACTTCCTTCTCCCCCAAACTAAATAAAATTTACCTTTTGGAATATACTACACGAATGTTGGCCCTGCTCATTTTCCCTAATGCAAGAATATACACCGATAACATGGCTGTCCTGTACACTTTACGGAGGGGAAAAAATACCCTTTAGATATTAAACTGTTTTTCACAAACCACTATTCAGCTTTTTTTCAAAATATTTATATCTGCATCTCTAAATTTCGCATATATTAAAACAAATCGAAACCCAGCAGACTCGTTGTCCCGAACGTTAAGTTAACTAATTAACTAACTCTTCTCTAGCCCTCTCTTCGACACTTATAAAGGAGACCCCAGAAAAAAAATTAGGCTCAGACCATAAAGGGTAAATAATAGTAGGAAATAATGGTTAGAGTGGGGCAAATAAAGGTAGAGTAAGGAAAATAATGCTAAGTTGGAGGAAAAAAATGCTATTGATGAGGTAAATATTAGAAGTGATTAGGCAAATAAAATTAGAGAGGAGGCAAATAATGTTAATGTTGAAGCAATTAATTATAGGACTGAAGCAAATACTTGTACATGTGGATCAAATAATGGTAGTTATGAGGAAAAAAAATCTAGGGATGAGGAAAACAAAAGTAGGGTGAGGCAAATAATGGGAGGGGTAAGACAAATAATCGTAGCCGTTAGCAAAAGGGGTAAGGATGAGGCAAATAAAGCTAGAGTAAGGTAAATACTACTAGAAATGATGCAAAGATAAAGGGGAATTGCACAAATGGAAGCCTAAATGAAAATAAATGTAGGGGTGATAGAAAAAGAGTAGGATGAGGCAATAAGGGTAAGGGTGAGGTAAAATGTGGTATACATAGGTTTGGAAAAAATGATTTAGTTGCGAGGCAACTAATGCCAGTGATGAGTAAATAATGGTAGAGTTAAGTAGAATAATGATATGGGTTAGGAAATAATTGTAGGGTGAGGCAAATATGGTATATTGAAGCCAAAATGTTTGGAACGAGGCAGAAATGGTACTGGTGAGGAACTCATCATAGGTTGGGGGACATAATCGAGGTAGTGAGGCAAAATATCGTAGGCCTGAGACAATAAGTTATATATAGGTGGAAACATTGTGAAGCAGAACATATAGTATAGCTGAAATGAAAATGTTAGGAATAATATAATAATATTATGAGTCAGACAAATAATGATAGTAGTGAATTAAATAATGGTAGGATAGAAGCAAATAGTGGAAGTAGTGGGACAAACATTTAATGAGATAAGGCAAATAATGATAGGGTGACGCAAAAAATAGTGTGGGTGAAGCAAACAATATTAGAGGTGCGGCAATAAATGCTAAGGTTGCAGCAAAAATAAAATGTTTAGGCAACTGATATAAATTAATGGTAGGTATGAGGCAAAATATAGTAGCCGTTTTGCAAATGTAAGGAAAATAATGGTAGGGGTGTGGTAAATGATGGTAGCGTGAGTCAAGTAATGGTAGCGGTAATACAACAAAAGGTAGGTGAGGTAAATACTGATAGGGATGATGAAAAACGATAGTAGTGTCGCAAAATATGGCAGAGATTTGGTAAATGTTTTGGATGAGGAAAATAATGGTAGAGGTGAGGCAGTTAATGATAGGCGTGAGGTAAATAATGGCATGGGTGAGGCAAAAATGTTAGGGGCGAGGCAAATAATGGTTGGATAGAGCCTAAGAATGATAGGATAAGGAAATAATTATAAAATGAGACAAATAATGATATGGTCGAGGCAAAAACTGTTGAGTGAGGCAACCAAGCGTAGGAGTGTGGTAAACAGTTAATGGGGTAGAAATAAAATGGTATTGCTGAGGAAAATAATGGTATGGCTAAGGCAAATATTGGTAGTATGTGTTAAATAATGATAGGCGTCAGGAAAATCATGGTACTATGAGGCACATAATGTTAGAGGTATGGAAAATAATAGTAAGGGTGAAACAAAAATGGTAGATGCCCTGAAAAGAATATTAGGTGTGATAGAAACAATAGTATAAGTGAGAATATAATCGTAGGGTGACGTTAATAATTGTAGGGGGCTGCAAAAATGTTGTGTAAGGCAAAGAATGTTAAAGCTGAGGCAAGGATGGTAAGTTTAACGCAAAAGTAACAGGGATTAAAGCAAATAATGGTAGGCTGAGGAAAATGGAAGGATTGATGCATAAACTACTATGGGTGAGGAAAATAATGATTGGGACCAGGGAAATAAATTTAGCGGTGGAGACAAATATTGGAAGTGCCCAAGCAAATAATGCTAGGTATGAGGCAAATAATGCTAGGTATGAGGCAAATAATGCTAGGTATGAGGCAAATAATGCTATGTATGAGGCAAATAATGCTAGGTATGAGGCAAATAATGCTATGTATGAGGCAAATAATGCTAGGTATGAGGCAAAAAAAAGCTAGGCATGAGGCAAATAATGCTATGTATGAGGCTAAAAATGCTATGTATAAGGCAAATAATGCTGGGTATGAGGCCAAAAATGCTAATGATAAATCAAATATTAGTAATGGTTAGGAAAATAATGGTATCTATGGGACAAAAAAGGGTAGGAGTGTGGCATAAAGGGTACGAGTGCATCTAATAATGGTAGGTTGAGGCATATATTGGTAGTAGTGAGACAAATGATCGTAGGGCTATTTGCCAAAAAATTGAATGGTAAGGCAAATAATGGTAAGGGTGAGGCAAAATATATTTTATGGATGAGGCAACAAATATTACTGGTAAGGCATATAAATGCTAGCTTTTAAGGAAACAATGTATGGGTGAAGCAAAAATGGTATTGTTGAGAAGTGATACAAATAATGTTATAGATGAGACAGAGAATGATAGTTATTAGCCTAAAAATTATATAAATGAGGCAAATAATGGTATAGATGGGGACAAAAATGTTATAGGTTAAGCGAAAAATGGTAAAGCTTTGGTTAATAATGGTAGTGGTGAGGTAAAGAATGTTAGTGGTGAGGCAAACAATGTAGTCGTGAGCCAAATATAGGTAGGTTTGAGGCAATATCGATAAGGATAAAGTAAATTGCATTGTGAGAGATGCAAATAATGTTCAGGTAGAGGCAATTAATGATATGAGTGAGGCAAATAATGGCATCGATGATGAAAAAATGGTGGTGTTTATGCAAATAAAGTAGAGGTGAGGCAAAAAAGGTTGGGAGATTCCAAATAATTTTAGTGGTAATGCAAAATAAAGGTAAGGTTTAAACAAATAATGGTATTGGATCGTACCAGTAAGTTGCAATAAAGTATTTTGGTTGATACCTAAGATGACTAGGACGTAGAATTGAAAATAAATATTAACTGTATAGAAAACCTTTAAGTTGTATATTGTTGGTGAGAGCGCAAATGCAAGAGGACAAATATGAAACATATATAGGTTTACATGGTGCAGTGGGTCGCCTAACTTCATTATAAAAGAAAATAACAGAGTTCATTTATACAAATAAATTTACCAAAATTTCAAGTTAATGACTTGTAGGATTCTACTATTCCTTTTATTCAATGGAGTCGTCCTCGCCCTCAACCAGGTGGCGTCGAAACCTGCTGCAGGCCTTGTCGACGGTCACTTTGCTTAACTGCGTGAAAACTCAAATGATTCTTGACTTAAGTTATACCTTGGTGGCACAGGGGGTGTTGTAAACTTCTACGTCTCTGTCTCACTCAACGCCCCTACACTAATACTCCATACGGTTCCATTCTGGGGAGATAAAAGGCTAGATGTTCAGAGTGATGTGGTCAAAGGGTTTGTCTGATAACCAACATTAGCTACTCCTGCTTTGGCGACATGGTGTAGAGTTCTGTTGCAAAAGGAACCGACTTCCAAAGGACACCTTATGAATCTAGGGCAACACCAACTAGTCCAGACACTTGTTATAGCTCTCTCGCAAGATAAACGAAGGCATAACGTGCCCCTTCTACTTCCCACCCCAAACACCATGATGGATACCAAGAAATTGGTTTTCACTACCTAGTCCTGGCAGAATTTCTTCTTGTTTGAGAAGAATCAAAACATGCTAGGTTTTACGGAGAGCAGCAGTTTGTTCACAAGCTTCCGCACGTTCCTACCGCTTGCATTTCATCTTTTCCCACATAAACTGACCCTTTCTCATCTTGTGTATTAAGTATTAGCGGATGTCTCCATGCAGTATCTGCCTTATGAGAGAATTTGACACACTTTCTCCATGACAATGGACTTCATTAACCTGTGGTAGTTGTAAATGATGGCCTGGATCTCCAAGACAAATTAGGGTAATATTTTTATATCAAAACGCTTAAAGTGAGGTTTTAGAGGTGACGTACCGTCGGAATCACAGCCTAATTTATCTAACTCTTTCCTTATCTTCTACCCCTTATTCAGCTTGACACGAAGCACTTTGAGAGATTCGCATTGGTGCTTCAATTCAAAGTCGATGTATAACTGAGTCTACCATGATAGGAGGAAGAGAACCGAAGCTACACAACACGCATGGGCGGAATTCATTGTTGTCAATTTATCGTATGAAGGGTAAATTTATCGTTTGAAATGTCAATTTAAAATGAAGAAAATTTGGGGTTGCAATCGACATGATCTAGTCTAAAGGTGTTACAGGTGCTTATCATTTTACAGAAGAGAGTTTTCAGTTTAAGTTCAATTTGAAGTTATAATAACTTTGAGGGTTTCGAATTATGAATCATTAATAGATATTTGGCAGGAAATAGATGTCGAACCACTGAATTCCTGCTTGTTCGATTTATCTCTAGGCTTTTATTATTATTATTATTATCTGTTATGCGGCAGAAGGATGGCCTAAAAAGATAGAACCTAAAAAAATCTAATGATTTTTTCACGTTAAGGTCCTTCTTTTTACATGTAAAACCAAAAATACCGCAGCTCCTCTCTACCTCTTTTCCTCTCTGATCCTAAAGCGGGCTAATGGGTATGTTTGCTTAAATAGCTCTGAATCCCTAATTTTATTTTAATTTAGATACTATTGAATTGGAGTTGGTGGGATTGGGGTTGCAGAAAAATCCATTTCGTTTTTAAAAGAAACTATACAAAAGAAAATCGAGATACAGCGTCAAAAAATATTTTTCCGAGATACGAGTAACAACTGATTAAATATTTATAGGAATATGAAATAAATAGGGAATATTTATATATGTATTAATTGATGTTTATATATATATACATAAATATATATATGGGTGGCGATTGCCTGCGCAGATAGGGTACATAGTAGATATGTTTAAGAGCCCTTGGGTAAAGATAAGAAACAGAGTTGAGAGAAGTAATTGATTTGAATAAGATAAGTACAAAAATAATCCTTGATAAGTTGTTATGGTTCAATACGAAGTTTAAAATGAGTTAATTGGCTGGTATTAATTTAGATTGAATGTGTGATAAGGATAAAATTGCTAGGTATAAACACACGAGAGATTGGAATTAAAAAAGAGAAGGGGAAATTCAATTATACACACAATGGACATTTGATAAATTATTATTACAGTAATACTGGTGGGAAATGCCCAGGTCTCACGAGTTGAGAGAGCACGAATGAAATTAGATTGAGAAGGAGATGCAGTTCCAAAAGGAGCTCGACTCTTATTGGCTAATATAAACAGCCTCAGGCAAGGGTTATGATTTGTTGAAACAACCATATTCATGTGACGTAGAACATGGACAATATTGGAATTTTGTACTTGAATTTAGTGGGAGATGGGTAAGCTATTTAGCGGAAAATATGCCAAGGGCATTTTAGAACCCTTTGTAGTAGCTGACTAAAATTGACAACTGCTACAATCCTACCCCCCCCCCCCCCGATAGTTCCGTTCCGCTTCTGATACCCTACTTATTGTTCCTCGTTAAATGGGTATTCATGCTTGTTCTGTATTTGCTCCGAGACTGTGGAAGGTTCTACCTACCCTGAATCGTTACCTGCCTCCCTCATTTTGCCTCCAAGCGTGCATTGATTGGTCATCTCTCCAATTTATCCACAATCGATAAATGTGCGATCTGGGAATGCCACTGACGTTGAAGAGCATCATTTAGGTAATATTATTATTATTATTATCATTATGACTTTCAGCCTCCTATTTGTCTCACTCTCCTAACACTGGATTTAATATTAATTCTAAGTTTGCAACTCTGGTTCTTGTTCTAGATCCATCTTGTGGGGATTTCTAGGAGTTACCAACTCTCCTGTGTTCGAGGCTTTTTTTATTTCTATGGATCGTTTTATTAGTCCTTAAAGTTAATTTACGTTGATTTCACTTTGCTTTATAATCATCCCTTTCATTATGTCGAGAATAATGATGTATGATCATTTAGCCTAAATCCCGTCATTCGGAACATTTTGCACACAATAAAAATATCCTTTGGAAAAACAATGGGTCGAAAGTACAATTGTTAGAATAACAGTCGTTGGAAAAGAAAATATTTCGATGAACAATCGTTCGAATACAATTAGAACATACTAGGCAATGGCTTCGACACTTACCCTTAGGTGGGAAATTTTGCTTCGCTACTAAGATTAAAATTTAAAATCTTAAAAAATTTCTGAACTTCGCCAATTATAATCAATTCAAAAAAGAACTCTTAACTAAATTTCCCCCCCCTTTCAAAATATCACGTCGCTAAAATATAGTTATAGAAGAAGACATAAAAATAAATTTTCTGAACTTCACCATTTGGTTTTTTGATATTTTAAAAGAATTATTAGAAACTAAGATGAAATTATTATTCAAATACTCCCTAAAATCCCCTTCTTAAATTATAGAGTTAGTGATGATGATAATGATGATGATGAGCCATGGGTAGTAATTGAAATCCTAGTCTTGCTTATTGATTTGGGGTTAGAAATTTAGTTAAGATTTGTCTTGAAACCATATTGCCAGAATCTATTAAAAGTTACTGAGGAAATCCACTACTAAATTATTAAATATAATCGATAGTTAGATGTATTTTAAAGATGAAAAGTGGAAAATAAAGTTTTGTGTATACCTGTAAACGTACCAGCATACCTAGTTATTTAAGAGCATGATCATCAGGGAAATGCATAGAGTAGGCCAATTTAGGTCAAATTAGAAATGAACTTTCCAAACTTGCTTCTTTAGTTTTTGAACAGTCGTAAAAATGAATTTGTTAATCTCAAAGTTACCTTTCTATCCATTTAATATGTCTAATCTGCTTGAAGATAACCCTTCCCGAAGTTTCCGCATTCTGCATCCAAATGTTTTTAATTCGAATCTTAACCTGGCTCAAATCGATTGGATGATCCTTTTCATAGATGTGGTTAGTTAAACAAATGCCATCTCCAAACGTCATAAATTTGTATTTATGTTGCTAGATACAGCGTACGAGATCTACAATTTCACGTATTCATATAATAACATCAAGGGTAGAACAACGAGTTGCATGTAACTATCAAATTTGCAATTGTTCTAGTCGTATTTAATCTTATGAACAAATTATCTATTATTCCCAACAGTTTTTCAAATATATATCTTTATTGACTAATTTACAAAACTTTCATTTTTTTCAAATTCTTTAACCAAAAAATGTAGGCCAAAAATACAATTTTCTCCGAGTACTAAGCCAGAGAAAATTCTGTGTTTGATTTTGTCAGAAAGAAATGATAAGGTGGATGAATTGAATTGTATCCGCAGGATTTCTGTGAAATTTAATGGACGCTCGATCATTGGAACGTATTAAAAGTATGGAAAGAAAATGTAGTAAGGTTTTCTTTTTGACTTTCAGGGTCAAATTCACTGTCGCAAATTTTCTATTAATTTTTAAAGACCTACTCTAAATTGACACTATTGCCAATAATAGCGAAGACATTGTCTACATTTTTGTACCAATTTGTTACAGCAACCTAATTTTGCGATGGAAAGACATTCAAACTTTGCTATGAACTAATTATTAAAAACATGAGTAAGTCAAAAGCCCAATGAAAGCTAAATTTTTGTTAAAGAATGATTGTAGCTAAAATACTGTATATATTTGTGACCTGGAATACAATTAATTAAATAAAGGTCTTAATTCCCAGTGGTAAATATTCACCTCTACAAATTTTATAAGTGCAGAGAAAGGTGAAAGTGTCGTCGATGTGTTTTGGTAAATAATAAAATTACGTCAAAACTTATTAACCTTTTATTAGATAAATTCTTTTATATTAAATAAACTAATTTTTTTACATTTGAGCAAGAGGTTGTGTCCACCAACTGCCTTAAGTAATCCGAGGGCCATTTTAAGAATTGTTCAGGGCAGCAATTTTTATTAGGAACTTTGAAAACTATAATTATGCGAGCTGAAAGACAAATATAGTTTTTTGTTAACATAGTCAGTGAAAGAATAGATCTAATATGTTTGCTAGAATTGGATTGGAGACTTTTAGAGAAACGTTCAAAAGTTTGGTGCATTTTGGAATTATAACTTTGTCTAAAGTAACTATGTCGTTTCCCTTAGCTTGGTATTTTATATAGGTTTTTAAGTTGCGGTTTATACCCAACCCTTTAGTTACTGGTTCAATTTGATGAAATTATGTCAATGCTGAAATAGAACATGTCTTGTAAAATTTAAATAAGATATTTTAAGCAGTGAATTTTACCATGGAAGTCAAACCTTATTTTACATACATTGTATGCGTTCCAATGCTTGGGGCATCATATACCACTTATAGAGAACCTAAGCATACCGTTTAATACTTAAAAGCCTATTCGATTGAAGATGGGCATGTTTTGTGTCCATTGAATTCATTATAAAAAGAACGAACGCGGGATTATTTGTAGTCTATTTCTCAGTTAAACTCAGTTTTGTCGAAGAGATCGAACACATTAAAAACTGAGTTGCTTAATTAGGGTAAGGAACAACGTTTTTTTAAGTCAATTTCTTAAAGACAAGAAGCAATGTGACGTTGATAGTAACTTTAAACTCCCTAATCCACTGTCAACATATGATTCAAAATTGACCACTCTTTTTCGCATACATTTATACAATTATTTAGGAAAAGATTACATACTCGTAGAAAGCCGAGACGTGTATCTGTGTTTTGGACTATTTAATATACACTAAAACATATATAGATGAAATTGTAGATCCTTATTGCCGTATCCAGCAACATAGATACGATTTTAGGACGTTTAGAGTTGCCAGTTGTTTAGCCAAGCACATATTTGAAAAGGAACATTCAATCGATCAGGTTACGATTATGTATTTAAAATGTTCAAGAGACACGTCTTAATAAAATTATAGGATAGTTATTTATGATAAATTTGACACTTTGAATAAATACAGAGGTAAATTTGAGTTTGACCAATTAAATTTGAAGACAAAAAATATATGACGAAGGGTGACTGTCTTTGTTTCCCCCCTTATCTTATTCATTCGTACCTGGCTTTTCGTTAATTTCAGGCAGCAACTAGGTTTTTGATTATACCGTGTGTAACTAGTGAAGTGTGATAGTTCATCTTTACTTGTACTACTAATATGCTTAAGTAGGCATTCGCCAGATGGACTACTGAAAAAAACACCTTTTCGTAGTACCTCTCCTCACACGCAAGTTGCGCTCATATATGCCAAAAGAAAAGGTGTGGGGGTGAGGGGCCGAGGTTCTTTTGTTTCAGTGTCGGTAAGTCAAGTTACTTTAGTGATGCCGTGGATGCAGTGTGGACGATTATGTTTTTTGGTTTAAATTGAAGTTTCAAATAAAGGGACACTTAATTACTAATTGCATTAGAATTTGGAGTACTAAGAAGTATTTTAAGTTTGTCAAGGGAAACTTTAGACTCACACTGTTTACTATGTTGTCTAATGAAAAGGGCGACCGGCAACTTAATACAACCCTACCCGGCTCACTCTCTCGCTACTCGCCCAGAGCATACCGATAAATAATGGGAGTAGCAAATAATGGTAGAGGTGAGTTAAATAATGGTAGCGGTGAAGAAAAGATAATATGTATGAAGCAAATAGTAGTAAGTTTGAGGCAATTAATTTTAGATCTGAGTCAATTAATGGTAGGGTGAGGTAAAATAATGGTAAGTGTGAGACAATAAATTTTATGCATGAGTCCCATAAGGGCAGAGGTGAGTGAATAATGGTACAAGTGAGGTAAATAATGGTAGGGGTAAGGTAAAATTGGTAGAGGTGTGTCAAATAGAGGTAGAGGTGAGTAAAAGTATTATGGGTGAGCCAAATAGTGGTAGGATTAAGGAAAATAATGGTTTAGATGAGGATAATAATTGTAGTGTGACACACTCAATGGTAGAGCTTAGGCAAATAATGGTAGATATGGCAAATAATCTTAGAATGAGTGAAAAATGTTAGCGATAATTACATAAAGGTAGTCGTTAATAAATAACCGGAGACGGGAGGCAAAAAATGGTAGTGTGATGCAAAAATGGTAGGGATGAGGGTATAATGGTCCCTTCCATTTCAACCTTCATTACGAGGTATGATTCTTCAAACTCTTCAAACTTTTTATAAACTAAGCCTCGTTTAATCGCGATTGCTACTCTATCAGAGCACTCTTGAGACTGGTTCTTGGCTATGACGTCATAGTTCTAATATTTCACCTTCTGTTGTTCGTTTTGACTCCGAGTTCTGATATCAAAATGATATTAGCGTTAATTTCATGAATATCATTTTGTAGAGAGACTTTCCTATTTGTGATGATATCTGGGATTTCGACCCTAATGGCTTGGATTATAGGATGTGGGAGATTAGTTTCTTCGCTTTTTCTTTCTTTTCTTTCCTAACAATTGAACCCTCTTCTTCTTCTTTAAATCTTCCCTTTTCTTTTGACAAGGTTTAGTGAGTAGGTAATCCCAGTCCCACTTCCTGAACGTATATTTTATTACCGCACCGAGGTGAAGCGGAGGTGAAGCGGAGGTGAAGCGTATCCAATAAACCTACCGTAGCCACTTCCGGTGAATAAGAATAACCCCTTGTGCGTACCTTTGGATCAAAACTAAGATGATGATCCCCTGAGTGTGTACCCACTCAGTAAAAGCCAACCATGAGCGGATCGGTGCAATATTGAGATTTAAGCCAAGTGGATTGCTTAATAATTGCCAAGGGATCGTCCAAAATAGTTAAACACACAGGTACAAAAATAATCTTCAATGTACATGTATTCGAGATAAGCAACAGCGTATATAAACCTAAATGGAATTAATCTTGCACTGAATAAATAAGTCTACAAAAATGTCGTGGGGATTACTTGAAAATTACTCACTGGGATGCTTGCTTCTTAATGACACCCGACAGCATGAATGAAATAGTATTATTGAATTAAACACTGAATTAAGTAAACACTTCTAATACTCGAGATTACGGGCTCGGGGTGGGAATTCTAGTTCAGAAATAAACTGTTGAAGTTAGGGGGGTGGGGGATAATTCAATTAACGATACCTTTGAAATCGTAAGTATTTTTGAAGGGGACAGTGAAGATCTTCTTCTGATGACGATGATCGCACCTAATCCGGCCGTCCAGGGTTACCGAATGAGAGAGTAATCTTTGCCTGGTGATATACTGATCCTATGCCGGATCACGAAGGTGAGCCAAACGGTGACTCAAATAGGACTTCTTTCTTGAAGTACCTCTCCGATTATTCGGCTCCAGGAGTGGGTAGCCAAAACTCATTACCTAGCTACGTCTAGGGTAATCCGCAGAGGAAGGTCCTGTGTAACCTCAGACTCTGAAGTGATGGGTGGGCCCTGCGAGAAGTTTGGCACCTACAAGTACCGTGACGGCAACAACTAATTCCCCGAGAAGTTCCCTCCTTCCAGCGGGCGAACGGCTTCCTTTGTGGATCGAGCTCTACACAAACTCGACGTAGGTCCAAGATCTCCTGCCGGAATCCAGGGAGAAGTTTTCCTTTTATTTCCCTCGCGAGCAGAAATCAAGAGAGAGAATCGAATTCTCGTAAAATCCGTATCGTCACGCGAAAGACCTTTTTTTCATCTTTTGGAAGACAGTATGTCTTTCACGCCTTTACGCCATCTCGCAGTTTACGGTGGCGCGATATATTGCGAAAGAGAATTCGAGGCGAGAGGTGCACTTATGTACGCGATATTTATACTTCTACATCTTTGATTTTTTTTCATATCAAGCTAAATGCCCTTTTTTGTGCTCGTGAGGAAATAATCCTCGCGTCAGGCCGAAGCATCATCGGCAATGATTTCTACGTCAGTGGTGGATGACTGGAAGGAGTCATTTCCTTCTTCAGAATGGGATTCATATCATTGCATTGGTTTAATTCATTGTATTCGACCTCGTCTGCTGCGGCGGTCTTAACCTCACTTGCCATAGGCACATCATTTATCCCATCTTTTTTGTTATATTGACTTGGGTATTTAGGAAAATTTCTTTAACGGTGGCAGTGTTTATTTTCTTGTTAAACAATCCCACAGAGTTCGAGTTCAAATAAATTTATATCTAGCATGGCAGTAAGAGTCTCAGCGTATTATTCCGGATTCGACATGGTAACTACTTGATCATGCAAGATGCATGTAATGATCTTAATATAGCAGGTAGCCTGAAGCGTCTTTGTTTTGTGTATTTATCTTTGGGGCGGTTTTTTTTTCTTGCCTGGGTGTAAGAAGCTTCTTTCCGTGTTCCTTGTGTCTTTTCTTTATCTGTAGTGATCTTCTTCAAAGAGTAGCATACTATTGCGACGGTATGATGATTTACCTTGCAGTTTAGGCACTTTTTAGGTTCGATCTGTAGGCGTGCCATGTATGTTCTTCAACTGAACTGCACTCTAAGCATATTGGAGGGTTTTTGGGGGGCAGTGGCGGAAGTATGATCTTTCAATTGCCATCAATGGAAGAATATCTGAGCTGGAGTAAATTTTCTCGATCCAGTTTAGTCGTGGGGATAGTCATTTGTACAGGAGGCGTCCATTCCGGAGAGCCTTACTTGCGATGTTGCTCCTCTCCATATATGCTTGAAAATCTGCGTGTTCTTCCAGAACTTTACCACCTCCATTACATTGAGGCATGGCTAGTTTCTCAACAGCTTGCTCATAATTTCTTCTTTTGAGTGAGCCCATATTCAATTCTTGATGCTTCTGCAGAAAATTGTTTTGTTAGAGGTTATTCGGGTAGGTGCATTTGCCATTAAGTCGATTTATGTGAGTGCCTCGGTTCCGAGTGGTGATAGTATTTTGTGTAAATCTGAGTTGCCGGGACAATTTGTTATATAGCCGCAAGCCACACCAATGTATTTGATAAGGGTTACATTCATTTCTCCGAAGAGCGATGCTGTTGTTACCTCCTGCATTGTTGGTTTATGTGTTCCGGTTGTCTTGATTGTGGAAACCATCCTGGCGGAGGATGGAAATGCCGTCCCCTGTTCGGTTCTTGGTTTGTTTGGCAATCTTCTTTTTTTATGTATCTGTTTTGGATAATTGCCGGTAGTAAATTTAATTTACCCTCTATTTTTAATTTAACTATAGTAGCATGAAATGCCTTCTCCCTCTCTCATGTTTTTAAATATTTGATTCCGGACACTGCCTGAGCGATTAAAGGTGAAGAAATGAAGATAGAGTGATGACTGGTTGATGGAATGTATAGATGAAGGGATCCGAGGCGTAGTCTTCTGGAAGGTGAATTGCGGCGGACTACTTGATGAGAAATGATATAATCAACTGCCACTTCTTGGGGGTGCTGACGCGCTATAGTTTGGATATCGAATCTACTTCCCGCGTACATCGAGACGGTGATATGTCACTCTCTATGGTGTTGATAGGCCTGCCTCGCAGTGTGTGGATCCTAGAACCCTCAAGGGCTGTAATTTCGTCCTTAACCGGGTATAATAAGACGCCAAATTCTATATTTGGCGAGCCGTAAACCTGCTTCCATCGCCACCTCAAACTATGGAGGAAGTTTAAGAGGTTGAAGCTGTATTATTTCTTTAAGAGTCTTCCGTACTAAGATGGGTGAATAGATGAAAAAGAAAAAGTGTAATATGGAATTCTGGAGGATCGGTTGATTTACTAGGCTTCAAGGTATTCCTTGGGCCCTCGAGTCCAAGGTGAAGGAAGGGAGCGACTGATTTTATACCGTTGTTTGATAAAGGAGCTCAAAAAATACATTCGTACTCAGTAAAGTATCACCCAAATTCCTTTTGCGAAGCTTCCTAACATCATCATCCGTTTTCAGCAAAGATTATTGATTCTCGATGCAATAAGTAAGGAAGTATGAAGTAGATATAATAGGGGTGAAAGGTTTAGTAGATTTGCATTTGTAAAGAGGGCATCGATAGCTTTCTTTAACTTTCGGTATATACCGGGTGTCACAAAAGTGAGTGCGTATTTTGATGAGATTAAAAACTTTTATGAAAAATTCTTTTTGAATTATGTTTATCATATTAAAATGGTACTATGGACAAAATAGTAGTGTTCCATGTACAGGGTGTCCCAAAATTTTAATTTATTTTTCAATCTTTTTCAGAGCCCATTAATAATGAATACAGAAGAGCGGATTTTTGTTGTGATAACTCATATCAGAGGAGCGAAATTTAATGAAGGGAGAGAAAAGTTCTAAAGAAAGTTTAGAAAAACTGGGCCTACAGACAACGCGATTTGTTGATTTGTGAACAAATTTGAAAGAGCCAGATGGGTACATGATGATAAAGGATGAGGAAGGAAAAGATTAACTCCATCAAAACTGAACAAATTAAAAAAATGTTGAAAATCAACAAAGAACTTGGGTGAGAAATGTCAGTCGGGACTTGATATACCCAAGAAAACAGTGCACAGAGTCTTGCGTTAAACCCTTAGGAAAAAGCCTTTTTTGTGATCATAATATTTTAGCCGGATAAGTAGACGCATTAGGAAGGGATTATGAAAAGGAGTGAAAAACAAATTCAAATTTTAGGATACTTTGTACATGGAAAACTACAATTTTGTGCAAAGCACAATTTGAACATGATAAAAAAAATAAACAAGAATATTTCATTATAAGTTTTCAATTTCAGCAAAATACGCACTCAATTTTAGGACACCCGATATAATTTTTTGTCCTTCAGAACTACCAGTGTTTTCCACTGCTGGGTGTGGTGATGGCCTGCATCTGTCAAATTATTCAGTTAATAACAGTTTATTGGAAAATTCGGCAAAAGAAAAGTGGTAACTTTTCTTTTCTTTTCCGATTTTTGTCCCGGTGGAGAAACCAGGTTTTCCTTATTCATTTGCGGGATTTCAGAAATATTGGGGAAATCCACGCATTCTAATGGTCCCATCCATGGGACCACCCATGGGACCATCCATGGTACCACCCATGGAACCACCCATGAGACCATCCATGGGACCAAACATGGAACCATCCATGGGACCATTAAAGGCAAAAGAAAGTTTGGATAATTATTTGTTCAATGAGACCAAACCTAAGTTTCTCACTTGAATAGTTTAGCCGCGAGGATTTTTGGAATCTTTTATCAATTATAGAATGATAATTGGATTCTTGATTGACTTTCAGACTACCACCACCACCACACCACTCATACCACTACTAATACTATACCACCACCACCACCGTTGTTAGTAGATCAACACCACTCCTACCACTACTATGTAATACTACACCACTACCATTTCTAATACACAACCAATACAACCACTTCTACTACCTCACCACTACCACAACTACTAGTATACCACCACCAACACCTCTACTACTACACAACCACCACCATTACTACTAGATCAACACCGCTCCTAACAGTACTACTATACCACTACCACCACCACCTCTATTAGACCAGCGCTACTGCTAAACAACCAGCACTACCACAACTTTTACAGCATCATCACCCCCCAAACCAGTATTACTACACCCCCCGAAAAACAGTATTACTTCACCACTGCCACCACCACCATTTCTACTACACCAACACTACTACTACACCATCACTACTGATACACCACTACTACTACTACTTCACGACTTCCACCACTACCACCACCACTACACCCCTCACTACAACCAGCACTACTACACCACTACAAATACTACCACTAGCATCATCACTTCTACAACACCACCATCCATTTTTATGCCGTTTTTCATATAGCAACAGCCACTTTATTAATATATATATATATATATATATATATATATATATGTATATTATTTGATCACTCGTCGTGGCTTTCAAGCCTTTCAAGTAATTTTCTGGCTAAGTTATAGCATTTCTTATAGTTTGGGCACTTCTCCCTCTTTGTTTTATTCTATTTTAATTGTATTCTTTGTTTATTTATTCTTGTTGGTACTTAGCTTCTTTTGTTTTAGTATATTTAATGATTTTTTTAGTAGTTCAACTTGTCGGCACTTCGCCCCTCTTATTATTTGTGCGTAGATTTTTTTGTGTCTGTATTGAGTCTAATTCAGGCCTATTTGGGCCATTTCGTCTGTTTTATTGTTATTAATATCCCCCTTATTTTTCTTCTGTCTTGGAATAGAGCTTTGTTCTTCTTTGAGTTAGTTATATAATGGGTTCATTTGTTCTCTTGTGCAGATTCTTCCGCTTGTAAAGAGAGATCTTCTTGCGACGACTTATCGCCTTTGCCTCGGAATAGTCACATTGTTGTTATTTTCATGTGTATGGATATTTTCTTCTTCCACTTTTCCCTATGTTTTTTGGCCGAGCCTTTGGACCTCTATATTGTTCGGCTTCAGCCCCGTTCTTTCGAGCAGTGTATAAAGAGGGCCGCCTTGTGGAATTTGGGTCCTCTATATCTTTCGATCATGATTCAAGTTCTCCTCCATAATTTAATCACTGAGGACCATTTACATTTTGGGGTACAGTTGGAGGTTCAAGATTTTATATGTCCTCTCAACCGAACCTTATTTAAAGAATTTTGTACATATCGCAGTACCATGTCTAAGTACCTCGCCTCAGTTTTGCGGTGTGCAATTTTTTCCGTTAGGAGAGCGAGGGAGATCTCCGTACCCCGTCTCCTACAGAGCCCCCGTGCTACTGACCGTCATGGACTCCTTGTTCAGCTAGATCGTCTTAAACCCATTTAACCAGCATCTTTTCGTAGATATTGCCCACAGACTCAATTAGAGAGATCGGCCTGGAATTCACCAGTTGATTGTTAGGTTTATTTTTCTTAGTTATATGGATGATTATGGCCATCTTTAGACCTTTGGTGAAGTAACCCGTGTTCATGGGATTATAGAAGATTTTAGTGGTTCCCTGATTAATCTGCCTTTGAGAATGCACCAGGTTGTTTTACCAATACCCGTCCTGGCTGGTGCCCTATGTTCAAAAGATTTCACAGTTGCCATGATATCATATGTTGTTATTGTACAGCTATGGGGTCCCATCTTTCTCTCTTCTTCAGCCTGGTGAGGTGGAGACGAGCGATGTTTTATCTGATTCAGATCTTTAGTCAGTTTTCCTACGACTTCCTTGTTTAACTCTTCGTTGTCATGTTCAGTGAATAATAAGACATTTTTCTTGTTTCATTTAAATCTATCCTCCAAGAAAGCTTGGTCCCCTATATTCTCCCCGTTTTCTATTCTTTGAGCCTTATTCTATCTTGGCAGTCCTTTTAAATTTCTGATCTCGCACCAGAATTAAGCCTAGGTCAAGTCGCTGTTTGCTCTGGCTATTATGCTGTTCTATATTTCAGCCTGTTAGAGGTTAATAGCTCCTTGAAGATCTGTACTTAAGCGCTGAAAGAGCGAGCAACTTTCCCAGTTTGGACAAGCCTGTCTGAATTCTTCATACACCCCCATACCCAAGAGCGATCTCCCTTATCTCCTCTGTCTATCTGGGTTGAGGATGAGTTTTATACCATGACTTAGGTCACTAAGTACTGCTTTTTAAAGTTTACCTTGGTGATTGAAGTTAAAGCCGTCACGTTTCGTGATTATGTCAGGTTTAGTAGTTAACCTGAAAATGATATAGTTCGGGAAGTCACGCCTTATCCTTTCAATTTTTTTTCTCCCTATAACGAATTCGAAGTTTCGGCTTCTTTCATTAGTGCTACCATAGTCGCCCGATCGGTATCTGTTATTGAGGTCGCCCACTGAGAATGCCATTCAGTGGTGCCCTCACAGCGTATGGAATTTGTTGGTGGGCATGTTGGCTTGGTGAGAGGGTTAATATGCTGCAGTTATAACGAAGTTATTCACCAAAGTGGAAAATTCTACTGCCACAAAGGACTCGTCCAGTTCCGGAAGGCACCTGAAAGAGATATTCCCTACGATAGCTATTGCAGCACCAACAAAGCTTTCCAGTGAGTGATTCTTCACGTTTTAGTGGACAAGGCTTACTCGTTATTTCCTGGTTAACTTTTGCGTTGCATTCACACTTATACGTCTTGTTTTGATTCTGTGGAATATTTACGTGTCTAATTTTGGGGGACGACTTCTGACTCTAAAGAGTCAGAGGAGTCTGAGGATTCAGCCGTTGCTGACCCTGGCTTCTTGGTCCTTCTTTGCTTCTGCTCTTGGTTCCAGTCTCTTGATTTGGGCTCCAATTCTATTTCCTCCCTTTTGGAATTATTCTGTTATACTTATTTTTTATTTTGGTAACAATTGCATCTGTAGGACATCCCTTGATAGGAGGCTGGCTGTTTGTCTAGACAGTTCATTGGACTAAGGTCATTTTTCGCGATCATTTGGTTTAGCTCTTTAGCAAAATTCCCTGGTATGTTAGATCCTGACTTGGGCGTTTGGTATGCAGGTTAAGATTTTGGCCGAGCTTTTGTTTTGTATTTGAGATAGGTTTTCTTTGAATCTGCTTCATTAGATGCTGCCTTTGCTTGATCATGGGTCGTATTTGATCTCCGTGTCTTTTCTTGTCTTCTTTTTTGCTTTTTCTTCTGATTAATTAATAGCCATAGCTATTGGTCTGTGACCCTGTCCGAAGTTTACGCTTCTTTTTTACTTATTTTCCAATGGTGTTCCATTGCGCTGCACTTTAAACACGTTTCCTTCGCCACTTTGCAGTCATTGGTTGCATTTTTTTCCATTCTGTAACAACAGAATCAAAACTGGACAGGTGTGAATTCCTCTCATTCATTTTGTTGATTGGTAACCTTTGTGATGAATATAAGAATCCTCTTGGTTCTTAGCCATCTACTCCATTGGGGTCAGCATAAAGACGATATTAAACAGAGGGGAGTAATGTCACTTATTTCTTCTAATTCTAAGTTAGATAGCATCTGCCACTTTAGCCCCTTTCTGTATCAACCTGATTTATTCTTTTATTTCTCCTCTCGTCTGTTGGCCGATCCATGGATCAAGCCTCTGGCATACCGCGCTCCTATAGGCCAGGATTTACGTGGGAATAGATTGTTATAGACTGATTGTTTGTAGGTCACGACTGCCTCTTTTTTGTTTATTGATTCTACATCCTTCTCATTTTTACAAATGGCAATATATCTAAGGACACGTCTAGACCCTAATTATAGCGATGTTAAAATTTGCCACACATTATCTCAAATATTCTCACATGACTGGGCTTGCTCTACCCGCTGATCCCGTGCTGGTGAACCTCGCGATGTTTTCTTAAGTGTTTTTTTTAAGAGTAGCCCCACGAGGTTGATCTAATTCTGTCACGCCTGTTTCAGAGTTAGAAAGTAACGAGTTACAAGATGAAGTGTCTTTTAAACTCTCATTCTTTAGGGCTGTAAATTTTTTGGATTTTCAAGCTAAATCAAGGTATAACCCCTCTTCGTTGTAAAAAATATTACATAAACATGACCTTAAAAATGGAATGAGTGAAACCGGGGGTCCCTATCGAGGTGTGAAAAGTGTCAGACTTTTTGCTGCTTAGCGCAGAATCAACTATCACTAACCGGGAGTGGCATCATTCGTGGCTTTGGGTATTAAAACTGCTCCTATGTGGTTGAACCACCGATTTTAGGGGTGGGTAGAACCCCTCCTCCCTCCCCGAAGATTGAAGGTCTGCCTCTTGTTCGGCTGCCTCTGTTGCCGATTTCCACAGTGGGCTACACCTCAAACCTGATCTTGCCTTCGCCTTCAATTATGTCTTTCATATAGAACAGCATAGTTGGAACGAAGCGAATTAGGTGACAGTTCAGTTCATTTCCGCTTCGTCATCCGTTTGAAGGGGCTGGGTGAGAAGAGTGGAGAGGTGGACATAAGTCCACATTTGCGTGGGTGAAATTTTATTCTCTTTCGTGGAATTCCCTTTATGGAAGAATTAAAAATTTACTGTTTTTCCAAGCAATTTTCCCTTGGACGGACGTCGTTTCCCGGAAAAATTCTTCTTAACAGTTAGCCTTGTTTTTCCAATTTTGACTACCAATAAATCCCTTCCTCTTACTGTAAAAAAATCCTAATCGGAATGACCCACTCAGCTTGACATCTTTAACCGTACTCTAAAGTAGGAGATGAGATTCCGATAAAGGAGGTAAAGCCAAGGACAAGTTAACAAACAAACGTTAATATTTTACAGAAACAAGAGAAGGAAATTCCCAAAAGAAGAAATATATCGATTTACTGGACTGATTGGAGATGATTCCTGCTTTCAGTGGGTGGGGTATCCACCATAAAAGGGTTCAATACCCTCTAATTTTCATGCTAGAACTTTCAATTTTTTCATCCACAAAAGCAAAATAACACAAATACAACAGCGCTCAGATCTACTAAAAATTAGGGTGTAGGGAACGCCGAAAAGAATCCTCAATAGGGGCGCAAAGAAGGGAGGTTTTAATAGAAAGGGCCAGAAATGCTGTGGAAGCGCCTAACAGCTTAGCTCAAAACAGGTAGGGAGCTTTTACTCTCTTTCTTTACAGTTTATACTCATGGATTATTAAACCAACATAAGCTCCGGATGTAGAAACGAAAAAGTGCGCCTATGCGCACCTTTTGCACAATTAATCAAGAAAATAAGCCGAAAGAACGATAAAATTTGTAAAAAGCTTTACATGCAACTAAACTTAGCCTTCGTCAAGATCATCGACATACAAAGTGGTTGCATAGCAATATTCAATGCTGAGAAAGGTGTAAATAAGGTTGTGTCCGAAGAATGTATCGAAGCACTTAAAAAAGTTGGACTGATACTCTAAATCCCTCCCAGGATAAACGCAAACAGAAGTGTTATTTGCCGGAGAGACATATTGGTAAGTTCACAGGAAAAGGACGAAATAAAGAGAGAAATTGAGATAAATCTCGAAGTTATCAAAATAAATTAAATAATTGAATTTGGTCACCACACACATGTATTCAAAGTTATGTATGGGAATACAAAGATCGGTTCAAGTGTACACCAACAAGCACTGCAAATTTTCAACATTAAAATTCTCTCAGAAAATCTGGAATGCGATAAACAGTAATATATAAATATGTTTCAGATGTTACAAAATGGAAGACCATCTAACACGGCAGTGCAAAGAGAAGGATAGAGTATGTTCGGAATGTGGAAATAATTTCATAGAATTGAGATACTGTAAGGAAACAAAATAAATGAATATATAAATTGGCGTGTAACATAGGATTATGGCTATAACATGCTCTAAAAGGGAGGTAATGATGGCTGGACAAGTAGACAAAAAACGCGGAGGAAAACGAGAGAGAAGCAACATATTTGGGTGTGGCAAAAGCAACCGTGAAACAGATGAAGTAAACCCAAACTCACCTTAGAGTACCGCAGCTAATATCGAGGGAACTTGTACCGTGAATTCTCTATTCGCATATCATGAATAAAGGGAAAACAGGAACCTCTGCAACCACATTAAATACAACGCTTGAAAAGAACGGGACCCTACTTCATCCGATATACTCAAGATATGGAGTTTTGCACAGACAGTTTTTTGCTCTTTTGAGAGGTAAATCTGTTTAATAGAAAACATCTATCCAACAAACATAAATTTATATTTTTACAGCACGTGTCCGTAAAGTGTCTTTTCCATTTTGTGCAATTCTGTCAAGATGGAAGTGAAAAAGCCGAGATCTCTGCTCTCCTGAACTTGGACCACAACAAGCCAGAAATCGCCATGGGGCTCAAGGTCAGCCGACTGATCGTCCATAGGGTAGCGTAGAGCCACAAATACGATGGAGACCATGAAAATTGACCTGGCTCAGGTAGACCCCAAATTGCTAAGACTTTATATCTGAGAAAATGCTCAGAAGCGAAGAAGTAGAACATCTCACAGCACGGACTGGATGGGCCCCTCGCTCAACACGCGGCGAGGTATTCGCCCCATCGCCTGCCATGGGTCCGCACCGCGGACAGGGGCATGCAAGGAGGCCTCTGACTCGCGGCAAGAATCCTCCGCGAACTCGGAAATAGTGGACCCAGCTTCCGGGTCTTCGACGACGCCAGTAGTACAGCAAGTTCCCATGCCAGTGCTTTAGGTGATTTAGATCGCGCTCTTAGTAGCCTTACCCTCAGTGATTCCTCCTATTGTGATCCCCCAGTGTTATTTATTCTGGGTACTGATTTCAGTATTCCGGTCTCTCAACCTAAGTTTAGATTAGTAAGGTGATTAATGTAGGAATAAGTGACTATTGTGAATTGAGCGTGTCGTCACACGGAGTTCAACTCAGGTCATATTTCGAAGATATGGCCAGAGAGCTGGGAGGCCTCCACCTCTCCCCATACGTCCCGCAACTCGACGCACAAATTATATTAAATAGAGCGGACCACCCAGGTTCTCCAGACTGCTCGACCATATCGGATGTATCATCTGACTTCTCCGTCACCAGCTCGGAAGAAATGGTCCCGTCACTAGAAACTTTGGAAAAGGCAGAAATTATTGAGCAATCAGCCAATATCACACGGACCCACAGGGTATTTCGAGTAGCCAAACAAAACAACACTATGCGATTAATGTATAACATGTCGCAATTGACACCAGTGTTTAAGGCCCCTACCTTTCAGCTCCCAAACATTCGCAAAGTTCTAAAGGCAACCCTTCATTGGACTATGCCATTAAACTCGATCTAGCCAGCGGTTTTTATCATATCCCGTTGCATGAGAACGCCAGACACCAATTCGGGTGAGTGACCGTACTTGGAGGTTCCGAAGACTCCCTATGGGATTTACCGGGGCCCCCTATATCATGCAGCAAGTTATGGAAGCCGTGGCAAACAACTTTGAAAAAACTGAGGGATGCCGGGCCTTTACCTATTTGGATGATTTCCTCAACATAGGCCCCCTGGTAAGGTCCTCAACGTTTTAGGACATTTCTTCGAATCCAGCCTCAGCATTAACTTCAAAAAATCAGTTATAACCCCTTGCATGCAGCTAGAATACCTGGGCATCTTGATCGAGCTTAAAAACTCAAGGATCCGCCTTACTTAAAAAAATGGCGGATAAGACCATCCGGGCATTGGGATTCTCGGATCAACCTGGTCTTGATCACAAATTCTAGCAGCGCCTGGTGGGATCACCTAACTTCGTCATTCCAGTCCTCAATCTTCCGTTTCTCTGGGTCCAACTATGTAACCCCGCTCGGAAACATGGACACCGGGACCACCGTCTGGAGGGCCTAATCTACCTGATTGACACTCTCGTGACCATCCTTCTCTTCCCAAGGGCACGAATTTTGTCAGACTGTCAACTGGCAATTATAAACTCCAAACGAGGCAAAATATCTCTAGACTTCCTTGCCCTTCTCTCAAGGGAGACTCTGATTGACTTCTCCTGCTGGTGGAAGACCTCGGCCAAAAACATACGCTACGTGCGTTCGGGTCGGAATCCAGCCGATGGCCCGTCCCGGACCTGGGAGGAACCTTCGCTCCGCTCCGGGTATGCCCAGTCCTTTACGCCTTAAGCTTTGCCTATATAAGGCGAGAAGGACTTGAGACGGGCACATTCGCTCGCCGACTCCCGCCGAACAAGTACATCCTCGTCTGTTTTTGACCTCGACTTCGTCCCCCGCCCACCCACCCTGGAAATTTTCACTGTATCCAATTTTATCGCCTCTGCAAAAGTCTGTGTTTATATAGCTTTCCCCTAATTTCTCTTCAACTTCATGTTTAATCTGAAATATTTGTAAAATTTTTTATTAATAAATGGTCTTCATATCTCCAATATAGGAAAATGGCTAAATAAAAAAAGGCTTGATGATTAAAAAGTCGCGTGCTCTCAATTATTCTTATTTAAGACCTTACAAACTTCAAAAATTCAATAATTCCTGGAGTAACCTCGGGAGCACCTTGGCAATTCTATCATTTGAAAAAGAATGTAAAACAAAATAAGGGTTTTATATTCCTTTAGAAGCGGCCGAATAGATATGGTGTTATTGGCCCCCAAAAAATAATTCCAAGGCTAATGTAGAGAGACTTTAGCAATTGTATCATTTTAAAGAGAATGTAAAACAACATAAGGGTATCGAATTAGGATAGAATCGGGCAAATAGTTGTTAGGTTGTTGCCAAAACAAAATAATTCCAGGCTAACCTTAGGAGGACATTGTCAATTATATCATCAAACGAGAATGTAAGACAACATAGGAAATTTCAAATTTCGTTAGCATCGGCCAAAGTTAAGATGTTATTACCAAAACAAAATAATTTCCTGGCTAACTTATGAGGACTTATGAGAATGTAAAACAAAATTAGCGTTTCAAAATTTTGTTAGAATTAGAAGACTAGTTATGCTGTAATTGTCAAATCAAAATAATTCCCAAGCTAAGCTTGTGGGGGACTATGACATTTATATCATTCGAGGGAGAAAGTAAACCAACATAGGGGCTTTAAATTTCGTAAGAATCGGACGAATACTTAGGAGGTTATTGCCAAATAATTCCACGGCTAAATTTGGGAAGACTTAGGCAATTATATCATACTATTAAACTGGAAAGCAACATAAGGGATTCATAATTTGGGAATTATATCATTAGAAAGAAAATATAAAACAATATAAGGCTTTCAGAGTTCGATAAAATCCGCTGAATATTTAGGATGTTATTGCCAAAATCAAACAATTGGCAGGCTAACTTTGAGGAGACTTTGAAAATTATATCTTTTGATTAAAATGTAAAAGAACAAAAATTATAGTTTTGCTGAACTTGGGAAGAATTTGGCCATTATATCAATTATATAATGTTTCAAATTTGGTTAGAATCGGCCGAATAGCTATGATGTCATTACCAAAACAAAATCATACCCGGGCAAACGTTGGGAGGAATTTGGCAATTATATGATCCGCTAAAAATGTAAAACAACATAAGGAATCGAAATTTCGTTAGAATCGTCAGAATAATTATGATGTTATTGACATAACAATATGACAATGTGAGGACTTTGGCAATTATATCATTCGAAAGAGAATGTAAAACAACATAAGATTTCAAATTTTATTAGAATCGGTTGAATAGTTATTGTCGAGGTATACCTGTGTAGACTAGCTCGGCGCTCAGAGTTGTACACAAGCACGGGCAGACAG
Source organism: Ceratothoa steindachneri (assembly GCA_963969495.1). Lineage (NCBI taxonomy): Eukaryota > Metazoa > Arthropoda > Malacostraca > Isopoda > Cymothoidae > Ceratothoa > Ceratothoa steindachneri. The sequence continues at coordinate 142,359,084 of OZ018329.1, read as the reverse complement.
CTGACCACAAGCCGCTTAAAATATAGTTCAGTTCGGAGTTATTAATAAAGAGTGCGATTTATGGTTGACCGGGTTTTTGACTAATGGCTGGCCAAGTTGCAGTTCAAAGGATATATAAAGACAATAACCTATGTCGAGGTTTAGTGAGTGGGTAATCGCAGTCCCACTCCCTGGACATATATTTTATTACTGCACCCAGGTGAAGCGGAAGTGAAGTGTATCAATACACCTACCATAATCACTTCCGGCGAATAAGAATAACCCCGGTGCTTTCCTTTTGATCAAAGTTAGGATAATGATCCCCTGAGTGTGTTATCTCTTAATAAAAGCTAGTCACGGGTGGACTTGTGTAATATTGAGATTTAAGCCCAGTGGGGTGTTATTAATTGCCTAAACGATCGTCCAAAATAGTTAAACACACAGATACAAAGATAATCTTTAATGTACATCAATTAGAAATATGAAATAGCATATATATGTATAAATAGAATTAATCTTTGCAATGAATAAGTAAATCTACATAATGTCGTGGGGATTATACTTGAGAATTACTCACTAGGATGCTTGCTTCTTTACGGCACCCGACAGAATGAAAGGAGTAATATTATTGAATTAAGCACGGAATTAATCACTTCTAATACTTGAGGTTATGGGCTCGGGATGGTAATTCTAGTTAACGAATAAACTGGTGAAGTTAAGGGAGGGGATAATTCACTTTAACGATACCTTTGAGTTCGTAAGTATTTTTAAGAATGACGGTGATGAAATTCTTCTGGTGACGATGTTCGCACTTAGTCCCGCCGTCCGAGGTTACCGAATGAGAAGGTAATCCTAGACCAGTGATATAATGATCCTATGCCGGATCACGAAGGCGAGACAAACTGGGTCTCAAATCAGAGTTCTTCTTCCTCGAAGTGACTGTTCGATTATTCGGCTCCTGGAGTGGGTAGCCAAAACCGATTGCCTAGCTACGACTAGGCTAATCCGCACAGGGAGGTTCTGTGTAACCTCTGACTCTGAAGTATCGGGGTCGTTTGCGAAAAGTTTGGCACCTACAAGTACCGTGACGGCAACACACCAATTCCCCGAGAAGTTTCTTACTTGCAACGGAGAACTTTTTTGGGGGGGAGGAGCTCTCCTCACAACGTTGGTCCAAGATTTTCTGCCTGACTCGAGGGGGAATTTTCCCTTTTATTTTTCTCATGAGGAAAAATCGGGAGAGAGCACCGAATTTTTATAAAATCTGTATCGTTGCGCAAAAGACCTTTTCATCTGCTGCCAGACAAAGTAAATCTTTCACATCTTCGAGCTATCCTTGCTCTATTTCGCGGTTTACGATGGCGCGAAAACTCGGACCTTCGTCAGCTAGCAGGTGTTCTTCAAGGCCGACATTTTCCTGAGCGAGCGGCCGCAAATTTTGTCGTATCTTTGGTGCGAAAAGGGGTGGAGGAAATTCGAGGCGAAAGGCAAATTTGGAATACGGGAGGGACGCGCAGCTTTTGTCAGGGTATTTCTGCGTACACTAAGGTACGTGATATTTAGACTTCTTTACCCCAAAATATAATTTTAATATATATATATATATATATATATATATATATATATATATATATATATATATATATATATATAAATATACAAAGAGGGGAACAAATTACTTTGGGTAGTTAAATTAATTAAGTGAAGATAAACGAGGTAGTCTGAAAAGACCATACAAGATTGCTTTAACATCAAGCGCGGGCGAATTGGATGGGGGATGGAAGACAACGGCGCAGCTCTTCCATTAAGTTACTTCAGGAAGTCCTGACGAGGAGGACTCGAAGATGGGGTTGGATTACTTTGTGATGAATAATGAGATTTTCTCTGCTCCAGGGAGACGTAATCTCAACTCGAGATGATTCTACAGATCGTTAGGGAGTCTCACTCTCGAAAGAACGTGAATCCTGAAAGAGTGGTGAAGATGAGAGAGCCGCACAACTCTCCGAAAAGAAGATAGCTCGTTAAATTTTATCTGAACAGAGTCCAAAGCTTAACGAAATTAGATCTCCTGGCGAGATCTTCTACGAAGAATGACGATGGGTCACAGGGGTTCACGGGAAACAGACGGCAGTCTGAACGGATTGGATGGCTTACATTAATCTCCTCGAGAGATGGTCAGCTTCGGGTTAAATACCCGAGTAGCTGATCCAATAGACGCGTCATTGCCTTGCGGTCCCTAGGGGATTCTTGTCGCCAGTCTAATCAAACACATTTCATGATAACGCATCGTTCTACACGATGAAACTTGCCTTGCAATATGCGTGTAGGTTTAATATGGCTACGCACAGCTTTACCGCAGGGTAGGGGGGACCTAAGGCATCCATAAGCAAACACAGCTGTGTGGTGATTAAGCGAGGTACCAATTTTTTCTTAAGCTTCGTAAAATTCTCACGCTGGTGCATGTGGTCTTGAAAGAATAGATGGAGATTTTCGACGGGCTTCCTATCACGGTTATCCTACGAGGGTGTAGGGGAATCGTCACCCACCCGTTCTCTCTCAATGGAGACCCGAGATGGTTACCGCAAAAACATCCGGCCTTGGCACCGTGCGGTCAAACTCGTAACCACAGCGCCTCGCCACTCGTCGCTATGAAAGGCCCAAAGGTTAAAATGCAAGATCTCCCCTACGAGAGTGATATTCAATTTCACCTCAAATAAGAAATTGGAGATGCGTTTCTCTCAAGCTCGAAGGCTAACAGGAGCCAAGGTAAGACTTCGTGTGTGAAAAACCTTTTAAATAAGAACCTTCCCTGGCCGGTTTACAAGCCCCCTCCCTCCTACACCTACCCCAGTGGGGTGACGAGGTATAAATAAGAAACGCTTAGGAAAATCGAGGTAGAATACGTCAGTCTCTAGGTGACGAAGTCCCCGGATTAAGACCGTGCTACCGAGACTGGACAGGTAGATTACTTGGGTCACCAGACTACGAAGTTTCCTGCAAGAGAGGCAGGGCTACATAAGGGGCTAAGGAGCAGCTCATTCTCGAGCTAGGCCCTGGTTATCCTCCTATCCTGGTGCATCGTAAAAGCCAGGGAAATTCCTCGCCCTTGATGAATTTGGAAAAGAAGAGGGAAAAGGCTTCCCCTCGAGCCCGTTACCCGGGGGCCACACCAAACTCAAAGGTTAACTTGGTTGAGGAACCAAGTTCAACTTATTCTCGTCAGAGAAACACCCCTCCTCTACCTCGCCCTTGAGGAAGACTGGAACTAAGAAGAAGCTCATCCTCGAGCTAGTTCCTGGTTACCGAACCGAACTTTAAGTTAACTGATTCAAGTTTAACTCATTCTCGTCAGAGATACCTCCCTCCTTGATCCTTGCCCTCGAAGAAAACCCTGCTCAGAGTACAGTCTTCGCTCATGAAGAATTAAGTAACGAAGGAGAAAAGCTCCTCCTCGAGCCCGTTACCGGGTGATCACACCGAACTCTAAGTTAACTTGGTTTAAGAACCAAGTTCAACTTACTCTCGCCAGAGAGGCCTCGCCCACCTTGGTGCTGCCTAAAGCACCGTGATTGTTCTCGTCATTGAAGGCCCTCCCCATTGAATACCGTGTGGACCCGCATCTGCCAAAATACCTCGTGATCTCGACCACCTCCATCTGGCCGGTCGGCACGCGTCGTGGAGGCAATAACATTCCTGAGGTATTCAAACTCCAGTAGATTCAATAAGCCTTAATATTGTATATTGAATTGCGTAGCGAATTTAGCCAATTTTAGAAGGGCAAGCTAATTAATGTAATTATTGAGTATTATAATAAACAGAGTATTTTGGTGGTTAATGTTTATTTTTTGTGTATTAAATTGTTAAAGTTAAAAATCTAAGTTTATTTTGGGAATTATTGTGCGTTTCTCTATATTCTTACGTGTTTGAGACAGCTCTTCTTTAAAGTAATAATATTAGCACTCTTAGAACAAAGCCTACTTCATCAAACAAGTATATCACTACCGCAAAGAATACCACGAAAAAAGCGGTTTGTGTGTGGAGTGATTAGAAAGGGCCATTCTCCTACATAAAAGTGGTGAGAGGTGTGGAGTGATTAGAAATTGGCGATCCTACGACAGAGGGCATCCCTTCACACGCCTCCCTTCTCCGAAGATGAAGTTTTCCTGATAAGAAGAGGAGGGAAAAGGGCATCCAGAAAAGCTGAGAGAAGATGTGTATGGGAAAATTTTGACCTGAATCTACAGGTGCATACTAAGCGTGGACATTTAAATTTAAGTCGACACAGCGGTCACTAAATGAATGAATTACTTCCGTTTAATCCCAGGTGCAGGGATTTCTTAAAAAGGGGATGGTCGTTAACTAGTGCAAAAAAAACAGAGAAAGTAAGTAAATGCGAGTTACGAAAAATCAAAATCAAATGGATTCAATCATAAAAGTGTAGTGGAACCATATATCAATAAAAATAAATAAAATACCCTAAAAAAAAACATAAAACAAAACAAATCATACGCAAAGGACAAATATGTACAAAAGTAAAACAAAATTTTACCTGAGAACCAAGGAACATAAACACACACTGTTAAGACGGAGTTCTAGAATTATAAAAACAAAACGAGTACACAGAGATGATTATTTGCAAGGGAGTACAATGCTTAGCGCATTTTACTTCACAGGGGGAGAATCATCGACAGGATTCCTACTTAGACATTCTGCAACAGAGTTTTCTGTCCCTTTAATGTACCTTATTTGGAAGTGGTATTCCAATAAAGTAAACTCCAAAAGCCTAAGCCTTCCGTTCTGGCTTTTAAAATTCTTTAAGTAAGCCAATGGGCGATGATCGGTTTCAATCACGAGCTCCTTACCTAACAAATATGTTTGGAATTTCTATGCACACCATACGATCGCTAGAGCTTTAAGTTTTATGACCGCATCGTTCCTTTCGCGAGAGGGGATCTTCCGGTTAGCGTACGCCGCCGTCTTCTTCATACTGGAGCAAGACAGAAGCGATGCCTTCACCACAAGCATCCCTTCGTATCCCCAAAGGTTTGTTCGTGTTCGGGAGTATCAATATGGGAGCTGATGTTAGTCCTTCCTTGAGCTGATAAAAATGGATGTTCGCTTTGGGGTTCCATACGAGGTGGTACGGGGAACGTTTCTTTAGTAGGGAGCTAAGGGGGGAGGCTAAGGCGGCGAAATTCGGGACAAAACGTCGGTAAAAGGATGTTGACCGGAGAAAAGAGTGTAATTGCTTTTTAGTACGAGGGAAGGGCATGTGGGCGGTGGCCTTTAAATTTTATTTCTGAGGGGCCATTTGATTTTCACCAATGTGGAAATCGAGGTATTTAATAGTGCTATAGGCCAAATTGCACTTGCTAGGGCCTATAGTGAGGCCGTTTTCACGAAGCCTATTGAGGAGTGATTGTAGAGAGAGAAGATGCTGGTCCCATGTACGGTTGGCCACGTAAACGTTATCGAAGTAAAAAGAAATGTTACTCAGCCCATCCAGTATCCTGCACATTTTTCGATTATAGTTACTACAGGCATTAACCAAACCAAAAGATAGTCGCTGAAACTGCATAAGGCCTTTTTCTATGATAAATGCGGTGTAATTCCGGGGAATATCCTTAAGGTGATTTGATAGTAGTCCTTGCGCAAGTCTATCTCTGAAATAAACTTGGCCTCTTCAAATAGATGTAGGCTCTGGTGTATGGCATTATGGCATTTAGCTTTCTAAATTCTACGTGCATGCGAAAAGACGGATCCGGCTTTCTGACCATACAATGGGAGAGAAATAATTCGACTTGGAAGCTTTAATTATTTCTAATTTAGCAAGTTTCCACTTCAGCGTTAAAAGTAGGGCGCAAGTGAACGTGTACGAGGTAGAACCTAGATCTAGTAGGCTCATGGGTGGGTAGGGCCATATCTTGCTCAAAATACAAGGAGCAACCATCTTGTCGGAAAATACATCGGAGAATTCAGTTAACAATAGAGCAAACTGCTTCTTCTGAGGGGGTTCCAAGTGGGAGTTTAATCGAGTTCTGGGATGGAGTTAACACGGGAACCGGGGAGCAAAGGGAGAGGGTATTTTTCGTTCACTTAGACACATACAGTTTTGATTAAGAGGCTCAGATGGATAAGAAGCTTCCATTACTGCCTCTTTGTAAAGGGCAATTATATCATTAATGCAGGCGCGGCGGTGATAGCGCTTGAGCATATTTACATGAACCAATTTTTTTCCTGAGGGGGTCTGTATTATGTAATCTACGGGATCAAGGGCTTCTAGGATTGGGAAAAGACATTTCCATTAGGACAAGAGCTTTTTTTTCTCTGTGGGTAGGAGGAGGAGCACCTCTTTGCCGGGCTCGAATCGCATTTCTTTGGACTTAACGTCAAAATAGGTCGTATATTTTTCTGAATTTCGGTCCGAATTTTTTGTACGCTATATCGGCGCATTATTTCAAGGGGTTTCTAAGATCTAGCACGTAAGAATACGAGGACTTGATCTCCTTATCCAGGCGGGGATTAGAAAAAAATTCAATTAAAATGCTCATTGGTCCGCATACATTTAGGCCATACAATAGCTCGAAAGGGGCAAATCCCAAAGTTCTGTATGGGATTTCTTTGCATGCGAAAAGAGCAACCGGCAGGTATCGATGCCATTCTTGGGGTTGAGCATGGCATAACTTTTTCAGAATAGTCTTCAGAGTGTCATTCAACTTTTCACAGACGCCGTTATCGGCAGGGTAAAAAGGGGAGGTGAACAAGGGCTTGATAGTAAGGAGCTTGCCGACGTGTTCCATTAGCTCATAGGTGAACTGTCTACCTCTGTCAGACAAAATCTCCTTCGGGATGCCGACGCACAAGTCACGCTATCTATTTTCTTAAGGGGGACTGCGTCAAGGAATCTCGTTGCAGAGTAAACAAGAGTGAGGACGTGCGAGTGGCCTTCGCTAGACTGGGGTGAATTGGGCCAATTAGGTCTATAGCCACTTAAAAAAAGGTCCCAAGACAATTGATGGCTTCTGAAAGGGGGGCAGGTGAGGTTCGTTCTTCTGCTGTAGTCTTGTATAAAATGTCAAACGACCTGCAAAACCCGGCAATTTCTTTGGCAGGACCGGGCCAGAAGAAATAACGGAAGATTCTCTAAGCCGTTTTGTTGTGACTGTAATGACCAGCGATTAATCCATCGTGTGAGAGTCGGAGGACTTAGGGAACATGGGACCGGGGAATACGCAACGAGAGAGTGGAGGTTTTATCCTCAGCCGAACTGGAGCGATAAAGGAGTCCGTCACTAATGCAGTAGGCGACTTCCCTTTGACTAGGGAAAGATCCACGTGCATCACTTCTCGCTTTTTCCAACAAGGACTAGAGAGTGGGGCATTCCTTTTGTGCGCTCGCAAAAGTCCCGTTTTAAAGGGCTGCAAACTCTGTTGCCTAAGAGGGTTCTAATAACACGGAGGGAACAGTGTCCTATAGCGCATTGGCCCTTGTGATGACGGGCTAAGAGACGGGATTAGGGGAGAGCTGCGGGCTCTGGTCAATCAACATGGCGCAGAATTTAAAGGGGGCTGCTATCACATCGGCCCAACAAGTGAAGTATTCGCATTCGAGATAGCAGTGGACCAAGGGAAACCGATTTGTCCGTCCCAAATAGTCATGGACTACTACAAATCTATCGTGGTCGGGGCCCACTGGGGGGAGCAACTTTTCAGAGACGACGAAGCAAGTGCATCCGTTGTCTCTTACAAAGGTTGACACTCAGTAACCATTAACACTTCCATTTTCAAAATCAGCCTACCGGGGAAGCTTTTGTTGAAAAAAAAATTAACTTGCTCTCGCGGGCGGCTGCATGTTGAAGAAGTTGCTGGCGTTTCAGGGAGAGCAGCCAGGTGAGAGAGAGGCACATATTTAATGGATTTGATGACTAGGAGCCGAACGAAATTGGGAGTTGTGGGGACAGTGTGTTCTCACGTGTCCGGGAACACCGCAGGAAAAATAAATTATAGGCCTACGAGAGTAATACGGCGCTCGGGGATTATTTCTCTGGGGCTTAATTTCCCTCGATTCTGGTGGGAGATGGTACTTGGGTTTAAAGGGACCAGATACCTCCGAAAACTTGGGCGAATTCTTCGGGGAAAATTTGGAGAGGATACCCTTACACTTGACGGATGGGGGGTGAGACTTCTTGGGGTCTTTCATGTAAAGTTGGTGTTTTGATACGTACACATCCGCTTCTTCTATACATTCCTTGAAAGAAGAAACGCGTCTGTCCTTCACAATTGCGCAGATTTCAGAGGGTAGTGCAACCATCACCTGAGCTCGTAAAAAGAAATCAATTAGCGACTCGTAGTCGCAGTTGACTTGAGCTGAATCCAACCAGAACTGGAAAGTTCTCTGGAGGGTAAACATAATTGACGGTAAGTATGGGCAGCCATTATACTCGCCTAGCGGAACTTTGACCTTTAGTAATCGGGATTCATATTAAAAGCCGTTAATAATTCCTACTTGAGGAAGGAGTAGTCGAGAGTAGCCTCAGCAAGGAGAGAAATGAAGATTTATCGGAGGCTAATATTAAGGAGAGGAAGTAGTCGAGCGACTCCATCGGCTTCAATATCCCAATGTTTAACTTTGAAAATTTTCTCAAAGTGAATTAAGGTGGCGCTGAAATTCTCTCCGTTCTTAAACACTGGCAATTTTCCGGAAGAGGTTTGGGTTGATTCATTTATATAGCTAACAGAAAGGGTCTTCAAATGATTCATGTTCCGCTCACCCTCATGCTGACGAATTATTTCTCTTTCTTCAGATTCTCTTCCTTCTTTTTCTGCTTATCTTAGTTCTTTTCCTATTGTCTATTCAGTTTCTCTCTTTCTTTTTATCTTCTCTCTTCAACTTCTCTCTGTTCTGGTTTTCCTACCATTTCTTTCTTCTTCCTGGACATATGCAACTAGATCCTTGCCTTACAACCAAAGGATCACTCATTGTTGATGGAAAAGCTCAAATGAGGACATCTTGTTGGCGTAAGTGCGTGTCTGACTGCTCAGCGCATCCAAGGAACTTACGGAAAAGATTATGAAGCTCTGACGATCGTATCAAAATCCTAAAGGAGATTTTGTTACACAAAGGTTGCCGCACTAAAGAAAATAAACAATACGTCAAAACTTGATCTCTCTGTAATCAATGAATATAGGCCTTTAATCCCGCGAGGAAATTAGTAGAGGGTTTTAAGGGAGTTCGTCCCCTCCAGCAAAATAACATGCAACGAAAATAAAGTTGGGAGGAACCGATTCTGTCTCGATCTTTCTAAAAATCTCACGCTCGCGCACGTGGTCTTGAATGAATAGTGATATTTCCGAGGGTCACCGTCTCACGGTAGTCCTTGGAGGTCATCCCCTCACAGTTATGACGTTATTGCTCCCCCCCAAAAATCCCATTGCTAACATTGGGAGGACTTTGCCAATTATATCAGTCTAAAAAGATTTTAACTAACATATGTGTTTTAAATTTTGGTAAAATCGGCCCAATAGTTATTATGTTATTGCCCAAGAAAATAATTCCTAGGCAATCCTTGGAGGGACTTTGGCAATTATATTTTTAGAGACAGAATGTTTAACAACATAAGGGTTTCAAATTTTGTTAGATTCAGCCTAAAAATAGTTAGGATATTATAGTCAAAACAAAATAATAGCGGTGCTAAATTCGGGAGGACGTTGAAAATTATATAATTCAAATGATGATGTAAAAGCATATCAGTGTTACAAATATGGTTAGAATCAGCTGAATAGCTATGATGTTATTGCCAAAACAAAATAATCCCCTGGCAAACGTTGGGAGGACTTTTGCAATTATTAGGTTGAGGAATAAGTTCTTGCGTTTTTTTTAATGTGTTGATTTAAGTTTTGTTGACGTGATTTGTGCACATATTAAGAAAAAATAATATATAATGAGAGCAAAATTTGAAAGGTTAGGTTACGTCTCTTAACAGCGTAGACTATTAGGCTTTTGCTTAGGCTACGTCTTAAAGTTGAGTAATAAGTCATTGCGGTTTATTTAAAAGTTGTGTTAATTTATTTTTTGTTCTGTACCCTCAAAATGGAATGTCAAGTTGAAAGAAAGGCGCATTTTCGACACTTGTTATTCATTTTGAATCGAGACAGGAACAATGCAAACACAGCCAAAGCTCGTCTCGATATTTGTGCTGTGTACGGACAAAATGCTTTATCAGGATGGACAGCGTAATGGTTGTTTTCACGTTTCAAAAACGGTCATTTTAATCTTAATGACGAAGAACGTTCTGTTCGCTCCATTAAGTTCGATGAAGATCGATTGAACGACCTTCTTCATGAAACTTCTCGTCAATTGACTAGTGAATTGGCTGTAGAATTGGCTTGTGAGCGAAAGCAACAAACTTCAACGCTCCAAGATTGCGCAGGTTTGCTTGTTCGTCAAAAGGCTACTCGTAGATATAAGGACAGATTTCTTCATTGCATCATCACTGGCGACGAAAAATGCTGTTTATGTCAACATGAAGCATCGAAAACAATGGATTAACCCCAATAAAAAACACTCCCGCGATTAAACCAAGGACTTTATCCATCGAGGACGATGCTGTGTATGTAGTGGGATTGTGAAGGTATCATTCTTTATGAGCTCCTTGCGAACAACGAGATTGTAAATGCAGAACTCTACGTTTAACAAATCTATCGACTCACCAAAGTTATTCATGAAAAGGTACCCTTATCAACGTTATGGAGTCCTTCTGCTACACGACAATGCTTGTCCTCACATTGCCAATATGACAAAAGACTCCATCTAAACGCTTAAGTGGGAAATCCTGCCGCATCTTTTATATGCCCCAGACTTGGCTCCATCGGATTTCCATTTGTTCCGATCGCTCTCCATCAATTTGCACAGCGTTTCATTTAATAATGATGTGGAATTTAAGAGCCTGGCTAGACCAATTCTTCAAGTCAAAATCACGAGATTTTTATTGCAGAGGCATCGAAAAACTATTTGAACGTTAGGAAAAAGTCGTAAATGACAACGGAGAAAACATTATTGATTAAATTGCATATTGTTATCAATTAAAAATCAATTGAAAGTACGAAAACAAATAACCGATAGACAACCAAATTTAATAAACCTCCAACAAATGAATAACCGATTAGTGAAACAATAAGCAAAAATACCTAAATACAAAAGAAAATCAAACAATCGAAATTCAAGTGGACTGTTTAACAAATGAAATTGAGTGTAAATCAGTATAATATAAATAACAATAGTGTAGAGAAAAGTAATAAATTAGACGTCAATGAAAGACCACAAGTGAAGTGCATGATGACAGAGAAAATTAAAATGAACATATATACGGAAAATGAAAGTACGAAAACGAATAAATAACAAACAGATAAAAACATACATAACAAGATACTATATAAAAAACAAACAAGATAATAACTTATAAACACTTAACGGCATGAATGTCACTTTAAATGAAGGAGAAACAGCGCAATGTAACTAAGATTATACGGTTTACCTGCTACCTGAATGAAGATACAAAAATGGAATATAAAAAAATTAAAAGAACTGGAAGGAATCGAGCGATAGAAGGATGCGTGGTTTGGAATCCACGATAAAATCATTAGGTCTACACAATGAAGATGTTCCATTCTATCCAATATTTCCTATCTAAGGTAACGGTCGAAAATAAGACAACTCTCATTCGCCTATTCGATTTCTCATTTCACTTTTTTATTTCTTCTCCTACTACCCTCTACCTTCATCGGCTTCTGTGCGCCCTTTCCCATCTGGTTCTAGTTAGATCATTTGGGGAAGTTAGCTTAGTTGTTAAGGGGTCTACCGGGTACCTCCCATCCACTCTCCTCCTCTACCAGAGGGAATTGGAGAGGGGCTCGTGACGGCGATGAATCTTTTCCTCCTACTATATTCCCGAACATAAAAGATGATCCGCCTCACCGTAACCCCAAGACACAACTGGCCACCGTGCTCTCCGCTGTGGTACAAGTCGTCTCGGCGTGAACCCCAGTTATACACAAAAATACTCAACCCTCTGAAGTTCAGTGAATGGATTAAGGTAAATCGTCTTTCTCAAGACGCCAGTCCATCGGTCTTTCCCCCCAGCATACTGCGCGCAACTAACTCTACTCATACAATCCTTTCCGATTTCTTCCCTCTCCACCATTAATCCAATCTCTTCAGCTCGTCCCATCATCTTGGCTCCTGACCCCAATAACTCCTCTAAGACTACTCTTGATCCCAATATTTCTGCTCCTGCTCCCATTGTTCCCTCTCTTCCTCCCTTACGCCCAACATTTTCTCCTTTATTACTTCTCCTCCCACAGTCCGCACCTTACCTTCTATAGTCATCAGCTCTGCTTCCATTGCTCGTACTTTTGCTCTCATTTCCAGCACTTTTCCTTCCACAGTCCATACCTTACACCACTCCTACCACACACCCTCGAGCCTCCTCATCTCAAACAACTCTATAGCATTTGCACTAGCCAAAAACCTGACAAATCAAACCGCAAACACACCATACTCGGTTATAGACCTAAACAAGTAAAGGATACCGCATCCCCACCTACTCTATTGGTGCAATGTCAGGCAAGTAAGGAGCAAAAGAGTGCGAACTCTAACACTGTCACAGATGCACTCAGTTCCTGACATTAGGAAAGCGTAGTGCGCTACAGTTGATAATTTGCACACGGCACTCCCGACTACCCAGCCCATCCGACTTACACGTAGACTCACAAGAAATAATTGGGATAACATATAACTACGCACAAAGGACACCCATGATCCATATACAACAGTACACCGTAAATATACACAGATCAAATGACAGCAACATGAACAACATTTTCAAAAACTCTTTCTGCTCTCTCCAATTTTCCTCGCCGTTCCAAGTCGAAAAAATACCACAACAAAGGAGCTTCCATCAGTACCTCGCCATTCACCTGTTAACTCTCCCTATCCACTAAGTTTTTCCAACCCTCTCTTCAACGACTATATGCTCTTCTGTGGTCTTCCACAGTGATCCTTCTCCGTTTTTACTTCATACATTAACCGACTGACTTATTGATAAAGAAAGCAAGGTAAATGAAGGCGAGTTATGATGCAACATTGTTGATATTAAGATAAAATATCTCATGTTTGCATTTACCGTTTTTGCCTACGAGCTTGGGGGAATTAAACTTCATTGTCGAGTGTGCACTCTAGACTGGTTGTGGGTGACTGGGAGTGGTGGGCAATTTGGTTTCTAGGAGGAGCTGGATGTTTATTTTAGGGTCTTCGTTTATATATTTTGACGGCTTCATCTATGCGGAGTCCTCTTCCATCACTCTCAAGATAATGATGGTTTATTTTCTATTTACTATTTCTCGGCTGTGAGTCGTCCGATATTTTGCAGTTTGGTATTTGATGGCTTCGTTAACCGCCAAAACAGGATTGGTTACAACATCCTAATGTAAGAGGAAGTGTGATGGTTACAGACAGCAACCTTGCATGTATATTCGTATAAAAGCTTACATCCCTGCAAGTGGCCCAGCTGTTCTAGAAGCTGAGAACGTGAGTTTGTTTCCTTTGGCCTGTGAACGAGACCCAAAATAAACATCCAGCTCCTGTCAAAAACCAACTTACCCGCCCCTCACTGTTGGCCACATTCAATCTATAATAAACACTCGTCCAATAAAATTAGTCGCTTATCTGAAGTGTTTAAAGTCAATATTGGTAATATTGTCTCCTGCAAGTACTCATTCAACAAGTCACGTTTCGATTAGCTCTAGCCAGTGGGATATTACTAGCTTTCTCTAGTGCCCAGGTTAGGAAATAATCAAACTCAATAGCCAAAAGGATAGAGAGAAAGTAAATAAAATAAGATAAGTTGAAGGTTTGTAATTTTCTCTTTCACCTTGTACACACTAAATCATGTACAAGTGATGTGAGCAGGATGGATGGAGAGAGGTCGAAACTACTGTTATTAAGAGTAGTTAGTGGTGGGAAGAGACCCAGTAGGAGAACGGTGATAGATATGGTAAATGCTAAACTTAATGTTGCCTTGATAGGACTGATGGACTACTACTCCTGGAATGTCGCAATGTGTCACCAGGATGGGGATAGTGAAAGCTTACCGGGTGATAAGGCAAGGAAAATACCGAGAGAGAAAGATCTAGAGCCATTGATCAAAGCTGATATCATGTGACATAGGACAAAAATGTGCACACAAAAAGGTCACAGATAGGTAATAGGTCAGCCAAGGAAATAGAAAGAGAAGTGGAGGCGAAGCAGGCTTCAACTAAGGTAACCTAAGTGATCAAACTAGGAAGGTACAACAATCTGCTGAAGATGTCATTTACGGATACAGAGACTGCTAAGTAGGCCAAACAACAAGGCCTTCTGGCATTTACTCTGGGGATCACTCTCTCCCAGATTGACGCAGAAGAATATGTACACATCCAGATAGGTACGAAATCTTTTGAGAAAGAAAACCATAGTACACGAGAATGCAGGAGGAGGAGGAAGTGCTCTGAGGGCAACCAGGTTGGTCATGGGTTTATGGAGTGTAGTAGTGAGGGTAAAAGGGTCCGAATTGCCAAAGACCACAGTGACCTATAACAATTGGTTGGCCGGCAAAAAGACAACTCCTAAGGAATATCCGGTGTAGGGCAATAGATGAACATAAGACTAAATAGAACTTGTCCTTCCTGTCGAAGAATACCTTTTGTCGAGAAATACTTTAACACGTAAGGATATAGAGAAACGCACAGGAATTATCCCCAAATAAACATATATTTTAAATTTAACAATTAACTACAAAAAAACAGTAAACATATTTATATCAACCTACTGAGCTAACCGAGGCTAAATAGGCAGGCAACTGGGCCTATTTCAATATCTCTTCATGACAAAAATAAACAAGTAGGCTACACGTAAACACCAATTGCCGATTAGTTATTTTATCACGACACTTTTAGATTAGCGTTAAAAATTAAATTAAATTACTCTCTTCAATAGTAAATATGACAGGGTTCACTCACCAGTTTTATACTTCCGTTAAATCGAGAAACTTAATAAATTCATATTAACGCAATATGAATATAAATGTTCTTTCTAACTTACATGACAGAAAGGAACAGGGGTTCCCGGATGACGCTGGAGGGCTTTTCTCCCGCTTCGGAGAGTTGAAGTGGCCGATGGTAGAGTTTCGAAGAGATGGGATAGAGGAAAAGAGGGGGTGTGGCGATGTCAACTTCTTATTGCAACTTTGCCTCCTGTTACGTTAAGACGACAGAGAAAGTTATTGTGCTCCCAGCTCAAAGAGTACTATTCTGGATACTCTCGAATCCTATTTGTTTCCTATTCTTTAACGCCGGGTTTCCAACTAGTTTTGGGGTATACGATGGGATTTCTACCGTACTTAACAAATGGAACCTCTTTTGGGCTTGGTTCTTCTCCTTTCACTCTTACGGAGCTTGAGCTATGAGAGTCACTCGAGTGTGAGTGGGTTTTCTTTTCTCTAGTCAAACTTCTTCTAAGTCTGTAAAGGATTCTTCAGGATAGCACCGATACCAAACCTGACGTTCTATATTAATTCGGCACTGGGGGAGGGGAAAGGATCAGTCTTCTCGAATGATCTTGGCACGCTGAAGGATCGATCTTCTCGAACTAATCTTATATCGTTCTCACCGAATAATCTTGAATAGATGAAGGATCGATCTTCTTGAACTGATCCTAAACCGTTCTCACCGAATAAGCTTGACTGGCTGAAGGATCGATCATCTCGAACTGATCCTATATCGTTTTCACAGAATAATAATCTTGTCTCTTTCCTTTAGGTGCTTATTCATAGGCGGACCACCGCGTCATCTAATTGTGAAGGGGCGAGGCCGAAGAGGGGAGAGCGAGTGGTAAGGTCGCATCTGGGAGAGCGAGGAGTGAGGAGGTTGGCACTGAGAGGCCCAAGTCGGCTTTTTAATTAGAAAACCCACCAACCGCCACCCTCCTTGGCGTGCCTTTTGACTGGCACCGCTTTTTGGTGATATAACCACGGGCCTACAGATCTCGTAGCTAATTAGATCTTTTGGGCATCGTTTAAGGGCCTTTGGTGCTTACCTTAACACAGATGGTCGCTTCAACTACCTATGAGGCGGGGAGATCAAACAGGGTAGGCAGTTAGACTGTTGTTCGCTGGCTACCGTTTCCACAAGTCTCCTGATTGGGCTCGATTCTTCTGCTTTCTTCACAAGGGAGGGGGGACTTTAATGTATACGCCAGCCTGGCCCTCCGGGAGGCTTTATGTTGCAATTCCTCTACACTTCCTATGGGCAGTGGAAACTGCCTCCCAAGAGGTACCAGCACCAGCAGAAAATCGGGTGCCTTATCTCCTGGTGGAAAAGCAGAGCATGGAGATAATGACGATGATTATTTACGCTCATATGGCCAATATAAACAATCAAGTATGCTTTAATAACGAACTGAATACCTTGCTTGAGGGGAATGGTATGAATAGAACGGTGTCGCTGTAGGACAACCCTCATGCACGAGATATTCTCAAAAATAAAATAATCGAGAAGGAAGAGGTAGTGGTAGGGGCTGTAAGGTGAAAGGAAATAGCTGTTGTAGACGAGTCTGAGAAGAAGGGGAAGCTACGAGGAAAACCTACAAATCAGAGGGTCCCACCTATAAATTTACCAAAGGAGGAGGTCTCAACGCCAAAAAAAAATCATAAAGTCAAGGATGAAAGGTGGGAAATGAAGAAAATGGTTACGGCAAGAGGAGGCGATAAAGAGAATGAGAGGGTACTTGATGTAATGCCACCCTCCGAGGAGTTAGATATAAACCTCAACACCACTCTTAGAAACGTGTTCCAAAAAGACCTGGATATAGTGAGAGTATTAGACGGAATTTTCGACGGGAAATTAAGTGGTCGCTACAATCCTAATACCTGTCGGGTGTGGTTCAGAAATCACCTTTGCCCGGTATATTCCAGATGACAGCGAATAGATACCATCTCCTAAGGACTTAAAAAATAGGCAGTAGAAGATGGTTAGATTCTAATTAATAAAAATAATAGTAGGTACTACAATTAATAAGCTGAAAATTGCTAAGGAGAATATGAACGAACTAAATCAGAAGGGAAACTATTTCTCAAACGTCCTAATCAAAAAGGACCCTGAGGTTGTAGTGATCTGCGAACATGGGTCGTGAATAGGAAATTATGATTGGAGGCTGAAGAATTATTATACCTACACGATCCAGATGGGCTCCTGAATTAAAAAAATATATATATATATACCTACACAATGACTCATTCCAATGACAGATACAACGATATAATAATTGCTGTTAAGAAAGAAAAGTATTGAACAGTAATAGTTGGAAGAGCTAGATGAAAGATCTGTAGCAATAGAGTTGTATATATAGCCATGAACAGTGTTTTTTATGGGGTGGTTTCAACACTCAAGGAGAAATTACTTTCCAGTCCATAACCTATTTTGGGTATTGGGAAGAAACAATTCATTGGTTATCTCGGTGACATGAATATGCACTCATGGGGTTGGCATTTACGATATACCTCAGAGAAGAGGATGAGAAAAATATTGGATCTGTTGATCCACCTGGGTATAATGGCGAGAGCTGGGCTGGAGTTTCCCATGTATGGAAAGGAAAGAACAGCAACCAGGCCAGATATAATCATAACCAGTAGACATTCCCATTGCAAGTTGTATGTCCAACCGGGTCCTGCGTTCCTGACGGATCACAATTCCAAAACGGTATTGCTGGAACTTAACCAAATTCAAGTGCTGTACCTGGTCAGGTAACTATAGGTGCATGCTTATTTGGGCAAAGTGTGTGCCTCCCTGTTGAGTACCAGACGCCAGGGATGAAAGGTCAAAGTGTAGAGGATATATCCCTGGAAATAAAAAAAATAGAAGTTAAGATAAAGCGAGCAGAGGAGGAATGTATAGTTAGGGTGGCGTTGAGAACAGTCCCGGCTCCAAGATGGTCACCCGAGTTAAGGACGGCTATGAGAGATATCGAATCCTTTAACCAAGTAACAAGAGATATAATTCGAACTGCTAATTTGTACCTTATGAAATGAGTACTTCAAAGTGAGAAAGGAAAATTGTGAGGGTGAGGAAAGAGAGAGTGTGGCAGGGTTCGATTGAAAAGCTGGACAGCGAGGAGAAAACGCGACTATTTTTCGCAATTAAACAAGAGAATTCAAGAGAACCAACAACTGGAGAAAATTACAAGTAAGAATGCTAATGAGCATTTAACGAGTCAATTAAAAGTAAAAGAGCTATTCAGGGACCATAAAAGCCAGGAATTTATCACTACAAGGGAGGAAAATGCCAAAATCGACGCGGACCATGAAACTAGGATTATGGAGGAACTGAACCTCCAACTGAGTGAAACATATCCGTTAGACAGTATCTTTAGTTATAACTTTGTAGAGGATAGTAACGAAAGTGGTGGCATAATAAGTACGGCTGAACTAAGCACCGTTGTCCAAGCGTTCAGACAGAAAGTCTCTTGGGTATCTAGACTGACGAAAGCGAGCATAGTTCAAGACTCCCGGATAACGTACTTGAGGTGTTGTCCGAAATTTTCAACGCAAGCTGCAACATCAGCTACTTCCCGATCAGACTATACCAAGGCAAAAATTATATTTGTGCTGAAACCAGGTAAGTCACCTTCGAAAGTCAACGGGGAAATACGCATTTAGCTGTTCAAGTTTATACCTAAGGTCTTTGAAAGACGTGTGTGCATTAGACTGATGGAGAACCTCGAGACGAAGCGTAAGTTCAACCCCCAAAAGTATGTTTTCAGAATAAAAAAGGAACAGATATGGACTTGCGCTAATAAAAAAGAAACTGGCCAAAGCAAAATGTAATGGTAATTGGTTGAATTAGTGGCACGTGATGTGCAGCAGGTGTTTGAAAAGATATGAAAGATGGACTTAAGTATAAGCTGGTAATGATGGAGTTGGAGCGAAAATAATCAGTTTGTTATGCATCTTCATGAGCGAGACGAACGCATATATGGCATTTGGTTGTTCTGAAGGCCCATATTTTAAGACAAAAGACGGGCTTCCTAAGAAGAGCTGTCTCTTTCTAATTTTCTACGTTATGTATAGAAATCATCTACCATTGCCTGTAAGACGGCCAACAGCTTATGTGCATTTCGCAGATGAATTTAAACAAATTATCTCCTCCTCGAAGAGAACAGCAAGAAATCCCTTAAAATAGGATAAAGCAGGTAAAAAATACTTGTAGATGAAAAGGATAAACGGAAGTAAGTTGAAGTTGCCACAATTAGGGAGGATTTAGGATTGCCGCCCAGGCCTAAAAAGAAATTTTACTTCGCGATAGTAAGAGCCACCCTACTGTACCCGACTGTTCTTCTGCATGAAACTTCGAAGATAGCTTTGACTAAACTACAGAGGGTACAAAACCAAGGTACCCGATGGGCTACAAGCATTAAGTAGAAGGTTGGTTATGAAAAATTAGGATGATCTACAAAGAAAAATTCAAATAAGAGCTGGCAATATAGTTAGTTGTACATGAAAGGGCAATAGAAATCTGGAAGAAGAACGAGAAGGAACTGAGAAATAGTTGAGAAAATAGACTGAGTCTAAGAGAGCGAATTATAGAGGAAGTAGGAGATTGCTAGAATTCAACATATAAGATCCCCATTTTTTAAGCCTAAAACTAGTAATTAATTAAAAAGCTGCAGGCATAGCAAAGTGAAACTAATGAACGGAGAAAATAGAATCAACATCGAGTGAATAGATAGAGACTGTAAGATCATAGTATAAGTGAAATAAGATCGATAAAGATTAAAAAAGGGAAATGACGATCCATTCATCTCGAAACTATACACATAACTACTCCACAAAAGGTCTATCTACCCTTATTTGAATTTCAACGGTTTCCTATAACTTCCAATACTAATTTCCATATAAATAAGTATACGTTAATAACCTGAAGACCCATTGATTTACAGTAAGCTGACAGCATCCCAAACTAGATCAAGCTTCCATGGAGATAAAATAAGCGAAGGAGGAATAAATAAACCCGAACACTTCAAGAACTCACGGCTATTACAGATATCCCAATAAAATCAATCTTGTCAGAAAAGAATGCCAAACAAGAACAAAAAAATGATAAACCGATAAAGATTTCAAACAAAGATTGAAACAAACGACAAAACAAAGTAGAGTGGACAAAGTGACACATTAAAATGAATTCCACAATAACGAAACCTGAAGAAATAACAACATAAAGATCTGATACAAACAGACTAACACTCCAGGCAAACAAACAGGAGCACAAACAAAAATAACTCAGGGTAAAGCTCGAACACAAAGAAACATAGCAGGATAAATGCAGCAGTGAATAAATGAAATAAACAGATTAGACGGACCTCCCTCCATGTTTTTTAGAGATTAATGATAGAATAAAAAAAACAGAAAGAGAGCAACTGAAATTGTCTTCTATCCCGTTACCGACTGAAAAATTGCACTCAACTACTCGATAGATGATGGGCAAATGGCCATAGAAAAATTAGAGACAGTGGTTCATTTTTCACGTTAATCAGTAGGTCCAACTAATGGAATATTCCATTCTCTGTCTTATATTCCAAGGTTCTCTTACTGATTTTACTTTTTACCCTTGTTTCTTCTTCTTATCTCCCTTCCTAGCATCCCCCATTCCGTCTTCCTCTTGCTCATCACCAAACACGGTGAGATTTGCAGGAGGAGGGCGTTGGGGAGCTTAGATGGGTCCTCTCGTGGATCCTTCTCACTCCTACCCAAAAATAGAGGGGGAAGGGAGAGCACCTGCACAGGGAAGCTTCTATTCATCTTCCACAAAAGTTTTCACGGTTTGCCCTGAAGATGACATGAGTAATTGTTTAAAGATGTCCTGGACAACAAGAAATGCCACTTATCAACATTTTTTCTCACATTTTACTTTCTGAAAAGACAGGATTTAAAAGGGTTAAAAAATCAATGTAAACTAAACCAAGCAGCCTTTGCTGTCGACTTCAACATATCGTCTTGCCGGCGACATGAATCCGGGTCCGCTGATTGCAGGTCTGATGCTCTACCGTTAAGCTACCAGGCACACTGACTCAACTTCACCAAAAGCGTTACACTATCAAATACAGTATGCAATTATAAATAAATTGTTAAATAAATCAACGAAATATAACAAACCTAATAACAAAGGTCTAAGTGAAAATGCATAATTTGGTTTTAAATAAGGTTTTTAATGACAGGGTCCAGTTTAAAGAGATCTGGAGATATAGTGAAGTTAGGAGATGAATTAATGGAGAATTCAACCAGATTTCTTTTAACATAGTCGTCTGAGTTGTAAATAAACCTAGCAGAATTCATATCTATTGTATGACAATGTTCAGATCAGTGAACAAAGAAAGCACTATTTCTTTCACTTCTTCTAATATTGTACTAGTGTTGGGAGAAATGATCATTTGATGATTTTCTTATTTGCCCAACGTTTTGCTTAGGGCAAACTACAAAATCGATAGAATAAACTTCCCCTATCTATATTCTGGCTATTATTTTAAACCCACATTTTGTACATAGTAGACTCATACTTAAATATGACTGAAATATTTAAACATTTCAAAAGACGGGGACGAGAGGAAAAGGCCCCAGAAAACGGTAAAACAAGAGAATTCTTAAAATTGATTGCGGGAAAGGTCTTTTCTTTTTTCGACCGCAATTATGAAAGTGGATTTTCTTCCCTTTAACTACACCTACTCATATGTTTAGCCACAAAGGGTGTGGGAGATAAATCCTAGCAAGACTAATGGAACAGGAAGAAAACAAAGAAATCTAAAATTTTAATAATCTACGAGGATTGTTTATTTGAATTTAAGAAATCTCTCTATTGCACTCTATTAAGTTTTATTGGAGATATCTTCTAAACATTTTTCTTTCTTTGCTTCAAGCATTTCAAGTAGACTTTGAGAAGATATTTCTGAGAAAGGGTGGAAAGAATCGGAGTTATGGCCACTGAATTTCTAGCTTCTACTTTTCTACATTTGTTCTCACGGTTGAAGTTTCCCTAACTACAGATGTGTCTTCATTTTAGTATAATCGGAAGACTAATATCAGCACAAAACTCTCCTGAAGGTCTACTAGTAGAGAAGCTGGTTCAAACAAGGTATAAAATCTATATTAACAATGTAGCGAGTCTAACCCCCTCAAATTTAATGATGTTCATATTCAATGTCGCTATTATAACTTCAGTTTCCAAGGCGACATTGATTGCCTTATCTTGTGAATGCGAGAGGAGTAGAAACCTTAGCCCTTTAGTGAGACCTTGATCAGATTAATTACAACACACGGCAACCGAACGTCTCTTATGCAAAATTAATTATCAAAGCTCAGCAATTAGTTTAAGCTAGGATTTATAGAACGAGATATTTCTTTCAAAGTTAAATAATAATTATTCTGAAAATAATATTTTCACTTAATAATGTATCAAAATGTTAAAGTTCGTTTAATCCATTTATTTCTTTGGTAAGGAATAGCAAAGGAAAATATTAAGAAAATGAATTGAAATCATATCATTACTTGTATATATTTTTACCGTAACTAATGACAATTTAAAGGAATATTATAATATATAGAATATTTTAATAATTTTCATATTATTTTATCCTTTGTTCTCTCCCCTTCGCACACATGTGACACGGCTGTAGTTCTTTAGCGACATGCAGCTGTGCCGCATTTAATGACCTGGTAACCATGGAAGAGGGTTTCTCCATCGTAACCCTACAAATTGCTTCATTATCGACTATGTGTCAACAATATTAACGCTCAATTTTTGAGGTGATCATTATTGGGGATGTGCAAGTGCCCGGTAGAACCCATGGGAACCACTTAATAGACAGGTGAAGGGAATTCTCCGTTAAATAAAAGATGGTAAAAAAAATTGCCTTTAGAAGTTTGCCATAAGATGAATTTGTGTAATGATCGGCGTCATTAAATAAAATATAAATTTTCGGATGTTTTATTTTTAATGAGTAAATTAAATAAATTTCTATTTAACTAACTTTGTAAAGATGGAGAAATTACGAAAAGTCACTTTTGCACTAATTTTACTCTCCCTTTCATTCATACACTTAGCAAACCAAATTAAAACCCTCTGGTTGATCTAACCTTACTTTGTTCAATTTATCTATCATGAAATTCTCTGTCTACTTTGCAATCGTTTTGCCAGTTCATTAATCTGCTTCGTCTTAAATTCACCTTTTTACTCTTCATTTGCGCCACATTCAACTCTTCTATGTACAGTCGTGAACATAAGTATACGACAAGTTGAAACAGTGTAAAACTCCACATTTTGCCCCTTCAGATTCTTATAAGGTTCTAAGTGAAGCTTTGATATAGTAAAAGCTATATTGTAGCTGGGTCAAACAAAGGTAGTTTAAACAAAATAAAGAAAAAAGACAAGCTACTTAAATGAGCTGTTCATCAGCTCATCAAAACGTTTGAGACCAATTCTCCCAAAACAGAATTAAACCTTCAGAATAATGACTCAGTACTGAGTGGTTCCACCATTCTTGTTGATAAACTCAAAAATTTGACGTGGCATGCCTGATATGAAAGTTTCTAAGAGGAACGGCGGAACATTACTCCAAGTGGTAAAGATGGCCTAACGAAAGGCATCCAGTGTCATGAACTGATGTCCATTTTAATAGACATCCCTGGCCATCTATCTCCAAATGTTTTCAATTGGGTTTAGATCCGGTGAACGCGCAGGACGCTGTAAAAGAGAGAATTTCATGCTCCTGGAGAAAGGTCTTTGTCAGGCAAACATTGTAAATTGCTGCATTGTCTTGTTAGAAGACGCAGTTATCACCACAGAGACGAGAGCCCTCCGTCGTGAGGGATGCCCTCTGCATCATCTCTACATAGCCAGCCGCCGTTTGACGCCCTTGCACAACCTGAAGCCCAATTGTTCTATTGAAGTAAAAAGCCCCTCGCACCATGATGGAGCCTCCACCACTCTGTCGTGTGGAAAACGTCTCAGGTGGGATCTGCTTGCCATGCCAGTAACGTTGGAAACCGTCACAACCGTCAGGGTTAAGTTTTTCTTATAAGATAATAAAACCTTTTACCACTTTGCGATTTCTTTTCTCTGGTGCTCTCTGGCGAACTCTGAACGGTCGGTTTTGTGACGTTGAAGCAGACAAGGCGCTTGAAACCATATTTTAAAATTTTCATGCCCTTCCCTCTGAGATGACCTCTAATGGTTATTGGACTGCAATCAGCATCGGCAAGTGCCTAAATCTGACTTGAGGAACGTCCATATCTTGATGCAAAAGCCTTTTGATAATCCTAACTAGTGCTGCTATAATTTTGATGGGTCTACTACTTGAATTCGCTATTCCATAGCCCTGGGGATCTTTCATAAATTTGCAAATCACTATTTTACTTGGTCCAATCTCGGCAGCAGTGGCACGCTGTGACAGGCCTTGCGTATACAGTTCAATGATCCGACAACGTTCAAATAATGAAAGTTTACCCGCTCTAGGGATTATGATGTCTTAACACAGTGAACTCCAAACGATAAATGACAGAGAATCGGAGAATGTGCGCACATTTAGACTCTTATGTTCTGTGGTCTTAAACATTTGATCAGCTGTTGAACAGCTCATTTGAGTAAACTATTTATCTCTTTAAATAGTGTAAACGACCTTTGTTTGTTTGCCTCAGCTAGAATTTAGCTTTACTTAGAACCTTATAAGAATATGAAGGTCCAAAATGACCCTTTTTACCGGTTTTCAACTGGTCTTATAATTATGATCAAGACTGTATCTACTTTTCATTCTTTATAACCTACGGGAATAAAATTCTAGATTAAGCGCTGCACACACTTCTTACTCCCTAATCTTGGCGGATCTGTGACTGCTACAATTTATGTAGTTATTGTGGTAATTTATGCCAGCAATTTTAGTGATTTGTGTATTAATTTGAGGGTAATAACGAGAAAGTAGTAATAATGGAAAGCAAAAGGAATGTATCATTTTCCATTCATCTACTAGCAAAATATTAGAAGTGGCAATGTATTAAAGTGCGTGATAATGTTGCCTCTAAAGATTTGGTAATGATAGACTAAATTTAGGATTGCGTTAAATAAATTGGCATTAACAAATAAGGGATTCAATGCACATTGAAATCCCTTCAAGGGGGAATTAGAGTTCGTACGTTGTGTATTAGTGTCCTGAAGAGAGCTACAGAGACACTTAATATACAGTTACGCGTATATCTTATGGCAATATATCTCAAATTTGTCGCGAATTTTTATACGTTACTAGTTCAAAATATACCTATTTATATTATATTTAATTATATTAGCCTAAAAGCAATATATTATAATGTATAAATTATAATAAAATAATTATTAACATTAAACATTGTGTTTATTAGAAAAACACCTGAAGCAAAGGTATTGGCAACGTTTACATAATACTGATATAACGAATCAAATTATTAAAATTAGCGGTAAATAGACTAATCCAGGACAGCAGGTTACTTGCACGGCTAACTTTTTTGGATGTTCATTATGTTATTAGACACTTCTCAAGAATCATCTCTACAATAATTTTTAAATAGCGACACGGTAAATAAATCTGAATCCTCGGAAGCATATAGGAAGCGTATAATTGAACTGCATGACCAAGGAAATGGATATAGAAAAATTTCGGGAAGTTTAATATCCCAATTTCATCTGTAAGGAATATTATTGTAAAATTTAGGTCTGATGGGACTACTGTTAATTGTGTGCGGAGCGGGTGACAAAGAAAATTAACTGTAAAAAATGTGCGTTCGAATTGTCAACAAGATTCCAAAAGTCACTTCCAACAGTAGTGCGACCTTACCTGAACCGTTTGGGTCTCCAAGGACGTTTACCAAGGAGGGAACCACTGTTTAAGACTGTTCACAAAAAGAGACTTTTAGAGTTTACCCTTTGCCAGAGAACATCTTGATAAATGAAGCAGAACTTAGTAAAATATTATTGTTAGATGAGACTGAGCTCGAGCTGTTTTGCATAAACAACCACCGTTAAGTTTAGAGAAAACCTGGAGAAGCTCTGCAGGAAAAGAAGATCATACCTAATGTGAAACACGGAGGTGGTTCCATTATGTAGTTGGGGGGTTTTGCTGCCGCAGGTACTGGCTCCATTTGTGTGATAGAAGGCACTATGAATTCGGAGGGATATCAGCGGATTTTGGATGAACATGTGAAACGATCGGCGAGAAAGTTTAGTCTTGGCACAGGGTTCGTCTTCCATCATGATAATGATTCCAAACATACGAGTAAATCAACGCAGAAATAGTTATCCAATCGACGTCGAAAGTGATGAAATGGCCTTTTCAATATCCAGATTTAAATCCGAGAGATGTACGTTCGTGTGTTTGAATTGTCAACAAGAGTCCAAAAGTCACTGAAGTCACGTGTTTATAAGAGGTTGCCAAGCAGGATCGCAAAGTTGAAAGCTTTTTCAGTGGAAGAGTGGAGTAAAATTCCTGCTAAAACTTGCACAAACCTTGTTCATATGTACAAGAAGCCTCTGATTGTCTCAATGCTGCTAAAGGAGATCATATCAAGTATTAATTTATAGTTACCAATAATATATGTGTAATATTTAAGAATGTTGCCAATACTTTTGCTTCCTGTGTTTTTCTAATAAACAACATGTTCAATGTTAATAATTTGCTTTATTATTATTTATACATACATACAGCATATGTGGGAACTGGCGCCGATTGGGGGGATGCGCTGAACCTCTCACGTTGTGAGTAAGTAGCTCCTATAAACGTCATCAGCACACGGCCAATAATTCCCTTTTCACAGCACAATATATGCCCCCTCTCCTTCACCTAAAAGATGCAGTGGAGCAGTTTTGAGCTAGTTTGAATCCACTTAGTCTGTATTACTTTTAAAAAATTTAATTTTACGCTTTACTCACTATCGCATTTTCAACCATCGTCTATGTGATAGAACGGGTTGAGGCAGCGTTAGTTTCAACCCCTATCACATATTATTTAAAACCACGATGCTCTCACGTGCATCTTCGCTTCGAAGCTTGGCGCCTTATCGCAGCCACCGGATGTCAATGTTTAAACAAGGAGGCTATCGTCCCCCCGTTCGCCCCCATACGCCGACCTCGCCAGATCGAGTTAGGCTTATGGGCAGATAAGGCATTGTTCCCAGCCTCGGCTGTGCATTCCCTCGAAGCTCCCACTCCATTGTCCCCCACGCCAAGGGAGTGTCTCGACTATTTAGATGGAAACTTTACCACTAAGATCAGATTGGAGATCCAGATTTTCGTCGCGAAACATCACTACGACCCTCTCTCACTTTGTACGCCAAGGGACCTCGACCTCGAGATTCACCATCAAAGGCCGGGAGGAGGACAATATTCCTTGAGTGCCAAAGGTTCGAGCCTTTCGTGACGCCAAGTCCTCAAGGCTTCCCCCCTCGTTGTTCAGAAAGAGAACAACGTTAGAACAGCCATTGTTCTTTTGAGCCCTTTGCCAAGAAACGGTTCTCACCCTTCCCCCTTGTTGTTCAGAGGAGAACAACATTAGAACAGCCATTGTTCTTAAACCCGTAGACAAGAGACGGTTCTCCCCCCCCCCCCCTGTTGTTCGGAAGAGAACAACGTAGAACAGCCATTGTTCTTCAAGCCGTTCGACGAGGAATGGTTCTCATTCTCAAGACGCCACGTCAGGATCATCTTATTGCCCCCCTTCGGCTGAAACTCACCAGCGGACCGAAAATTCCTTCACGTCGCTTTCCACTGCACCACTAGTATAAATTTACGTAAGCCAAACGTCACCTTTGAGTACTTAACCCTTTTGTCAATTCTATCCTCTGCTTTAAATGGTTTAGCGAACCATCCCATCCCTTTAACTCTATATTTGTTTTACCCTTTTAAATCCTTTAATCCTCGGATTAGCCCGAGTCTCCACGACCCTTTCAATTCTCTGTTTATGTCAATATTTTCCGTTTTGTGTTTGTTGATAGTTATTATTAATAAAACTCTATTTTATTAATGATAGCAATATTATTATCCTTGAGCTCAGTTCCACTTCTTAAGCATATCGAAGATACATAATATCGGCCCGCCAGATATTAACGCACTCTAAAGATAATTAAAGAAGTTCCCTTAACGAATAGTTATATATGGTATATCGTCGAGAGTCCATTCTACGACAGTCTAAACAATCGCATATTTTTTCAACCGGCTTTTAGGCTAATATAATTAAGTGTAATAGAGGTAAATATGTACATTTCGAACTAATAACGTATAAAAATTCGTAAATTAAAAGCTTTGAGATGTTTTTTTTATAGATATGCGCGCAACTGTTAAGTAGAATCACTAATGTGTTATTTATAATGCCAGATGATCTTCTGGCAGGCTACCCCGAACTGATGAGAACGTTGCACGAAAAGAGTAGGAAGAGCTTCATATATTAAGAAATCCCTTAAGGAATTTGACAGAAAGTAGTGGTGGACCTTACTAATTTACGAGGAAAGTTCTCGCAGCACAGCAAATTATTCTGGGGAAACATGATCTCAGCTAACCAGGTAGCTGCAGAGAGAATAGGAAAAAATTTAAATAATTTTCACTATTATTTACCGACCAGACTGCATTAGGGACTGACGAGTACATAGTAGAGAGATGTTTGCAACAATGTATTAATTTTACACCCACACAAGTTCCTAGATATGTAACACAAATTTGTATTGTTTCTACACAACGTGCACTGTCTGAGAACAAGATCGATTAATGTGTGAGCTATCCATTTCGTGATAAATATATATATATTAAGGAAATTTTCAGTTGTGCATAAACCATCAATGCAAAAAGAAAAGTACCAAGTAACATTTTAAACGCTTTCAACCTTAATTTAGATAAATCGTAACAGTTGTGCGAAGTGGCTTGAATTTGGGCAAATAGAATTTATAATATAAAGAGGATGAACAGACTTTAGGGAACACCGATAATTAAATAATTCGACTTGACCTAAATATTCCTTTATATGTTCAAGTGAGCTATAACTCACCCTAATTGGTAAATTTTGTGATTTATTTCTCATTTAAAGCAACGGAAAAGTGCGATATAATCTTCTGAGTAATATTAGCTTGTATAGGGTCTTGAATGAATAGTAAAATTTTAATAGTGCTTAAGGGAACGAATCGATTTTATTTAATTTCCAAAAACATGAATATAGTAGAAAATCAAAGGCGATACCTTTATTATCGTCTTAGTCTAACAAGGCATTAAACAAGCCTAAGGAGAATCTGGAAAAGAGATGAGCTAATACTAACCTTAGTGGATACAATGTGTGATTTCTGGCTTTGAGGTAGCGCGGTTAAACAACCTCAGCGTATTTGGGGACTGGCCCTGATTGGATGGATGCGCTTAATCTATGGCGGTATGGGTAAGTAGCTCATATACACGTCATCAACCCACGGAGAATACTTACCTTTTCACAGCACAATATATTCACTCTCTCCTACACCAAAATGGGCATACAAATACTCGGTTTTGACTGTAGTTCGAAGAATCCAGCACGCAATTAAAGGCCTTACCCATCGTTAGGTCCCGTTAGCGTTCGTCAGACAGCAAGACTTTTTCCGCCGTGATTCTCCCCCAGTCAATTGGCAGCTTCTGTGAACGCAAGCCTTTGAATTTTCGCAACAGTCTTCCTTCATTAAATTGAACCGAAAAAGATCTCTATCGATTACCTTTGAGGAAACGAAGTTTCCTCTTCCAGTGGAATTACGAGTAATTCCACCTATCCCGTCGAACGTTATCTTTGAAGATTGGCTCTCTCATCGGAAAGTTGGTTGGGATCGTGCCTCAACTGCCTCAGTCGGAACCTGCCCCACTTGCCTCCACAGATCGTGCACCACATTCCTCATCGGATCGTTACCCCCTCGCCCCATCGCAAGAAGAACCTTCCTCGAAGTCACCGACCCGTAAGACATTAACCCCCTCCATTATTAGTATTGTCAAGTCCCCCTTTTGATTTGTGTCTAGCAACGCTAATCAATTATTTCCATTTGAGAACCTTTCCTCATAATAATTATCAAGAGATATTTCAATTGAGATAATTCCCTTTTGCCTAATATTATTCTTACTTTGATATTTGTAAATAAAAATATATTTTTATTGTTTCATCTTTAACTAAACTTGAACGATACTCTCGGCTTATTCAAGTAAATCTCGCTAAACATTTATGCACTCTGCCTGATTATTAAGGATTTAAAATCCACCGCCTCAAGTTTGACCCCCTAGTGGGTCGCTAATCCTTGCGAACAGTCCTTAAACGGTTCGCGTTGCAGTAGTTAATTTAGGCACCCCCCACATAATATAGGAGTGGTGTACTACGATATATATATATATATATATATATATATATATATATATATATATATATATATAATATATATATATATATATATATATATATATATATATATATATATATATATATATATATATATATATATACTGTATATAAGGGTTTTTCAACAAGGACGCTCAAGATTTGTGAGGTGATAGTAGCCATGTTGTTAAAGCGACATCTGGCAACCTCAACGTGAACTGTTCAGTACTACCTGGCAAATTAAGATGGAAGGTTATAGCGTCCAATAGGGTGTGCAAATCATTAAATGTTATTACCAAAGTCAGTGCTTCGTTCGACAAACGTTCCGCGCATTACGTGATTTCTATCCTCGCCGAAATCGTCCTGTCTAGTCCACTGTTTGACGCTTGGTGGCCAAATTTGAGGCAAAAGGGCCGATCAACAACCAGCCAACACCCGTAAGTTGCCAAAACGCAAGGTTTGCTAAAAACATCGCTGCCATAAATGAGAGTGTACGGGAAAATCCAAGGCAGTTAATTTCTCGTCGCTTACAAGAACTTGGCCTTTCTGTGACTTTGGTTTGGCGGATTATGCGTAGGGACTTGGGTCTGCACCCGTAAAAAATCCAATTTACTCAAAAACTTAAGGTAAACGACCATAGGCAACGCCGTGTGTTTGCTCATTGGGGTCTAGAGCAGTTGGAAGTTGCCTCAAATTTCCCCCCAAAAATCAGCTTCAGCGACTTCTTGTGGCCTCAACTGGATTATATGCCTGATATGGATACTAACGACATGTGGTTCCAACAGGACGGCGCTAAGTGCCACACTGCGCACGCCACGATAGACATTTTGCATCAGCGATTTCATGGCAGGCTCATTGAGCGCGGTGGCGACGTCAACTGGCCACCGAGATCATGCGATTTAACGCCATTAGACTACTTTCTTTGTGGCTACGTTAAATTGCCAAAAAGTTGATGTCCTCAAAGTCAACATAAAGAACATCAACCAGCAAATTCAGTCAGATTTATGCAACAAAGTCATCGAAAATTGGGCCTCCTGAATACGTTCTACCAAGCGAAGCCGCGGCGGACATTTGAACGACGTGATATTCCACACTTAATGCCATAAAATTCTCTTTCAAATTTAAAATAAATTGACTGCATATATCACAAACAACTTGTTTGATTTACATTTAGGATCGAGCGACCTTATTGAAAGATCCTATATAATAGTTAAGTAAATTTGGAAAAGGTTTTATGCATTTGAGTGATCTAGAATTCTAAAAACAATTTCCCTGCCCTGTAGCTTCAATAACGGGGAAAAAGGGTTTAAGATACATAGCTATTCACTGTCCATTTAATAGAATTTATTTCACATTTTCATTGAATTTTTTTTGCATTTTCATATTCTAATAGAGACAGAAATTTCTGCATTAATGAATAAACTACCTCTGCAAAATCCTAACATTAGAGGTTTTTATCTTTTGACCCCGGCAGAGCGATGAAAATCATGTCTTAGTAGACCAAAATGTATTTCAATATACACAAAAATATTTCTAATAAATATTCAATTTTTGTCCCCTGCAACGGCGTGAAATTTTGAACAATTACATATTTTTACTTCATACTTTAGGATTGACTATATGTCACAAGGAATGCATTTATATCGGCAACAATGTCCACATATTGATTAGTGTTTTAGGGGTTATAAGTAGGCTAATTACTAGGTATGTTTACTTTTTTCTAATATAATAAGATTCGAGTTTTATAAAATTTGTAACCCAGAACTCTCCAAGAGTCGGTTGCCTTGCGTCGAGTTCCACTTTATCCAGGCCCAAACAACCTTCCTTTGATTGCATGTCGATTTTCATACAATAATCTTTCTTTGAATCAAATCGTGGTCTTTTTGTTCAATGAAAATATATATATCTATCCTCGGCCTCGCTGCAAAAGATGAAGTCCGCTCTTGAAAAGTTTCTTGTCGTCTACTAGTCAGCGGCTCTTGTTAACGTGCTATTTCTTCTTGTTTCAGCATAGCCAATAATTTTTCAAAAATCTTCTCTTTTAATTTCGACGTGTGAAAAACTAAAAGGCATCTGCCATTTTTTCTAGCACATCTCTGGTCAAGTAAAAACGTATGCAATGGTATGTGCCCTGGTCGTTTAGGGGTGCAACATCATATTGTTAAATCAGGGCCTTTACACGCGATATTTGAAATAAGATTGTCTTAGTTCTTGGACCGCTTGTGGCTTATGACCTTGAAGCACTATCTGCAAACCCTGCATTATATTTTGATTTGTGCTTGTAACTCCATCTCTCTTTCTTTAAGGCTTGACTTTTTGTCTGTAATGATTCAAACTTCTTTTGAGCCTTCAGCGATTTGATGATTTTAGCCTTTTTATCACGATAACTTTTCAACATTTTATTTATCCGTGCTATCAAAACTGTTTGAATAGAAAATAATTCCAACAAGTATTCTAACCTCTCCATGATCACATGAGCAATGTCTTTAATATTTTTTTCTTTGATGATCTCAACTGAGTTTTCGTATAATGGTAGTATTTCATTATATATTCACACAAATAAAAAAGTATAGTGGTAGCCATTATCTAAACGTTACAGAATATAAGCAAGCGTCAAAATACACACTTATCTTCAAAGTTGTCAAAGGTCAACTGATATTTTTTTGTTATTGGAAGTTGCTGGACAACTGGTAGCTTATGACCTTAAAACACTATGCTCAGACCCTTCAATACATTTTGATTCGTGCTTGTAGCTCCACCTGACTTTGAAAAATGAATCAACCCATTTATTGGCGCTGCAAAGGAAGCATTGTGCGGAGACAAATATTCGGTGCTAAATATGAAAACATAATACTATTTTTTCAATAATGTTGATGATTGGGCAAATATATTAACGTTGGACAACATGCTTTGGAAGAGAGATCATGGTGTATTTTTTATTGACTTTATAGTTAGGAGAAAAAAATCTAGGTATAACACTATGCAACAGATTTTAACTTTTATTTTGTTACACACATGTGAATAAGTGTTTCTATTAAGTTCGAGGGCGCTGAATCCGAATTTGAAAACCAAAATTCTCTATCACGTCTAGATTTTGTGTAATGAACTGCCCCCCCCCCTTTGGCCATTTGTTCCGATTAATAAATAAAACAGCTTTTTAATTTTTAAGCAAAAATATTTTCAAAAGTTTGGGAACTTCCTTCTTTATTCTGGCTTAGGACAGACAGTGTACATCACTGGCGAAGTTACTCCCTCCCAAGTTATGAAGATTTTATTGGCTTGATTAAGTTTGTTATCCACTTAATATTTAAAGAAACTTTGTTGTAACCTTCTCGTTTTCTTCTGTCAGACATCATACTTTGTTTTTGTAAAGACCAGTAATAATCCCTCATCATATTTGGATTACAGTTGTGTATCCCAACTGTAACCCAAGAAGAATTGATACAACTTTCAAATCACAACAGATGCTCCAGTTATGGTCTTTCTACTCAATAAGTTTCAGCAATACTTGCATTGATGAATATGTTTCTTAAAAACCTGTAGCGTGGGCTACAGGAATTGCAACTTTTGCATTCCCATTGTGCAGCAGAACAGCTTTAAGACTTACCTTACTAGAGTCAATGAAATTTCTCCATTCATTAGGATCATAGTCACAGCCAATTTCCTGCATCAAGCCATTAATACTGTTGCAGTAAAATACAGTATTTTCTTGTGAATAAAATTTTGATAACTTCTGGTGACGATCTCGAAAGAAGGAGAAGATTTCTTTCTTGTAACCTGGAGGCAAGTAACTCAGTCTTTTCTTTACTCAGATCTAAATCTCGTACCAAGTCGTTTAAACTTTGTTGGTAAATTAAATTTAGCTCTGTATCTTGATCATTTGAAACATATCTTTGATATTCTTTAATTTCTCCAGAAATCAATGAAGAATTATCATCTGAACTAAAGTATTCACTTATTGTAGTAGGTGGCTTCGGTACTCGAGTAGATTCATCATGTGGTGCCGGTTTCAACGCTAATGCGCAATTTGGATAAACAGTTTTAGATTTGTTAGACAGAAATAACAATCATCAAAGTGATTTGATGGCTCACACTATATCATGGGAACAGCAAATGTCATTGTCTTCCTCTTGCCATTTAACTAAGCTGTCAACATTGTGCTACACTGCGTGCGGAAAATATGAGGGGACAATCTTTATCCTGGTGCCCTTATTTGCATCCAAAATATTATCTGTAGGCTTGTTTCATCGTTACTGCTGTTAATATTTTTCTCCTTTGTGTCACTGGTGTGAATTCTCCACAAACATAACAAAATTTGTTGGGGCTGTTTACACATCTGCTTCTAGAACTTGAAGCCATGACAAGATTTCAGATACTAACTTGAGCAAACAAACGATACATAATGTGAGATCCTTATCAAAAGGTTCTTATCAGAGAAAATTTTTGATAAACTTGTTATCTTCTTTACCAGTTACCAGTTATCGGTAGCAGAAAAGTTATCACAAATAAGTATGTAAAAATCTGACAACTGAAAAAATCTAAAAATAACAGTAATTAGAATTCAATGATATTTCAGCTTCAATATAATCTACTTTATATATTTAAAAAAATATTAATATATATTATTTATTGATATATATTATTATATATATATATTAATTATATATATTAAATGTATTAAAAATTGCATATTGGTACAATATTGAGCAAAAGTGTGAAATGGCTTGAAAAGGAAAATTCAAATTACCCCCAAACTAGACGTGATATGCAAATTCCAAAGACAAATTTGCAATCAGCGCCTAAAATTTATCTATAATCACCTATTTTCTGCTCTGTAACAAAATGTCTGTTCCCCATAATGCTAAGATTTTGTACAGGCTATTTACTCATGCATGCGCAAATTCCTGTCAGTAAAGGATCAGAAATTCGAAAAAAATGAAAATATGGTCCACCCTATTATACAGGGTGTCCACAAATTCTGGGTACATAGGAATTTTAACATTTCATTTATTTATGTTATTTTTCCTCCCCATACATAAATAAATAAAATATTAAAATTCCTATGTACCCAGACTTTGTGGACACCCTGTATAAAGCGTTGAGGAAACATCATTTTTACAAGGCAGTTATTTTGTAGTCCTCATACATGCAGAAAAAATAATTCTTAAACCTCACTTAAACACGTTTGTTAATATATGTAATTATGATTCAAAAATTAAGTTAAATAACAGTGGACAGTAGTATTTAGTAAACAAAAGCTTTGTGAGGGCAATAATACCCAAACTCATTTCATATAAAATAACAAAATCTTAGTCAAAAATAGTTAGGATTGGCCTTGAAAACACTGCACTAAATACCTAGATGCTTAAGATTTATATTAATTAACATTACATTAAACGTAAAATTATTTATTCATATGGTCTCATCATTTTTACCTTTCTTTCAAGTATTATTTACACCTTAAGCATTCTTAAATGAAACCGCCTTGAGTGGATGTTACGATCTTTGTTTGTTACTAATTCTCTAAATTGTTTCTGAATGCTTAAATGATCTAATCATTTTTGCGTTTTTTTTGTATTATTTAGGATCCTTAATTTCGGGAGTTATATTTTTTATATTGCGAAACATTTTTTTGCTTCTCCTCAGAAATGGTGGCACTCATTAATGAAAACATTACGCACATCTGCGGCGCGTTTGTGTGTATATTAAATATATAAGGTAAACTTAGATACAATGCGAAGCCGTCTTAACCTTGTGACTCATATATATATATATATATATATATATATATATATATATATATATATATATATATATATATATATATATATATATATATATATATATATATATATATATATATATATATATATATATATATATATATATATTTATATATATATATATATATATATATATATATATATATATATTTATTAGGGTGGTCTCTCTAAAAAAATTGGTTTAGTTTTTTATCTCCACATGCCTGATTGTATTACCACATTGAAGAGTAGGTCACATACTCAATTTCATCAAAATCGAACAATATTTACTGGTCCCTATATGAATCTTAACTTATTGGTCTTCTGGTACTTAATTTTTGGAATAGAAATGAACAGTATTTACAAATACTAGTTTATTTGAAACAGATCTTGGTGGGGAAAGAAAATAGTTAAATTCCAAGTGATTTCTTTTTGACACAAATTATAACTAAAATTGCTGATTAAACATTGATCCTTTTGAGCATGAGAGAAAATTTTTGCGATCTTTTGCCACAAATCTGAGAAGCAACTCTTTTCCTTCTTCATCTTTTGTTAGAGATGCATTATACGATTTTATAAGTGCAATACCTCTTTCTGCTGGATAGTTAACAACTATTAAGTTAACACTCGACGTTGAAATTCTTGAAAGCACGTATTCTCTTCCCAAGAACTTGGGTTAGTCTTCAGGAATGTATCCTCTGCAACCTTGTATCCATCTTTCATTAGGAGACTGAAGATTAGTTTAGTTTTTTGAGTTACCATTTCATGCAAGTCCAAATCATCGATGTTTTTTGTAAGATTCAATCGGCGAACAACTTTGGTGTTTTCATTACGTTGGAGATTGGAGAACATCTTATGTTTAGTCTCATCATTAATTCTATGATCGAAAAATGCAAGACCAACAAGATGTTATCCAAGTTCCCAAAGGTGTCTGTTAAGGGCTGTGATTGCTTCTTTAGATATTGTCTGATTTGGATACTTTTGCAAAGTTTTCAGAAGCAGAATGTCATTTAAAGGAGCATTGATTCCAAAATTAGCTTCATTCCAAAAACGCGAGCATACCAAAGCAATAAAAAAGAGCACACCGTAATATTGGCCCTTTCATGTTTCGTTACTTTCAGTTGATTCTTAAACAAGTATATTTTCCGGACATAAATAGCCTTAGCCATCCAGTGTGCATAATGAGTCGCTCCTGGGTCTCTTAATGTAACTTCTGTCTTATCAATGCCACCAAGAAAGATGCGACTATGTCGCAGCAATTCTTCATTATCGTCACGAAACTGACGAGATTTCAAAGCTTCCTGAAAATATGGGAGCATTTCTTATCGAAGATTATGCATTACTGGATTGAAGAATAAACTGCTATCCGCCTCTAGAAGAGAATCCTTTTTTAGTGACGACCATTGTTCTTTAAAACGTTCAAAGAGACTCCTCTTTGGACCACTTGTAGGCCCAAGTAAATTATTGCAAGCACATGACAACATAAATTTCGAAAATATGATGACGGCACAAAATCCAAACAAGCTCCCTTCCTAATACTTTCTCAATTATGGTACAGGCTCCTTTTTTACGCCTGTATTTGATGCAGTTGTGTCAAATACAAGGCTTTGAACTTCGTCACGAAGATTCCAGTCATTAATTGATGAAATGCATGCCATAGCCTGTTCTTCTCCTGTTGCTCGTGTTAGTTTTGACACACGAAGGAGTTTTTCCATTCCATTTACAGAAATTATTATTGCAATTTGTTCCACTATTTCCTTTGCTCCATCAATAGTAGGTAGTAGTTTTCCATCGAAGTGAAGAAGGATCGGTCCTCTAACACTTAACGAAGCTTTGTCTTTATTGTATGTTGCCTCTCTTACTTGCTTTCTGGAACGTCGTATAGAACTCCTGGAAATTTTCATAGCTGCAATATCCTGACCCAAAGCTTGCGCTATTGATCGAGCAACCATTGTTGCTTTTCTATGCGTAATATTTGCACGATCAGGAGCAACAGCATCACATGAAGTTGTAAAGATATATTTTTATTTTGGAGGAATACATTGTGCATTCTTTTTTCTAGTTGAAGAAGGTGGACAAAATTCTTTGACTGCCGTAATTAAACTTTCTCCTTCAGATGATGATGACTCGAAATCTGCATGAGCAGCAGCCTCTGCTTGACTTTTAGAAGCATATACTTTTTCTTTGTATTGTAAAGACTTTTCATGTCGATATCTTTTGCGAGATTTCTTTGATGAAGTAATCTTATTACGGCACGACATACTGCAATAGAAAATGTTTTCTCTCTGCATCAACATAAATTAGCGGTCTTCTTCATTTTTTACCACATTTAAAGCATTTTTTGAGGCTAGGTGAAAGGGTTTAGAAAGAGTAGATTTGAACCTACGCTCATTCATTGTACATGAGTACAGTTCGGTTTTTCGGTTTTTCGGTTCTTCTTCAAAGAAAGGTATGCTTCATACAACCTTGAGAGTTTTCTAACGCAAGAGTCTATTCGCAATGTGGAAATTCGAGCTCTTTCCCACCCTTTTATGACTTTTTTGAAAGCGAGGTTGTAACTTTGTGTCAAAATCATTAACTCCATTTGATGGTGGTACTGAACAACACGAAGCACATCTCCACATGCTGGTAATCTTACATATGAAAGCTCACTAGTAGGATGTCTTAAAAGCCAGACTGCCGCAGATGAACGAGTACTTCCAGTCCTAATCTGAAACGGCAGAAATAAAAATTTATTGTAACTGAGTGAGCTCACGGTTCCTCTTCATTTAGTTATACTTAGAAGATATCTTTTATATACTCTAAAATATCTAAATATTCAATATTCATGAAAGAATAAGCTTTCATTTGACATAAATAAATAGGCTCCTGTGTTTGTAAAGAATTACGGCAGTCATGCTTAATTAAAATATATATATATATATATATATATATATATATATATATATATATATATATATATATATATATATATATATTGTGAATTAAAATATGAACATAAAGTGTGTTAACATATAATTATATATTCGTTAAATAAGTCTGATATTTATAAACAACTGCGAAATATCTATGCACTGAATAAACAAAGCATATTACTTACCTAAATAATTATATATATATACTTGCATAAACCAGCACTTGTATTCACTTGTATTACGTCAACTGTTAAACTTAAAATTACAAATGAACAATTAATTAATCCTCGCTGAATTATATAGGAAATGGTGCGATTGCATCACCATTTGAAACGAAGGGGCGTTATTGCGTCATCACTTTACAAATGGGCTCAGAAATCAACAAGCTGAAACAACAATTATTATTGCATCATACGCCGAGTATGTGAATGTCATTCCACTTTTCAGATAATGCAATATCTTGATTTTTTTCGAATTATTGTAAATCATAAGAATGAGTTATCAATGACAAATATATGATAGTATATAAGTAACAACCAGTAAATGCTTCATATTAAAAAGTTCCAATATTTTGACTGAAATTTAAAAACATTGAGACACATAGCGACCTCTGAATATTCACCAATTTAGTCAATATTTTGCATCAGCACTTTTAACATCTTATAGCATAACTTTAGCTATGTGGAGAATATTTCCAACTAATTTCATTTTTGCATATATTTTTGGACCACCCTAATATATATATATACGGTTAGGAAATAGTAATAATAAGAATTCTTTAATCCGTTAGAGACTCCTGGAGTTCCTCAACACTCTTCAAGAGCTTTGCATATACGACAAGACAACCATCCATTTCTCTAAAAAGCGAAATTTTAAGAAAACTTCGCTATAAGCTTTTGAAGGTATGTAAATTTTCCCCCGTTGATCTTGCCCAATGTAATGTTTTTGATAAATTAACAATTAAGTTCTAGTTGATGCGGTTTGGTAAGGCTAATAATAAGAATTCCTTAATCGACTAGAAAAGGATCGTGGAGTTCCTCAACACTCTTCAGGACCGTTGCATATACGACAAGGCAACCATCCATTTCTCTAAAAAGAGATTTCAAGAGGACTTTTTTATAAGCTAAAGTCTAACTTGAACAGAAAACGGAGGAATGTGGATTTTTCTTTGTTGATCTTCGCCTTTGATAATTATTAATACCATTCTAGTAAATGCGGTTAGATAAGGGTAATAATATGAATTCCTTAAACGCTAAGAAAGTCTCCTGGAGTTCCTCAACCCTCCTTAGAAGCGTTAAACATAAGACAAGACAACCATAAATGTCGCTAAAAAAAAAAGTTCAATAAGCTTTTTGTATAACTAATGATTTAAATTGTGATAAAATTATGTTTCTAGACTTATAATAAATATTCCGTGCGATGTATAGAGTTATTTGATTCGTTCTTTTAATGACTTTCACGCATTGCCTCGATACTTTGAAGTTCGCTAAATTTACGACGATAAGAGTCTTTTTTGTCAACGGATTCCAAAAGTTGTCTATTAAGATGGTAATTCCATTTCAGATTTCTGCATCGTAAGTGCATGACTTTGCATTTACGTTTAGGAAACTTTATTTGCCATTTATCCGCCTACTCGACGATATGTTTTAGATCTCACTGCAGTTATACAAAATTGCATATATCTGCAATACTATTTGCTATCTTGCTCTCATCCGTGAATTTAGAAAGTTTACTAATTAACCCGTAGTCTTCATACAAAATCTCGGATGTTTCCCATTAATTTTCGATGCGACCTTTTATCACGTGAGTGTTTTTCCTTAATCTTTATTCAGGGAAATGGCCCCAATACCTTTTGTCTCTCATAGAACGGTTAAATGATTTCTATCATTAGAAGAAGATAATTTAAGCCTTCTAAAGGGGAAGTGACGGTCAAGCCCAAACAAATCTCTCAATTTCTATCCCTGATATTTTATCCAGAGGTGATTTCCTCATCCACTGATTTTTAATTCATGCTGACTTTGTAATCTGGATCCTGGAAGGCGGAAGGCGGAAGGGCGAAGCAACATAACAAATCACTCAATTTTGATCGCTCAGATCAAATGTATCATAAGAACCTCTCCGTTTTCAGACGTTTTCATTATAATAGCAAAACGTTATTCTTAATTGCTAATACTGGTTCTCACATCTTTGTGTGTGGAGATGAAGGATGGAAATGTGATAGAATAGGTAGGAAAGATAGAGGATGAAAGGAAAATGAAGAGGCAGGAGGTTCTTGAAATGAAAATTATTGAAAGCAAGATAATGTAATTGTATTTATTCAAAATACGGAAAATAACGGGACATTTTGAGGAACGGGTGAAGTAGAGAACATATTCGGGCCCTCATGGGCTATGTAAATATAACAGATACTCACGTGTCATAATTTAACAAATCTTTGTATTAATGTGCTTTCGAAAACTCTTTAGAACATACTCTCTAGGAAAACATTCGTCTTTTAAAATAAATAATGTTAAAAGTGGAGAAACAAACTTGGATTACTTTACTGAATGACTTTGCAAATAGGGTTAAGAAGAAATTGTTGAAGATAGGTTACATAAGATTGTATGAGAAGTACATAGGTCGAGAAATGCAATGACTTAACTAATAGAAATAATAAACATCCAGTGGGAGCCCAATTCTTAAGACTGGATACTATTCTAATGTGAATAAAGTTAATTTGAGTTGAATTGGCCTTTAATAAAAGACGAAACTCAAATGGAAAAATAGAACAACTACCGATTTCTATTTTCTTTACAGTTAATTATATACTCAAGGATTTTTTGCGTCTTATAACAATGTGGCGTATAAAAATTTGTTAATCGAGAAATAGTAAAGATATGGCGTATATCTTCCCAAAAAAGATTTTAAGATATTTCATAAATTGCCTCATAATTTAGCTTAGTATCATCTATAATTTCTCTTTTACTCGTTTTCTCTAAATGTATTATTGCAATTCGTCTAGTTATCATAAAGAAATTCATTTTGTAATAAAATATTTAATCTAAAAGATTATTCGTATATTTTTAGTTTTTCTCATCATCTGAGTGTAATTTATATTCAACATAAGTTTACTTTCGTAGGTATGAACTTGAATGATTTATTTCATAGTAGATAATTTACGTCGAAACTATATTACACTTCGGCTCGAAGGTATAGCTAATTTTACTATCACTCTCCTATCTATTTTTGGTTTGCAACTGATATTCTTTTCCTTTCGCCTTTAGGTGTACTACGTAGTAATTATGCTTTAAATGTTCTAAACTGCAAATACCCATTCTGTTTCCTCCATCTTCTTCCAAACTATTTGTCATATTCTTATATTTAAAACCTTCAATGGAATTGAAGTATGAATGTATTAAGATATAATAATAATAATAGGTATTTATAATGCGCCCTTCAGGGCTGTTAACCCTCACAGAGCGCAGGTTGTATAGCGAGTGTAGAGAAAGTTTACAGGGAAAAGAAGGCAACTCTGAAGAGATGAGTCTTCAGGAGATGTTTAAAAGTAGCAAGGGAGGGAAAGGATCGGACTGAGATTCTTCTACAATCCAGGGAATATTAAGATCCTGCGACGAAGGCGAAAATGGTTTAGATAAATAACTTTATTTCAGATTTAATTTTCCCTACTTCAAATCATGAAATTCTCCTAAAATGACGATGTTATTGAACTGTATGCAATCCTGGTATCAATAGGGGTATGTTACAGTGAACATGTTTTCCTATAAGATATTATATTTGTTGATTAATATGATATTCCATGTCAACATTAGCTTATAATAATATGATAATAAGAAAACACGTAAGAGGGTCTCAGCTATCGAAAAATTGACTTGAATGTTGACGGATCTCATTCCGTTGATGTAGAAGTGTTGAAAAGGATGCTAGAAAATGATAACATCCAAGACCGAGCTAATTTTGTAAGAATTAGGGTTTGTCCGCAAGGCTCCGCGTCGCATGCAACTCCGTGCTCGTTAGAATGCTGCAGGCCAGCTGAAACATAAAGAAGAGAGAGTGGCCAAGTTACTACATCCCTCAGAACAGTCTATTGCACAATGCATGCACAAGTTATAAAGTCATGGAAAGTTCGCCAGAAGACGTTGATCAATATTGAGAAGAAACGACGCCTACCAGCTTAGACACGTGCTTACCGCAAGTAACCCGTGGGTAGGGGGGCGTGTTTATGTTCCATCGAGGCAACGTTCCAGTTGTTCTTTACTCCAAGAAAGGTTAGAGCATGAGGCCAGGAGATCAGTAGAATTCTAAGTCCAGAGTGACAATAGCAAGCATGGTGATAACTTGGTAATGATATGGGGTTGCATGTCAAGTTCAGTAGTGGTTTGTGTCACCGTTTACGATTCCACCATGTATTGAAAGAAGTACTAATTTTTCCGAGATATTACATGCTGTTTTTAGCCTGAAATTCGGCAGAAATGCCCGGAATATGATTTTCTAGGAGGACAATGCCCTATTTGTCAAATTTATGTTCACCATACAGTAGAACTGGGAAAAACATTTTACGCTGAATGACTGCCAACCTCAGTCTCCGGATATGATTTAACTAGTAAATATGGGACAGGACCTGAAAAGGAACGAGTGAGGTCGTCAGCAAACACTTAGGTAAAAACTGAGTGTTGCACCCTCGTGGAAAGCATGCCTCGAAGAATGATTGCTCTCGCCATAGACCTCAGAATCTCAACACGCTATTGAGCTTCATGTATCAGTTTTGTTTTTGCTGTAATTTTCGCAGAGCTCGTTTCATGTTTTGGGAATTTTTGTGTTTTGTTAATTATTGTTGAGTGTTTGGAGTATAGAAAATATATTGATATTTATTGAGCGTCATTTAACTGTTATATTTAGAATATTGTTATAAGTTATTTCTAACCCTAATTTGTGGTTGGCAAACCACTTAGAATGTCAACTTAGATGGTATAAAATGCGTCTACGGTGTAGCAAATTGTATAAGAGGGTTTTTCCTGTCTGGGTACTTTGGAGTTTTGGGGTGGTATGTGTGGGGTAGAGAAGGTAGGAAGTAGTTGAGTAACAAGAAATACACTGCTCATGACATGCCTTTGAACATGTATGCCTGCAATTCAAGCACTGTCGATCAAAAATATCACAAATTATGTGGGTACTAGGAATGGCGTAGAACCAATTAAACTGTCTCGCTTTTCCGACACCGAAAATTGAACTCTATTTTATATTCA
Organism: Ceratothoa steindachneri; assembly: GCA_963969495.1. NCBI lineage: Eukaryota > Metazoa > Arthropoda > Malacostraca > Isopoda > Cymothoidae > Ceratothoa > Ceratothoa steindachneri. Next base: position 142,314,723 of record OZ018329.1, on the reverse strand, counting down.
ACGGAATAACAACCCCCACCCCCCAAAAGATCAACTTTGAAATGCAAAAATATACTAACAAACTAAAAATTATTGAGAATATTTGCTAACCTCTATATATTATCTAAATAAGTGTACTAATAATATTAATTAGAAATATAAAGGTAAAAAGTCAAATTATTTAGAGGATAAAAATAATTTTTTAATGATAAAGATGAATAATCAAACGAAATGTTTAAAGAACCAAACACCACAAATAAATAAAAGCACTGTTGAGAAAATCCAGAAACTTGGGACATTAACTTTATCCTACTCTTTAATTCTTAGACATTTTTCTAACTAGGAAATTGTAAAGGTAAGTTTGCTATCTAAAATGTATCGTCAAAAAAAACGAGCTGCAATTAACGCTAAAACTTTCCTAGGACATCTCGTGTACTCAAAACAAATTGCTATTTAGGAAGCAAATCCGCCTCTTGTACAAACTTACTCAAGGCCTGAATTCATAAGGTCTCATCATTACCTAACAAAAATGAAGCGCTTACAAGTGATCTCTAATCTAACGTCCCTGTAAAGGCTACTCTTTTATTTACTCTACAATATTTTAAATTTCGGGTTTGCAGCCGAGAGAAGTAATAATATTTTTAAAAAAGAAAAGTAAATCTACTCAACTTCTACATAATGTAGTTCTTTTAAGAAGTCAGATAACTGAACATTTAATATAAAGGCAAACCACATTTAATCCTTCAATAACTCTCCAAAGTAAGGAGGATTTTTTTTACTCCACCAGATCAACATAATAAGTATAGCCGCTTCCCCGTATGAAAGACAGCGTGTAAAAAACAGGGATGACAATTACACTGTTTCCTATAAACATATGATTAAAGAATAGAACCCTCCTAGATACTAATTGGGAGTGTTTCTCTAGATTCACTACTAAAGATAAAGATTCAATTTTACCTTTATTCATTAGAAACACTCTCATAGATATATAATCATAAAACAATTTGTTCCCATATTTGAGGCTATTACATCCATAAGGAATAGTTTGACTTGGAGTTTTCCCGTGCTCCAAAGGTTAATTCCATATAGTAGGTGCAAGTTTAGATAGTTGAATGATTGCCGTTGATGTTTTTTCCTTCCAAGGGTAGATAAATTTTAAAGATCAAGTTTGATCTCATAATTTCAATTTGTTGCCTTATGTTTGCCGATATCCATTAACGGATAGCTTTACGACAGGTTCCCTTGTTGGGGATAAGGGATTAATTTGTCTTAAAGCCTTTGCTGAACCATATCAAGTGCATCACCCTTTTTTTCGTATGTATTTTAAGTGAACTATTTGTTATTTTCACAAGAGTACACTTCTTCTTTCAGGGTATTTGTACGTCTTAACAGACCAATGATTCCGAAGCCTCGCAATATAGACCTGCAGCCGGAACTTAATTTTAAAGCAACTTGGTGTGTTAAAAATAAATCATGCCCTTCTAACTTCAGTTAAGGAAGCCCCTTGAGAGTTTTATAAGCAAAGTTTATTGCTTTCATTTATTTTCTTTACAAAGGCCATTTTGTCGTTGTGTTTTCATTTATAATATTTATTTGTATTTAATGTATGTTCCTCCTTCAGAGTAAATAAAAAGCTATATAGACAAAAATAGTCAATAACCTGGTTGTCTGCCAATATTTAGAAGCACATCCAATTTTATTAGTGCTGTAACCCAGGACTTGCATTGACAGTTTGGGTGTCATGAAAATAAACCCTTTGGATGTAAGCCCTCCAGAGAACTGAAATCAGGTTCCTCAAGAATTGCATCTAATATACATGGCGATTTATTTGCTCCTGGAACTTTAACTAAAGCACACTTTATTCACATGTTTATAATAAGTGAAATATAATATAAAGCAACTCGCTAACAACCTCCACCAAAATAAGAGAGCACCGAGTAAGAAAGAATATACAGCTTAGAATATTCCTCGCCTCATACACATACATAATCTCAATTAATTATTTGCATTTTCTTTCGTATCTTATATATTGTTTGTAAACCAATTATATGGATTTATGGTATTACATTTTACGAAATTTGCAATCTAATAATATTTTGACCCCCTAACTTCCCCCTCTAGTTTAAATTTTGAATCTCTGGTCCCCTGCACGTAGCAAGCAGGTCCATAATATATTAAACACCAAACAAATTGTCCTGGATATCTTAGTTCCTCTTCTTTTTACGATTCTAGAAGCTTATATGCCAAACACATTGCTATACTCGCTTGGCAGTCTGGAATTTTAAGGTTGAAAAGCATTTTTTTCACCCATTTCCATCAATAATACGTAACAACTCTACCAAACGATGAATACTGAAGTCTTATCAGTACATTTACGTATGGGATTCATCCACGTCTAAACCATTCTCTTTGCCTCTCCCGAATAATAATATAATAAATTTCTATTCGTTCTTGGACTAACATTCAAGTATTATGCCATGATTGCACATACTAACATAATAACATACACACGACGGCATTTCATAGACGTTCGCACACAGGCCTAGAGCAAGAATGAAATTAGCCTGCTTTTAAAAAACAAGGAAAATTTCGGCTATCGCATTAGTTACTGTCTCACACCTTTGTTATCTTAATAGGTTACCTCTCCATTTTGCTATATCTCTTCCATCATTCTTCCCTAAGTTATATAAACGATTTTACTAACAGGCGAAGAACTTGTGTGCATACGCAAATGTGTGTGTGTGTGTGTGTAGGGGGAGCTGAGAAAGAGAAAACGTAAGATTCGTGCAAACAATAGAAAAATATAAACATTTTTAGTTTGTTATTCACGCTAGACGGCCCTTTCAGATGCTACTTAGTCCATGAGAACCCTTTGCTTTTATTCAAATCCACAAAATTCATCACTGAAAAGCGTTGAAAATAAATGGAAAAAATATTCCTGATATCATATTTCGGTGAGCGGATCGACTAATTACTGTCGGAAATTACTACTTTGTGGGTTTATGGGGGAGAGACGGTAGTCTCATTCAATTACCTCTTTTTGTACGTCGTGTCCGTTAGAATCCTCTCACACCTCTGTGTGCATGTGATTGTGTCGTTGTCGAATATAACTGATATGCATCTAGTTGTATTTTTTCTTGTTTTAGTTTGATATACATGTATTAATATTGTAAAAACGCCAATCAAGCTTCAAGCAACAAAATGTGACTGAAACTAATTTTAGATTGGAATTAATTTCATTTTTCATTTTTTTATGGAAGGCCCACGGCATTAACTCCATAGCACCAAAAATAGTTTCCTATAGTGACTACTCAAGATATGTAAGTTTTATATATTCTAATTTCTCTATCTTCAATTTTTACGGAGATCTCATGAACTCTCTTGCGAGAATGCTCTTGTATTTCTTGCTCCTAAATTTTAGCTGTCTTTAGGAGGAAGAATTTTCTTTTATTATTAATTTATCTAAGTTGATATCCCCCTCTGGGTTTACAACCCTATATTCTTAAAATGAAATAAGAAAGCTCCTTTTTTTCAACTACTAACACATTATTTTATATAAAAACCCATCAAATTATTTAGCAATTTACATCGGTGGATTAGCTACTACCAAGTACGAAATGTAAATATCGTACAAACACAGTTTTATTCATAGTATTAGCATCTCTCAGGGGGATAAATTCTCTTGAACTAACTATAAATGACGCTTCATCATATATAGACTGAATGATATGACTAGATGAACCATATGGTTTTTAAAAGTAATCTTAATTCACATTTAAATTGTGCCTAGATGGACACAACGCGTTTATAGCTCCTGTTTCGCACTGATTATATAAGTTTCCCTTTAACACATAGAATGGGGATACAAAATACTAAACGGAGGGATGCGGCTTTGGCCTTCAGGCGAAGTTAACCAACTTCGGTTGTGGTTTATCGCCAGATTGTGTCTTTAATTGGCTTAACTTCAGGGTGGCTGCCATGCACTTTAGAAGCTCGTAGTTCGGATTCCACGTCAAACGGTGAGTTAGTCCTGAGGTATAAAAGACATTTTTAATGAGTGAAGATTGCTTGTAAAATCACGACCAATTTCTTTATTGCCAATCAAATAAAGAAACGCATCATAAAACCAGCTTTGATGATATTGAGAGCAGCAAACCCAATTTTAGTATATGATTAAGGGAGTCCATCGTAATTTGATGATGACCATGTGTATCAGCGTAATCTTCTTTGATGGGAGCGACAATGACTGAGAAGACCAATACGGGTTCTGCACTGCCGTCCACAGATGTTGCACTGGATATCAGGGTCGCACGGTGGAAGCCGTGTAGCCCTCTCATGTCTCTCCTCTCAACGTCCAATAAGTACATCCCTCCGTTGCTGTTCAAAGTTGTTTATTTCCTCACGGCGTCTTGTCCTCCAAAGTGTCCTATCCGAGGCTAATGTTTCCAATTAACTTGGGTTGATAGTTATGCTGTGCAGGCCCATTTTACATTATCTTTAAATCTCTCCCTTGACCACCAGCACTTCTAACACCCTGGCATTCGAATTACATGCTAGAACCATGTCATCTGGTTTTCCAACATTATGCACTCCGGACTGTTGATTCTAGCACGTGTTAAAAACGTTGTATTTGGTATTCTATCTTGCAACGTTATCTCCAGAATTCTTCTTAAACATCTCATATGGAATTTTCGAGCATCTTCATATGTTCTCTGTACAATGTCCATGCCTTACAACCATATAATAGTATGGACAATCATACAGATCTATAGAATTAGACTTTTTTTTTCAATATTAAATTATGATTTGTTAGTGCGCGAACTCTCAGTCTTCTAAAAGCAGATGATGCTTGATTTATTCTATTTTGTCTTTCTTAGTCTATGGTGCAGTTTGCAGACACAATACTGCCCAGGTTCTTAAAATTGGGGACAACTTTTACAGGATTTTCATTTAATGCAGTGACGGACACGTTGTCAGGTAATTCATCCCTTGGGTAAATTATTTTTCTTTTGTTGCAGTTTATTTCTAAACCTAGCTGCTGGTAAACTGTATGTATTAGTCCAAGCATTCGTTGTGGTAACTGTTAATCTTGGGCAACAAGGGCGCAATCAGCTGCATATTGGAGCTCCTCACACATTTTTGTTGTGTTCTTGTATGGGCTGGTAAACCTTGTTTGTTGAAAACACGGCCGTCATGTCTATAAGAAATTTTATCCCATCTTGAGTTTCAAGCAGATTGTGGTATAGTTGGGTAGCTTCTGTCATGTAAATGTTAAATATTACCGGAGCTAGCCTACAGCCTTTTTGGACCCCAACATTTACTGGAAATGGCTCTGATTCTGCACTAGTCATAACAACACGACACATCATCCCATCATGGAAGGCTTTGATGATGTTCAAGAATTTCTGAGGACATCCATATTTCCTTAATATTCTCCAAAGCAAGTCCCTATTCACTCTATCAAATGACTTGGAGAGGTTGATAAATGCAGAACAAAAATTTGGTTGTTGCTCTCGGCGTTTCTCTTGAAGTTGCCTCACAGTAAAAATCATATCAACTGGGCTCCTCTTGCTGTGGAAACCACATTAGGACTCAGGAACAATTCTGTCTATCAGATGCTGATTAATTCTGTATAGTATGATTCTTGCCAGAATCTTCCCTGCCATGACTAGCTAAGATATTCCAAGGCTGTTCCCACAGTTTGTACGGTCACCTTTGTTATTATATATAGATACAAGCCATACTTCGTATTCTTTCTTAGAGAAAGAACTTAGTTCCACACGCACTCCTTCGTCGTATGGCCTACTGCCTATATGCTATTCTAAACCGCTTTTTTTAATCCCCTTTATAAACTCTTTATTTTAACACCCTGAACACCTTTTTAAACATAGATACCCTGAAACATTTTTAAAAATTTATTTCACCTTTTATTATATTGTCTTTATCCCTTGAAGATTTATATATAGTTGAGAATTTTCCAAACACTTTTTTCAACATCGACACCCCGAAACATTTTTTTTAATTTATTTCACCCCGTTTGATATATAGAAAAACCTTCGTCAGATGTCTTTTATTAACGAAATTTGTTTTATATACGAAATTTTAGTAAAAAAGCGCCAAAGCACTAATTTTAATACATTTTTTAAACTTCACGATTATTATGTTTTTCGTTCCAAATCATTCGATAATAATATTTATTTCTTCTGAACTCTTAGAATGAACTTATCTCGAACATACAAACGACAGCCCTGCGAATAAAAGTTTCAAATAAACCTAAACTCAAAAACATGAAAGGTTACTTGTCCGCTAAGCAAAGAAAACATTTTCAAAATTTTAAAAATGCACCAAGTTAAATTATAGAGTTAAGGATGATATAGCATTTTTGAATCCTGTGGTAGGGCTTCTTTTTGCCAGATCAGGGATATTAGATCGTGTAGCCTACGTATCGATGTTCCTCTACTATTTTTATATATTTCTGAGGGGACTCCATGCAGGCCTGGTGATTTGTGATTATTTAAAGTATGGATTGCTCTGTCAACTTCTATTGTAGGCTCAGCATCCTGTTGATTTATTCTTGGGTAATCTTGTATTAGGGTTAGTGCTGTATGGGTGGATATGATTGCATGTATTTAGGAGTTGGCTCTAATGTTCTTTCCATCTTTCAACAATTTTATCTCTTCCAGTGTATAGTGTGCTTCCATTAGCTGATCTAACAGGTGTTATTTTGTGTCTGAATGGGGAGTATACTTGCTTTAATGCATCATAGAAGTTGTGGCTGTCTCCCACGTCGGCAAATCCTTGTATTTCTCTGGCTTTTTTAATCCACCACTTATTTTGAATTTCTCTTAAAGCTCTCTGTGTCTTATCCCGAATTAGTCTCCATTTTTGTAAAAAAGACTGAGATCTCTTGTTATTCAAGTATGCAGATTGGACTTCATTACTCCTTTTCAGTAGTATTTTATTATAGTCATAGCTCTCGTCAAACCAGTCTTGATTTTTTCGCGTAGCGAATCCAAGAGTATCTTTTGCAGCACTTGATATGGCATTCCTGAATTGTTTTCGCGTATCATTAACGGTGCCCATTAAATTGAACGGTGGGAGCTCATTCAGCCTGCCGCTAACTTTGGATCTAGTGCAGGTTTTGTCAGTGTATTTGGTATTGCTTTGCATTTCAATTCCTTCTGAGGGACTCTGCGTCGGCAGGGACGTTGAATTCGTAGCTGAAGGACATATCTGACCAGCCTGTGTTCAGTCCAACATTCGGCTCCACGCATCGTTCGTGTGATTAATAATACTTTTTGTCCTGTTGTTTAACAATCATATAATCCATCATGTGCCAATATTCAGATCTCGTATACTTCCATGTGCCCTTGTATATATTTTTTATCTGGAAGATGGTGTTTGTAATCGCAAGGGAGTGTTTTGAGCATAGCACAAGAAGGCGATGTCCATTTTCATTCATTTTCCCAATGCCATGATGCCCAACTACTCTTTCCCACACATGTTCCACACCAACGCGGCATTAAAATTTCCGATAAGGATTATCTTGTCATTTTTGTCTACCAGCTGAAGATGTGCATCAAGCAAGTCATAAAAAAAGGCATTTTCCACTTTGTTAGTATTTAGAGTAGGTGCGTGGCAGTGAAAATTGTGGTATATCGTCCCTCAGTTAAATGAATTGATCCGAAAGATGGTGATCTATGCCTGGAAAGGACAAAGCCGGACAAAAGTCACGTGGAAGTCCTCCCAGTTTCTGACGTGTAAATAATTCTCTATTTCATCATACGTGCATTTATGGCTATCAGTGTGTTAGTGATTGATTACAATATACGGTTTTTGATAGCGAAGCCACCACCATGGTTGCGTCGCTCCTGATTTGAATAGCCTATCCAGTAGAATATGTAGCCACCCCCATCCTCTACCACAGAAACCTGGTTGGTCAGCCTTGTTAGACACAATACTGCAATATCAATGTTATATGTCTGAATTTAAAGGGCCACCAGCGCTGTTGTCCGTGGAGATCGATTGTCATTTCCATCATCTGCTGGTCTATCCAGCAGGATACGAACGTTCCAACTTCCAATAGTAAGTTTTACATTTTTGCTTCTTATTCTTCGGTCACATCTATGGGGTGACTTGACGAGCGTGGCCATCCGCCCGGTTAAGGGTGAAGCAGGCAAATTTTGGACAACCTTTTCCATGCCTCTTACCTATATAGGGGTGAGCAGTGTGGTCCTAAATATGACTGTTCAGTCGTGCAGAGAGACACCAAACACATCCGCTGCTTCATCCCAGATAGTGAGCGACCAATGTCTCCACGCCGCCAGACGTGTAGACTACCAGCTAGGGACCGCCAGTCGCAACTACATCCTGTCCCCGCCACCCGTCACCCATTGCCGCCGAACTACCCATGTAAGGCACCAGCACCTGCACTAAAGGTTTGAGTGGGTAAGGAAGCGTGCAATCTTCAGCCTCAATATCTTGACCACCAACCCATGGCCCCAATGGCAAGGAGAACAAAGACAATTGGGATGAACTAGTAGTTGCAGAAGGTTGCCGATAGACAAAGAAGTAAGTATCTTGGCGTCGTCTTTATGCCTCCCTCCGGGGCATGCTTTTGCCTCAGGCTTATTGTCGTGGGTTAGCCTAGATTTTATATTCTTTATTTATTATGAATAATAAAAATGAGTCGTACGTTCGTACTTCCGGTGATCGCTTCAGGATCGGTCTCTAAGAGTGCTTTACTTAATCTTTATTCTAATGAAAGAATAATAGGGGAGTACTTTCTTGAATTTACCAAATACTGCCAACGCAACTCGTTCAAGGATAATTTTAAAAAACTTCTACCAAAAAATAGACTTTTACTGAACATTAATACACTCAAATAAAATTACTATATACACTTACAAGATACAGATAAAAAAAATTGTTTTTAATGTCCCGCTCTCAATACTCCGTTCTTGGTGGATTTTACGGAGAACAATTTACTTTAATTCATTTCGTAATTAAGATATACAAAAAAAACTAATTTAACGCACAAAGACATAAAAAATAGGATAGCTTACTCACATTATATAATGGAGTTTTAACCAGAGAATCTCAACGAAATACCTTCACTCGATTTTTGGTCCTGGGAGACAAGGAGAGGAAGATTTCTTAGTTCCCATGAGATGGCGTTGTTGGATGAGGAGTGAGCCAGTGACGTCATACGGAAATTCGAATAGGCGAAGAATCAAAACAAAAACGCCAATGATTCCTGGGGTTCGTCGGACGTTGGTGAACTTGAAACGGTTTTCTTCAGACGAGCGTGGATAATGTTTGATGTTTTTATATCTAGTATGGGGTTGTCAAACTCAGATAGAGTAAGAATAATTAACGATCTTTTAGTACTCAAGCTGTGTCAAGAGTATTTGTAGTTTAGATCCTTTGACGATCCTTGGGCTCGAACTGTGCCGAGACTACTTGAAACAATCTTATATTGTCCAAGAAACTACTACTTTTTCTTAACTTGCAGTGAAACTCTCTACCGGTGACTTCTCTCTCTCTTTACGAAAACGAAAAAGCCTAGTTTTCTCCTGTCGACCTGTTTTATACGTCAATTACCCCCGCGGGGTAATGGGAGGTGTAGGGGACTCGCAAGGTGAGACTTAAGGGTGGTCTTCCTTTTTGATGTCTGTTATTTCTCTTACATCGGCATTTTGAAATTAGAGAACCCGATCCCTATTGATCCGACAGAAGTGTGGTATAAATTCTCTCGTACTTTAGTGTCGTGTGGTTCGGAGGATAGCGTAATACGAGGGCGACAGTTTGCATTTTTGACTTTCGTATTTAGAAATAACGCCTCGACGGGTCGGAAGTTTGCGTCGAGGTCAGGAATCTGTCTCCTAAATTTACAATTTTGTCCGTTCTTGCATGTTACCGGAGAACGTTTAGAGGGGCAAAGTGAAACCAAGGTGGCCTTTGTTATTACTTAATTATTTCTGGTCATGCGGGAGGCCTCCATATATATGTACACTCGTAAATTTTCAATGGTTTCTGCTTAACTCCTATATCTCTACAGTTTTGGCCCCAAAGTCTTTTGCCCAAAAGGAGCAAACTCACAAACGGCGGGCAACCTCACTTGGTTTGGTCCATCAGTCGAGATGGTTGACCAGGGTGTGGCGCTGGGAGCCACAAGTGAGAGATTTAGGGTGGCTGAGGTGAACAATTGTGGAGAACCTGCCCTTGGGATGTGATTGTTCTAAAACAAGAGTTACTACGACTTTATTAAGAATGAAAACCCCAATATATATATCATTATGGAAGAATAGTTTAATAGGATCTGGAGGTCCACCTTGAACTCTTAGAAAAACCACGTGGCGTTAACCCTGGAACAAAAAGCGTGAGAAGCAACGAAGGAGTCGGGTGAACATGGGTTTATCAGACCTTCTGTATTTATCTTGCAAGGCATAATTCCCTCCCCCAGAGGGATTTAAGCTCGCCTCCCATACTTGTGACACAAGAGAGAACCCAAAGGGTGATTCGACTGGTTCCTTACCTCGAATACTCCCCCCGCCCCCTGCCGAAGCCTGCGCCTTCAAATCACAGGAGAGCTCGCCGATCCCGAGGCAATTTCGCCGCCTCGCTAATCATCTATATAACCGGAGGTTTCCCGCTGGATAAGCAGTACAGCTTGCCCGCTCACGAAGACACATTACGTTTTCGAGTCGGATTCTCCGTGGTTTATTCGGGTACCGACGGCTAGAATCTCTCCGCCGTGGACATTGCCCCAGTTAATTGGCAGTGCCTTACAACAGATGTTATACCGTGAATTTACGTCAGTACTCCCTCATCGAGAACCTTTAGGTAAAACTAGTCCTCATTCATCAGCATCCTGAGGGAGAAATAGTACCTCCCCCCCATCCCGAATCGAGAACTCTTAGGTAAAACATATTTCCTTGTTGCATCTTCGCCTCCCTGAGTTACCTTCCCTTTACGCCTACCCCGCGCAAGACATCGACGCTGCGGACTTTATTATATTATGGTTTTCCCAAACCAATTGTCATTATTTGCATTTCTGCTTAGTGTAGCCCCTTTTAAGACCGATCCGAGTCAGGTAATTAACCGCTTTAATCCCTTTGATTAGCCCTTTTGCTGACACCTAATTTATTTGATCACGTATCTCACTTAAACCTCTTTTGTATATATTTAATATTTCTCTCTTTTGTTATTAAATTTTATTTATGTAGCATCCTTTAAATAAACTTGAACGACTCTTGGCCATCAATTAACCTTTAAGCCAATCTGCACTCTTGTTTTTGATCATTATTAGTCACACACTAGGGGATAAATTTCCTCCACATTCTCATAATTTTTTCCTGCCCAACTGGTCGAACTAAAGCCATTAACGTGTAATTCTCCCTTATATATATATATATATATATATATATATATATATATATATATATATATAATAAAAAAAAATCACAAAGTAACACATGAGGAAAGCAATAATATGAAAATTAACCCACAGGAAAATGAAAAGATGAATCCAAGCACTTTCGAACTATATTTGCAAGTTCATTTTCAAGGAATAGCATGAAAACGGAGCAGACAACCTTATATAGGCTACAAAGATACGAAGGGAATGCTAATCACATAGTACAAACTAATGGAAAAATACAAAAACAAGACAGAAAATGCCAATAAAAAGAAAAATAGAAAACTACGCAAATTAATAAGAGACATATGCATCCCTAAAACGATATACGCACAACAAAGCCGTTTATATAAATGGAATGTGGTGGGTGTGTAGGGGCTGCGAAGGTGTATCAGAGAGAGAGAGAAAAATTCCTTCCAACGTGAGAATATAAATAGCCCATTAAATTACCAAGTCAGGACGGACTACGCAGTGGCGTAATGGCCAGTTATGAGGGGGAGGGGGCTCTTCTATTATTTTTATTTCTTTACTGAAGATGCCCCTCGAAACATTGTCTTGAATTCATTTTATTTATATGACTCCATATTCTTTCTTCTTTGATGAATCTTCCATTTTAACGATGTGATGTGATGATTCTTGAGACGTTGATGATTTCTTGGATACTTGATGAGTTGAGACGAGTTAGCCCTTGAAAGTCAATTTCCTTGAGTTCTGTTTTCTTTGAGCGCGGTATTCTGGATTAGTTAGTCCTTGAGGGATTCTCCGTTTTCTTCGAGAATTTCCTTTGTAAAAACTGTGGACTTTTTGGGGTTCGATCGTGGGTCTTTTGTATCCCGAGGCAAGTACTCTACCAATACGCCACTGCGTAGTCCGTTTTGACTTGGTAATTTAATAAGCTATTTATATTCTCGCTTTTGGAAAGAAGTATTTCTCTTATACATCTTCGCACCCATACACAGGGTCCTTTCTAGTTGTCCTTAAAGGGTTATTCGTGGTCTCCGTTTTCTTCGGGAATTTTCTTTGCAAAAATTGTGGACTTTTGGGGGTTCGATCTTGGGTCTTTTGCATCCGGAGGCAAGCACTCTACCATTACGCCCCCAGCTTTACATTCTTCGTCTTCTTCGACCGTTACAGGCTTCCTAAGGTGGTGCCTACCGGTTGGTATCACTACCGTGTGAAGGCATTCTTGGCATTTCCGCGGAGGTGCTACTACTGCCACCGCTTAGGGCATAAGAATTGCTCGTGTAGACGTGCAGCATGAAATTCACCCAATAAGTTCTATCGTGTCTGGCGTGTCAATTGCAGAGAGCCGCAAACCGATTATTTGCCACATAAGGGTGCATTTTTCCTGGAGACGGAAGTCCTCGAGTTCATGCTACGAAACGTTTTGCGTTTAGCGAGTCTAAGAGCTTAGTCCTTGGGTACCTGGCGCTACCTGGGATACCTTATATCTCATTTTAAAAAGGTACTTTGTGCTGCTTGCCTTTACAATCACCCAAGCACGCCTGTTTCTGCACCCATTCACATGCTTTCTGCTCCCCTAATGAGCCAGAGAGCTCCCCTAGTAGAGCTAGCGGCACAAAAGGGTGCATATCCAGCTTCGTCTAAAACCAATGTCACCCCCACTCTTTCAGTTTTACCGTTTCCCTTAAAGCGAAACGGGCGCGCGCCTCCATCGCGTCGTTAGATCACAGTAGGCAACGCCCCTGAAGTTGGTTGCGAGGCCTTGTTCCGCGGTTCTTAAAGTAGCCTCGAAAGGATGACAGCACCATTGGAGCATCGGCTCCTACGCCCCCAACCAAGCCTGGACTGAGTGGGCTTCGAGGCGGAAGGAGTAAAATACTAGCATAGAAATCCCCAAATCCTCTTCTAGGAACTCGAATTCGATAACTCTTCGTTCGGGCAAACGCTCCTGGTGTTATGAGTCAAGAAATGCTTAAGTTCATTCCCATTAAAGCCTTCTCTTTGAAGAAGATCCCAGCATCTCCTTCGAACTAAGCATTTAGGCCATATTCCTTCAATAGTATTGCAGCGAACTTTGGGCCAACTAGGAGGGGAATTATGTTTTCAACGTTTATAACAACTTTGATAGAAATATTTATGTTCTGTTTTGAACATTCTTTTTGAAGGGTTTCGAATTACTAATAAAATCATTTGTTCTAGTATATGTTGAGATGATAACACACAATTTTGAAGGATTTAACAATTTCACATTGTCACGAATTTATGTTTCTTGGTTCCTGTAACTCAATATAAGCAGCGATTGTAGAAATTGATTGGCCCCCTTGATACTTCATCCAGCCAGCCTTGGTGAACACTAATGCACGCAATACAACTGACTTTATCCAACTGATCAGTCTTTTTTTTTTAATCTCTGTTGCATACACTCACTTGATTGGCCTGGATAGGGAGCTTTCATAAGGCCTTCAGTGTTAAGCTCGCTAATCATTGCTATATTAACACTATCTCAACATATTGAAACTTTCTTTAATCTAAATAAGGTTTAATCTAGGCCCATAACCCTAATTACTCTTGTACGTACATTTATATAATAAAATGAAAATTAAATTTAAAAGAAGCATCAAAGCAGGTTCAAAGTTACCAGTTATAGGTAGTACTGATGGTTAAAGCTGTTATAGTTAGCTGTTATTGGTCAGGAGACGGTTGGCTAATGTTCAGAGGTAGAGGTAGACCTTACGGTTCCCATCCAAGTACTTACAAGGACTAATTTTGCATAACTTCGACGTAGTGCTATTCGAGTATTCTATTACCAGTTGCTGACCTTGGGGTGCCTCCAATTTGGGTACGAGATTATCTTCTCGTTTGGTTATAGTGATGTGTGCTTGGTAAAAGGACCGGATTGGATTACCTGCATGAATAGGAATCTTGGAAGACGGCTTCAAGAACTCTATATTTGGCGGTGAACTCGGTAGGGTTAGGCACAATGAATGTGATATAATTTATATCGGATATTTGAGGCAGCCCTACTAATGTTTGATTCTTTTTCGACTGTTTTTGACTGACTGCCTGACTCACTCACTCTCTTACTCACTCACACACTGACTGACCTCTCGTTTCTACCCAGGATGGTATATAATATATCGAAAACAGTGTGCGGGGCCCAATGTTGGCCAATAAAACAGTTTATGGGGAGCTTACTCTACTAAATGTTTATTTGCGTGTGCACGGGGATAGAGAAAATCTTTACCTCAAAGTTCAGGAATAAGATTTTGTGTTTTACTGCCTTTTGACAGTACATAAATGTTTGCATCTTTGCTGTCTTCAACTCGGTGTCAATGACTGCACCTGTTTTGACGTTTGTTTTTACAGTTGTCGCGTTTCCCAGAAACTTGGTGAAAAGGTCTGGACAGATATCACAAGAGTCATGTAAGTGAATATGCGTAAGAGTTTTTAAGCGCTTACAAAGCGTATATGCTTGTCAAAACTCTTGATTTCGTTTTGCGGAATCTAGAATTTTATTCTCGAACAAATATTAGCAAATGTTTTGCAGATAACAGGATTAATTGAAACATTTTCTTTGCCCTACTCCAGGTGTGATATATAAATATGCTACCTGATTTTTCTAAAGGAAAGCTATGAGAGATATGAGTATGGAAATAGAGGGATCAATGCGGTTATGCGTAGGGTTAATTTTCACTTTATCTCAATGAGAACACGTGATGAAAAAGGCAAGATAGTTGGAATTATGTACAGCATGGTACAATAAGTTCATAAAACTTGTATTTCTATCACGAAATTTTCAAAAAATTGTGCCATAAAAATCCAAGTGTTCCAAAATTGGTCTACGATAACCTATTAGTATAAACTACGTTTGGATAATGGTTACGTAATTTAAGATGAATAAAACAAAAGTTATCCACAGTTAAGCAATTTACTAAAAAAATTAAAATGGCAAAACTGATCACAACGACAGTAAAAAAAATATTCATAAAAGACTAGTTAATTTTAAGAGGAAAACATTTATAAAATATATAGGTAAATTGTATAAAGTTTAAATGACCCTAACTTCGACCATGCTTTGACAACTCTTGCAACAGTAATGAACCAACTGATGTCACTCTTGCGAGATAATCTTTCACCATTTTTCTTGAAGAATTTCCCATTTCTTGAAATGTTTGCAGATTCCACTCCATAGATTTCTCTCTTATTGTCATCAAAACATTTTCACTGAGATTCGTGTCCGAAGATAGTATAAGCTACTTGAAATCAGCGAGGTTTCTTTCGTTCATGAAGGGCTTCCCGATTTTGGCGTAGAGCAGAGAGCGTTGTAGTACAGGGTGCGGCAGAAACGATTGAGCTGTTTTAAGTATCTCATAAAAAAGTAAGGGAGGTATATAGAGAAGAAATGTTATTATACACGATGTTAGCAGTACATACGATTTATAATACCTAGATTCTGAAAATAATGTCATGAAGATGGTGGCCGTTAACAGCAACACACTGTTGGAGCGATCTCCAATGTTTCGTACAGCAAGTTCGCACATACTGCGAGATATGGCGTTAACTTCTTCAATAATCCGCTCCCTTAACTGTGATAGGGTGTAAGGGCAACGTTTAAACACCTTTTCTTTCAGATATCCCCAAAGAAAGAAGTCATAAATGCTCAAATCAGGTGACTGCGCAGGCCACCCTAAATCACCCCTCAGAGACACCAGACGTCCGGGAAACATTCGTCTAAAACATTGAGTGAATCTTAGGGCTGTGTGAGCTGTAGCCTCATCCTGCTAGAACCACACGTCCCCCAATCCCTCTTCTTCAAAAATCTCCTCTATTTTCGGATGCAGAAAATTTTGCAATATTGAGACAACGTTCGGAATTCACGGTGACGGTCATACTTTCCTCCTTAAAGAAGTACGGGCATATCACGCCAAATTGTGATATGGCATACCATACCGTTAGTTTAGGAGAATGTAGCGGTATTACTTGATAATTCGGGGGTTATTTTCAGCCCAGTAACGGAAATTTTGCTTATTCACAGCCCTACAGAGGTGAAAATGTGGCTCGTCGCTACTGAAAAAAGCTGCCTCAGGAGCGATCTGTGCAAGCATGTTTTCACACAGATTTTGGCGGTTGGCAAAGTCTGCTTGGTTCATTTCTTGAGCCATAATTATCTTGTAAGAATGAAAATTCAAGTCCATATGAAGAATCCTTCTCAAAATGAGGTCGGAAATTCCCAAAGTAACGGCATGCCTTCGAGCAGAACGTCTCGGCGACTGCACGATTGCTGCTCTCACCATCTCAAAATTTTCTGGTGTTCTGATGGACCTGCGTTGGCTATGTGTATCTCTTCCTAGTGTGCTAACAGTTGCTTGCAACAGCCTAACCCAGGACCAAATTGTGTTCGCCTGAGGAACGGCATCGTTGCTCGGATTATTGAACCGTCGCCGAAAAGCTCTTTGCGTCGCAATCACAGATTGATTGTTCTCAAAATAAGCACGCACGGCAAAGCCGCGATGTTCTCCCATCTACACCATGTTTTTTACTAAAATAGGGATGTCTACGGAGCAGAGCGAAACCATGCGCACCTCCTCCCCCTCCTTCCCCGAGCATTGACTTCTCAAAACTGCTCAATCGGTTCTGCCGCACCCTGTATATGAAGCTCACAGAATGAACAAACCATGCTGCGCTGTATTTCCCCGTGCACTTGTGCATTCAATCTATCACGTAAGCGCTCAAGTGGCTAAATTTCTTCTATAGAAATCACTCCTACAAATATGATAGTGCCTGTTAAAATTTCACAATCTTTGTTTGAGCAGTTGACAGACAATATTTCCAATGCTCTGTGACAAAGAAACGGCCTTTTATCTTGTTTGATATGGCGAGTGTTTTATTAAATATTAATCGAAAAAAAAGATAACTAAGGCAATGATGACAGAAGGGAACATGTTTGAAAATAATTTCTTATCAGTTCGATTTTTGGCTTGATATATACTAAAATTGGTATAGCGATTTCAAAATTACAGTTATTCCTCTCCTATTACGTCTAGTTTTCTGTGCAGCTTATACTCTCTGAATATGCACCATTGTATTGTTTGTCAGTAAGTAGTAGGACTTGAAAAACTGCCTTTTTATAATCTATTTACTGATAATCATAAATACCTAAGGAAAACGCTAAAATAGATATTTTATTAATTAATTTGATTAACATTTAGACTACGACACCACAGAAAAGAGGACCTATTAGCAAACGGCAAAGACTCGTTACTTATCTATTCAGTTACAAGTGAGATGCTGCAGGGTTATGTTGCTTTCCGTTCTATTTAAGTGATTATTATGGCATTTTACAAGCAATAGATAAGTCTGTATAAAGAAGGGTTGGCATACCTTATCTAAGTGGAGTTTTTTGTTTTTCAAGGCTTGCGACTGCTAAACTCAATTTTTTATTCGCATAACTATTTTTTTTCTTTACGATCATGTCTATCTCTTGTACTTTTCATCTTAAGTGCCTAGCCAGTGCGGCTTCCTTTTGTTATATATTTTGCGCTTTCACCATTCCCAGTCAAATGAAAAACATCAGCGCATTTGTCAAGCAAACAGATTTTGTATATTTTAAAGTAAAAATTGCTCTTGAGCCCCTCACAAGATGTGCAACCAGTGCTTTAAGAGTTTACGGATGTGGACAAAGGAAACACTTGATAAGTTACCATTTCTTATAACTATAATTTGGTGAGAGCCAAAAGATTATTGCACACTGTTAGTAATTTTGTTTAGTGAAAATTTCAGGATATAACAAGAAAAAAAATGTAAATTCGAGTATCCTACTCTACTATTAGCTCTACGTTCATTGCCTCATTCAGCTGAAATCTCGTCGCCAACTTTCGTTCAACTAACCTCTCCTCTCCTGAAGATCTAGATCATGATAAAAACTTATAAACAGCAGGATGCATATTTTGGAATAGAAAATGGCTCAGCTCGAAATAAACTCAATCAATCGGAGTTAAATGATTTTGTACAAGATTTGGGACTATCAACAAGGGCTTCAGAACTCTTAATATCAAGACTGAATGAGCAAAACTTGCTTGAAAGAAATATCGAAGGTATCCAAATTACAATCCAGAAAATAAAAATATGTAGTACTTTCAAAGTGACCGTAGTCTTGTGCATTGCCATAACATACTTGTTTTACTGGAGAAATTCCGATTCCGATATACAACTCAACTTAATCACTACCGTTTG
Source organism: Ceratothoa steindachneri (assembly GCA_963969495.1). Classification (NCBI taxonomy): domain Eukaryota; kingdom Metazoa; phylum Arthropoda; class Malacostraca; order Isopoda; family Cymothoidae; genus Ceratothoa; species Ceratothoa steindachneri. The sequence continues at coordinate 142,296,128 of OZ018329.1, read as the reverse complement.
CCGTTATTTCAAATGGGAGCTTACTTAAAGTGTTTTCTCCTCCACAATGGCATTTTATTTGGTACGCTCCCAGTTGGGTATTTCTTTACTGTTTGTGAAGAACAAAGCAAAATTCATACCCTGAAAGATGCTCTGCTCCATCAAAAAATGGTATCTGAAAAGCTTTTCTTCATATTCAGCAATTCTCAATGGCGTTCTTAGTTCAGGATAAGGCCTATAATATCTCATGGTGATAAAGAATCACGGAAACCCTTTAAAGATTTAGGACAACGGCACTATGTATATTCATGTGTCTGTTTCTTTGATAGCTCTCGAGTAAGCCTACTGGTAGTGGGGTCTGCTCTCAGGTCTAATAAATCAGGAATAGGGCCGCTCCGTTTGACAAATACTGCATACCTCATATCCTGGGGAGATCTCACTTGCTATGGAATATATATATATATATATATATATATATATATATATATATATATATATATATATATATATAAACAACCTCAACAACGAATTCCAATTCGGATTCCGTTAAGATAACAAGAAGTAACAAGGAAAGGAAGTACCCTAGGAGACCTTACGGTCCATTCAAAGAGGGTACCTTTGGACAAGCAATCGAGCAGGAACATGGTTGCTCAATTCTTTTGCGTCCATAAATGGCCACTTTTTAAGACTTTGTCTGGTCTTGACTTGAACTGGTAAATAGATTCACTGTTGACAACTTCCACTGGAAGTGCGTTCCACTTACCGCAGATACTGTAAGTGAAAAAATTTCCACACAGATTGTGGTTGAAATGCTTCAGTTCAAGTTTGAAGCCGTGATTGCGCGTTCTGTTCTCACTCAGTGTGAAAATATCCCGGTAGTCAACATTGTCGAACCCTCGAAGTATTTTGAAAACTTCGATGAGCTGACCACGCAGTCTACGAGTTTCCAGCGAGAACAGATCTAATTCCCTTAGTCTGTCCTCATAATTTTTATGTCGGATAGAGGGAATCAGTTTGGTTGCTCTAGCTTGTACGCGTTCCAACCTTGCGATGTCCTTTCGGAACGAAGGACTCCAAAATTGTACGGCATACTCCAGGTGCGTCCAAACGAGAGAGTTGTACAGACAAAGTACTATCTCCTTGTTACCTTATCCAAACTGGCGCTTTATGTAGCCTAAAATCCTTTGGGCTTTCTTTTCTGCCTCAATGCACTGTTTCGAGAACTTGAGATCGCTAGTGATAGTAACACCCAAGTCCTTCTCAATGTCACTCGATTCAAGGGCAGTTCCCTTAAGGAAGTACTGAGATTTGAGGTTTCGGTGGCCGATATGCATTACTTTGCATTTGTTCACGTTGAAAGGCATTTGCGACGTGTCCGACCACTTCCCAATCCTTTGAAGGTCCTCTTGGGGGCTGGCAGTGTTCCCCTCTTTTGCCACATTGATACCAAGCTTGGTGTCGTCGGCAAATTTGGAGATTTTGGAAACCATGTCTCCGTCCATGTCGTTGACATAGATAATAAACAGTAGTGGTCCAAGGAGGGAACCTTGAGGGACACCGCTAGATACGGACGCCCATTCAGAGGCCCGACCATTCACCACTACGCGTTGCCGTCTGTCACTTAGCCAGCTCTCTATCCAACCTACTACCTTGCCGCCTATGCCCTGCGCACGCACTTTCCGGAGAAGGCGGCGGTGTGGTACCTTGTCAAAGGCCTTTTGGAAGTTAAGGTACACAACGGCATTATTACTAAAATTATTGCCAAGTCCTAGGACAAAAGAGAAAAGTTCACCAATTTGGCCGTAAGACAGAGAAAAGCCTTTCATGTTAGTGATTCGAGAAATGCGGAACTTTAGCAACATATGATAGCCATTGAGATTGAAAACATTAACTAATTCGAGAAGGACTGGAAGATATGGGCGAACATACAACAGCTCAGCATAGTTCCAATCTCAAGAAAAAAGGTAGCAGATATCGAAGTAGAAAAACAATTCTACGATACAACCATGAATGCAATGTATTAGGATTAAGAGAACAGCAGCAGTCAAAATCAGACAAGTAACTGAAAGAATATTAAAATCGACACCAGTCCTAAACCTACTAATTTATTTAAAAGGTTAAGCCCCAAGACAAAAGACACATCCATCTTACATTATGAAAGGAGCTGCATATCTACCTCACCATCACCCTCCAAATCTCATTAACACCAAGGAAAACTTAACTCCAAAGAATACAAAATAAACTCCTCTACCTTATAACTGACATAAGAATTATAAAGAGACACACAAAGAGCTATACTTCGAGTAGCAAAAATAGAACCTCTCAACATTTTTATAAGAAAAAGAGCGAACGTTCCTTTCAAATAAGATCTACGAAGCGATTAGCTCCGAAGAAGCTCTAATCGATCATCTCAATATCCCCTGTAAAAACTAACTAGACTGAGAAAGTAGACATTAACGTGACAACCCAACTCAGACGTATTAAAGTGGACATTCACCAAATAGTGAAACAAAAGTGGAACCCACTAGTTTAGCATATGAGGCTAGTTGAAAGTGATTAATAATCGAGAAAAAAGTGTAATATTGTAAAATCCAAAGTGGATTCTTAGGGACTGAAAAATAAAACAACAAAAAAGTGAAATTAGTGAAGGCAATTATTGGAAACAAGAGTAGTCATAGTTAGTAAAGAAAAAGGAAAGGAAGACAATGAATTGAAATTTGTGAGCAAAGTGAGTCACGTGGATATTATAAATTCTCAAGCAAAATAAAATAGAGAGTGAAACGTGGAAATTACACCCTTAGTACATATTTCACCTATCCTTTCTACTCTCCTCGGGCTATGTGGGTTCTTTTACCCTCTAGTCCACCAAACATGAAGAGACGTGGAGGAGGAGGAGGGCTTCAGGGTCTGGGAAAGGTTCAAGCTAAGGAAACTTTCCACCGAAATATTTATCTATCTACTACACCAAAGAATATCATTCCTTAGAATCTCCCCGCATATACTCAAATCAGACTTAGAGATGTACGCCAAATCAACCTCACACAATTATAAGACTTCGGTTTCTAGGTGCTCTAAGGAATGCCAAAGGCTCATGGCCACATAAAAAGGCTTGTCAATAAAATGGATTCACCCTCAATTAATTTTCCATTACCCACGGTCAATTAAGTAGGGCATACAGAAAATAAAGGCGCTTTGCTAAGTATGCGACTAGGGATGGCGGTATAACTATTATTGAGACTGGAGTTTAATTGATTTATACAAAGTCATTCAGGTTTCAAAAGGTGGTAGTCTTTCCAGTGCCCTAAGTCTCGGGGAGAAACATTTATTTCATAATTAACCAATTTATCACATCTGGATGCCGTCTCTTTATTAGATAGAACGGAACCATTGCGCAGAATTATTCCTAAGTAAAAACCGACTTTCACTTTTAACGATTAGACGGTGCTTTTAATATAGATCTTGTGATGGCAGCCGTATCAAATAAATTTATAGACAACCGAGCAGCTCATCCCACGGGCGATTTGTCCTTACATCGAAAAAATTGTCCTAAATGAAATTGATTAAATAATATTATTTTAAATTTGTTTTTGTGATATATCATTTTAAGATATTGAATCTGATGCGTAAAAGAGAGTTAAGGGGACCAATATCCGCGAGAATACAATAAATAATAAAGATCCTTGCGAAGAGTGAGCATCGGTTGAAGTAGATTGCATATTTTGTCCGAAAACTGACGAAATAAATTCGTGATAAGGAATGACAGAAATCCTTTCTTTCGGAAATAACTCTTGAGTAATTAAAATTCCTCGGGAAAATAGTTTGCTGATAGTATATAGTCACGATGGATGAAAGTTTTAGGTTGCTAACTTTCTTTGTAATGTCACAGAAACAGTAAAAATCCATATCTAAACCTGTGAAAGAGGATTTTCGAAAGTCCGAAGTGGTATAGTTGGTTGATGTGTGGATTAGAAAGATATCGAGCAATGTAAATTAACCGTCATTATAATTTATGCAATTATAAAGTGAAGAAGAATGTTGATCATTTTGAAATACCTAAATTCTATCGTCGGCTAAACGACGGTAAGGGAACAATCACTTATAGCAATTTCTTAAAAAATTTGATATAAAAATGCCAGAAAGTAGAGAACCAATGAGGTTACCTATTATTATACCATCATTTTGTTGGTACATGGAATTATTGTAGAGAAAGTAAATATCTTGAACGGTTAGTTCAAGAATAGACCGAAGTATTGACTGGTTTACGATATGGAAGGTAGACACTGGTTGAGGTAAATCCTTTTGAATTGTGAGGTCAATGGTTTCTTTGAAAGAGATATTGGTAAAGAGAGGGGGGATATCAAAATGGAAAATTTATGATTGGAAATAAAGATGCAACTTTGGAAAATCTTCTGGGAGAGAGTAATAATTTTGTATCTTCTTGAGACAAGGAACAAGATACACTACCGAGTAAAATAAGAACAATGTTCCTTTATTAAAATATTTTCAAAAGTTTGATTGATTGGTAAATAAAATTTGCATGGTTCCTAAAGGCATGCATTTAATATGTTTAGTAAGGATTTCATAAAATACAATGATATATTCAAGAAATTATACTAAATAAACTAACTAAATAAGACAGCGATTTTTTATGAACATTCTAGAAGATTCTTGAAATCATCTGGCAACATTTTGCTCAGTAGGTTTGAACCGTACAACCGCCATTGTTATTAGATTTACTCTGCATAGTTGCCACGACACGTAAAAGTGAATTCTGAGGTCCCTTAGATAATTGTTCGCTTGAGGACTTCAAGAGGGACTTTTTCTGCGAAATCAAGAGAGGATGGAAGGTTTAAGATTATGAGTTTCCTCGTTCTTTAGTTATACAATGAAAAGAAAACCTATAAATCTCCTGAAAAAATCGGTTGAATCCGCATAACTACTCTTCGAAAGGCCAAAGCTATCAGCTGCTTCTCTTTGAAGGATCCTTTAGAGAATGCAGCAGGAATTCCTCAAATGTTTAACAACCAATAATGATCCGTTTCACAGTATCCTGTCGCCTTTTTGCATCTGGCTGTAAAGCTCCAAAACAACCGTTAATACAAAAATCCAGAAGGCGAGACTCAAATTTCCCAAAGCTCATGTTGTTTTGAGGGATAGAGATTAAGGAAGAATTCATTTCAGCTCGCACATATATTTTAATTTAGTTGTGTCTAAACAGCCAACAATATTTATGCCTGTCAATGCGCCATGCCATAGAGCAAAGCGAGTAAAATGCTATTTCGAACAAGAATATACGAGCGTAATGAAGTTGTCTACTCAGTTCCACACCTGAATCCAATTGAAAACATCTGGAATATCATCGAAAACAGAGTTGTAGACCAGCAGCTTTCAACTCTGACTGATTTATGGACGAAAATTGAGCAAGGATGTAACAAAATAACATTACAATCTTGCAAGAAACTGATGTGGTTATTTGGTAGTTATTGCGCCGATGATAAAAAGAAAAGATTCAACATGTCATATTACTTGTTTTAAGTTTCATCTTTGTCAAATCTTGCTTTGTTTCTGGTGTATTTTCTTTCTAAGCACTTTTGTTTATGATCGTTCTCTATTTGTCATGTGTCAATATTTGATTTTGGTAGTCTATTTAGTAAAACTTTTTGAATATACGATTTTTTTATATAAAATCTTCCTAAAATATATATAATGCATGCCTTTATGTACAATGGAAATTTATTTGCCCTCTCATCATATTATTGAAAATATTTTAATAAAGGAAAATTGTTCTTAATTTGCTCGGTAGTGTATTTAGCTGAATTGTACATATGTTGCGTTAGGATGAGGGGCCAGTATAGGGCGAAAGGGGAAGTACCAATCTTAGGGATTTTTTGGAAGACCAAATATAAGACCAGAATTAGAACCCATGGATAAATGTCTCTTTTAGTTCAAGTCTTCAATGATCATAATGTATTTTTGCTTAAGGAGCTCTTTGTCAATCACCATGAACTTCGTGAAATCGGAAAAGATATTAGACATTTTGATAAAATAATTGGTTTTGTTCGAGATAAATAGTCCATAGCCTACCTCGGACCCAGTGAGGACAATAGCTAGATTGTGATTATTTTTGGAATCATAGCTGGTGATTAGTTTTAATTCAAATAACGTCTTTTTCTTGGCTTCATCCCGAACTTATATATATATATACATTTGGTTATACCACGTAGGGAAAAAAAAAGATTGATTGGAGATCGTACTTTCGTTCTTTTAACATTTTCAAACACACATTGGCCTTTATAATAGAGTGACTGGAATTTATACAAAGCAATGTTTTTCCTATAAGGTCATATTTTTTATGACCTCTGATAAGTTTGATTTGAGAAAGAAATTAAGGTATCTGCTTTTGACCAGTTAATCTGGTGATCCATCTCAAGCCTGTAGATACTTCATTTTGATGTTGCTTAATACCTACATAGAATAAATTACAATCAAAATAAGGTTTACTATATATTACATTATTATCGTTCCTTGGGCCGTGTTTTATTAATATATTTTTTAATTACACTTTAATTACACTTATATTAAGTTTTTTGAACATTAGTACTGCATAGAAAAAATTATCATGGTAAGGTAAAAGTAATATGTTGTGTAAAGGTTCTTTTTTCCCTAACTGGCATTTATAGAATGCTTTTTTGCTGTATACATGCAGTTTTCAAAAAGTATTTCGGGTGACATATATTAAAGGCAATCTCTTCAATTTTGGTAAATTCTTGATCTATATAGTCAGGACTACATATTCTGAGCGCACTAAGATACATGGAAGAAAATACTGATTTTTTAATATTTTCAGAATGACCTGAATAAAACTGGACATAGGATAAATAATTTGTCGGTTTCCTGAAAATAGAAAATTTAAACTTATCTGGTTGTCTATTTATTAAAAAGTCTAGGAAAGGATAGCTATTATTTTCTCCTTTTTCTAGAGTAAATTTAATTGAGGGAACAGATGAAATACTAAATAAAAGAAAACCATCGATGTCAGAATCTTCCTTTCGAATTCCCAGGGCATCGCTTACATAGCGGTACCAAACAATTTGATTGGACCAAACCGGTGGAATTAGCATTGTTTCAAAATATTCTATATATATATTTTCCAATAAGGGAGATAAGGGATTACCCATAGCCATGTCAAGCACTTATTCTGAGAACTTGCCATTGAAACTAAATTTACATTTTTTAATGCATAAACAAATGAGTTGAATGATCGAGTTAGACGGTAAAGGCAAATCATAAGAGTTTAGAATACCAGTATTCAGTAAAGTGGCCTTTGATGCCTTAATGGATAACCTAGCTGGAATTCAAACTTATCAGCAGAGGTCATTATAAATTCAGTGTCTCTCTATTAGATTCCGCTCCGTCCTTAATGGCCCGTGCCCAAGGATATCCTCCAACCCCGTGGCTTAACCAAAAAGATAAATGAGTCAGAGGCTCCTGCATTCCTAGTAACTCCCTGCTCTTCACAATTCAGGAACAAGATAAGTGAAGACTTTGTTAAGAACCAGAAGAGTTGCGACTCCCTCCGTCTCCTGTGGGCAAAGGCTCAGGCTAAAGTACAGAAAGCCACTCGAGGAGACAAGGGGATCCCGTACCTTATTACCGACGGCTTACTTTACCGCGCGTGCTACGAAGGTGGTAACCCCCGGACGTGTTCCACGTGCCAACATTGGTCACAGCTTACGCGCTGCCCATGATAGTTTATTTTCAGGCCACTTTAGCAACACAAAGACTGACCAATGGATATTTAGATACTTTTATTGGCCCGGTGTCCATAATAAGATCCTTCGTACTTCAGGTCTTGCGACATCTGCTCAAAGACGGTTGCGAAAGAAAGAATTAAGCCCGTACCGCTGAAGAACGGACCCCTAATTTCAGACCCATTTTTCCTTGTCGCCATCGGTCTTATCGGTCCAATACATCCCCCGTCGAGTGAAGGGCATAGCTAAGTCTTGACTTTAGTAGATTTTGCCCCCTAATCCCATACGTGCGAGTTAATTATGAATAATCACCTTTCGATCCTTCAAAAGAATCAGCTAAAAACGTTAATTAAGCAATTAAGTGACGTAATTTTGGACATCCCTGGTTGTGCTTCTCAGTTCGAGCACCATATCCTTCTCACTACCCAGGAACCAGTCTGTTCTAAACCGAACTCCCTCCCCATACAGTTAAGAAAAGCTTTCAATGAAGAGGTAGACAAACTTTTGAAGTTAGCTTCAGCATCAATCCTCCCTTTACCGACCTCCATAAACCTCTTAGCATATGGATCGACGCACGTAACGAAGGGTAGGCTGCGGCCTCATCCAATATAGTCACAATGGTAAAAGTTTTCCCATCTCGGTTGTTAGCCGTAAACTCCTCCCCCGTGAGAAAAACTAGGTGTTAATTGAGAAAGAAGCGTTCGCTATTATCTAGGTGTTCCAGAAATTTGAGATGTTTCTCTTAGGGAAAGAATTTGTTATAGAGACCAATCATAAGCCACTCTCCTATTTAAGAAACATCAAAGATAACACCAAGCGCCTCATGAGGTTGAGTCTCTCTCTCTAAGAATTTGAATTTAAGATCGTTTATATTAAGGGCTGTGAAAAGGGTCGAGCGGACAGCTGGAGTAGAAATCCTCTGGATTCGTCCCCTGAGTAATTTTGTATAGTTATTTTATTATTTAGTACCTGTTTCATATATATATATATATATATATATATATATATATATATATATATATATATATATATATATGTATAGTTTGGTATCATTATTAGAATATGTTTTTCTTTTTTTTATTGTACATATATATCCTAGTAATTTGGGGTGTGTGTGTTTCCTTTTAGTATTAATTCTGTTGGGCATTTCGTTTCTTTGTATAGCAATTGTTTGTTTAAGCCCGGGGTTACCGAGACAATAATAACCATAACTATAGCCAAATTAGTCCGCTTTGTTTTCCTCTATTATTATTATTTTTTCTTTTGTTTATTTTGATGTCGTGAGAATACGATTTTATTCTCCGAGTGAGTACAATTTAGTTGGATTTATTTTAATATAGTGTCCCAGGTATTATCCATTTGTGTCCGGTCATTATTGTGAAATTAATCTGAATAATTCCCTCGCATTAGTCAGATTTCACTTCAATTCGTCAGGTGCAACTTCGGATAAAAGAAGTGTCAGAAAAAGACGGATAACCCCACGTGGGATGCCCTGAAATGGCCGAGAGCCCCACGTCTACATACAGCGCCTGGAAATTAGTGACCTTCCGGCGCACGCACTATACAAGGCAACTTCTAAAGGTATTCAATCCTTAATACTTATTTAAATATCAATACTGCACCATTATGAACATCAATCAAAACTTAATGTTATCTTTAAGTTTTGTAGTATTCCTACTAGTCATTTAACAGTATATTAAATTTGATTTACTTCACTTTCTTAATTCTTAAAAGAAAATAAGGAATTATTGTGAAGAATACTATATATGGAGTGATAAGAAATTTTTCTCAAATATCCAAAAATGTATTGTCTCACAAGATCACTTTCCTACAAAATTTTTTGCTAACATATACAACACAAATAATAGTAAAAGCTTCTGGTATGTGACAGAATACTGGCTAACTATTCAGCCATCTGATTCTGATTTCTCAGTATGTTCAAAGTATTTGGACCTCGAACATCTACCTGGTGAGCCTTGTCACTTACAGCCAATAAAGCAGGGAATTTGCTTTCTAGCACAAGAACAGTATCTGGAGCAACTCTTTTGTATTCACATGATACTGACTGCGACAAGTCCTGTGGCCACTTTGGTTCAGTCATAGAAACACGTACAAACATTTTATCTTCGAGGGCCCAACCATAGTCTTCAATATTTTATAGTTAGGCTAAACTAAATGTGCTGTTTTGTCGATGATAGTAGCATACATGGCGCGCCTTAAGATGCAACATGAAGACATTTTCATTAGGCGACAACAATTTTAGCAAAGTTGCCTTGTTTTGGGAGGAAGTTATTAGCCCTGGCATCTGACAATGACATCTCTGGGATGGCATTACTTTTGCCTAAGTCGTAATCATAAAATCTCGAGCTTAGTTGATCAAGTCATCTGTAATATTAAAATGTCCATTTTCAGCAAATGCTTTAAGCACAATGTGGTTGAATTTGTTCGACGCAGTGAACCATCCTTTTTTGCTGCTGAAGTAAGGGTAGCTTGTAGTATTCGTTCCACTAGAACTATAGAGAAATGGCAGCAATTTAACTTGTGATGGCTGAATGGATTTTGTAATTTCATGAATTGGTAAATAACGCAATGGCCCAGTTCTGGCCTAGAGCTCTTCAAGCTTGGTTGATCAAGTCATATGTAATATTTAACTGTCCATTTTCACCAAATGCTTTAAGCGCATTGGTGTTTACTTTGTTTTGACACAGTTAACAATTCTTTTATGCTGGTGAAGTAGGAGGGGCTTTTAGTATCTCTTGCACTGAAACCATGTAGAAATGGCAGCAATTTGCATTGTGATGTCTGAGAGGATTTTACAATTTCATGATTTGGCAAATAACGCAATGATCCAAAGCTATTCAAGCTGTGTCATCAGTGTTGATGCATAGTAATAGATGCATAGAGTTATAAAATTAGTGACATTGGCATGCACAATAATACATTCAGCTGCATCCTTGTTTACAGAGAGATGATGTAAAGAATTCTTCTGGTATCCGCCCTTCCTGTGTTGATTCAAACTCATGAATGTTGGACACAGTTCCTCCTGTTCGAACAACTGATACGAAGCAACGCCGCCATTTCATCACTTTTTTGTGGTGTTTGAGGTTTTGTTGGCTTGCTCTTTGTTTGGCGTGAAATGTATTTAGTTTAACGGTATTTGTTAGGCGTGATCTTTTTTTTAGTTCCTTCAAGCCAATTTCTTTAATGTGACTGAGGTTATGTTTCGCTTCATTGTTAGCAGGTTGCCCATTCATAATGTTGACTAAGTGTGATGACTGCTGAATAAAAGGGTTTTTGCTCAACTGTTGCCAGGATACTTGCTACCAAAGCTATATCTCTTCACTTTTGAGTGACCAGAAACATGATGAAGGTTTTCAGAGGCAGAGTTAGGGTGCAGCTTTCCACGGTATTTCGTGCTAACAGAGGCTGTGATAGCCTTGGTAGTGATCCACTTGGTACAAGCAGCATGCTTCAGTGTTAATCCTCGAAAATCACTAGTTTCTTCAACATTAGCATTGTACGGCTGTTCCAACATCATGTTGAGTGATACAGCAGGGTGGCTACTATCACTTCGTCTTCCTACAAAATATCCATTCATCATAGCTGTGTGAACACCTGGAGCAGATTCTGGAAGTTCCACAATCTCCTGCGGGAAACCGACAGAAACTGTTGCCCATACTTGTACTGTCCTGTTGCTGTTAGATACGGTAACATTTTGGCAGATTCGGACAAGTAGCCCAGCCACCTTCCTTGACTCTGGTAAAAGAGAAACCGAAGCAGTATTTCCACCATATCCAGGAATGCGAACCAGTAATTTACAGTGGGTTGCTGATGCAATGTTTGTTTGAATTGATCGATGAGGTCTTCAATCCGACTTAGATCAAGTTACAGCAAATACTGCTTGGTATATCTTCAGATGGACTTCCGAATTTGTGCAGCAGTAGCCATTGCAGCCTCATCAATAAGTATTTAATTTTATTGAAGGCAATTCTGGAATGCTTTCCAAAATAACTGCCAGATTGCCTGGGTGAGAATTTGAAGAGCATTCAATGATTGAAAATTATCCGCTTTCTCGCCAAATATCTTGTTTGCTGTCCCTTCTTGAGATAAACACAAACGGAAGAGGATCTCTTCACCTCTACTGTTCCTCATGATTTTCAAAATTGCTTTCAGAAAGTTATTAGCTTTGTAAAACCCCCCAACAGAATAATAACTTTCTAAAAATTTGAGGCCGCTTCATTCTAATTGATGGGGCAACTTTATATGATGCTTGATCACAAATTATGATGGTTCATGTGATCCTTAGCTTCTGCGATGTTTTGACTAAACGTTGCATTCCTTTTTTGACTACCAAATGGTTTGTTGGTAAATGTTCAATAAAAGCAAGTATGCAATTTTGCTTGCTGGCTTTCTTTCCCTTATTTGTGCACAAAATGCTGAAAAGCCAGTTATTGTATTCTCATCGTAGTCTTCATATATACTTTCTTCCTGCAAATGATGTTTTCCACTGAGCTTGCCTAATTTTCCTCAAAGGCAGAGAGGCTGCAGTATGGGGTCACTGTCATTGGGACTGTTGTGAGAGTTTTTCTTCTGCTTTTCAAACTAGTAATTTTAGGGTTACTGGTACTATCAGGTCGTTTTCCGAATTTACCTTTTCAACAGTGATGGCTGTTGTTGCATGGAAGGTACCTACTTCGATCGTTTTGGTCTTCCAATTGAGGTTGTCTATAGCAAACACCTGAAGAACAACTGTCATAGCTGATGCTCAGGCCAATTCTCTTTTTCAAAGTTATTAAGTCTTTTCACCTCGTTTAGTTGTACAAGTGGTACCCATTGCCAACACTTAGTGGGATGACAACACCACATACATGTACATTCTGTAGAATTTGTCGTGCGATAGTCAGAATATTCATCTCCTTCGCATTGTTGGTACACACTCTGGAATTTCTAGGATCTCGCCTTTGTGTTTTGTCCGTTAGGAGTTAATTCTGGAAATTATAGTTATCATCTGGAATGAGGTTTGAAGCAGCACCTAATTTCCCTGACCAGCAGGTCATCTTTGTGTACATAAAATTCTCCCGAAAGACTAAAGTTAGACACTGTTCCGTAAATGGTCACCGAGTCTCACTCAACCTTGTTACGCGATACGGGGTGCACCTGTATCGTGGTGTGAAACAAATTGCTCCCCCCCCTATCAGCCCCCAGCAGCAGAAGTTTGTGGTCGTCCAGGATTTGCTGGGTAGACCAACCAAGTTCCCCGTCGTCAGCTGCCACATTCAGTCTCAGTATTTTACTGGCTTGAGCGAGGTAGTGGCAGCGCCTATTAGATTCTGCTCAGTATTAATACGATCAAGTTTATATAACCTGGACTTAAATATCATGGAATCGACCTTTATTATTGGATTCCCAAATTTAAATTTAAGTCCTGTCTTATATAAACTTGATAGTTATTTTTTAAATTATAATCACAATGTAGTGTTGAAACTTTTAATTTGAGACTATATATATATATTAATCTTAAAAAACAATTTAATTTCATTTTGTGTGCTCAATGTAGATTTATGTTTTTGTCTGTATTTATTTCCATTTGAGTCAAGTCTTTAGCCAATTTATACTTATTCTACCTAGGTTTTTAGATCCTGACCTCTGAGGTTAATCTCTCGTTAAAACTTTATCCTCCCTAATTGCTTAAGCTGTATATTAATCCTCTCTTCAACCTTTTGTCTTTTGAATTTACCCGATTTAATGAAATTTTTTATCATTTATCTTCGCTCCTCCTAAGGTTTCCACTTAATATTAATTTATTTTGTTATTTTTTTTTGTTTTTTTGGGTTGTTTTCTCTCCTCTTTATCATCCTTAGAAATATTAACATTTTTAATACTACTGTTATGCTTTGTTAAAGAACTCGAAATAAAGTTCGAAAGTACTTGGAATCCTCGTATTAAGTTTCCCTGTGGGCTTTGTTGCATTTATTGCTTACTCACGCGATTATTTGTGAGTTTTCCATATATATATATATATATATATATATATATATATATATATATATATATATGTTAACTGGTCAGGAATCAAATCGGGAAGCCGTGAATTTAGATATAAATAAAAATTTGGTGACAGAGTAATAAAACGAAAATTTCTCGTTTGGAAATGGAATTAAGCCGAGACAGCTGGCGGCTTCTCAGCTATACAAAATTATATCAAATAGATATAAACTCATTAGCGTCGGGAGAAGAAAATACTGCCCAGTGGAGGAAGCTCAAAGCATTTGTGGTCCCAGTGACAGAAAGAGACCATGCCTCCTATACTATTTCACATAAATAAAATAACCCTGTTACATAAAATTACTAATGGTTATTAAGATAATATTGTAATTATTATTGCTATTATTTATACTATTTGTGTATACAAGTTTATGGGAGGTCTAAGAAAGGAGATAATAAAATCCACATAAAGATCACTATGACAAACATTCGAAAGCTTTTAGGTTGCAGCTTCCTTTAGGCGAAAGCAGCAAGAACCTTGACACTTTGTTTAGCCCCGAAGCAAGAGGGTAGAACGATTCAGGTTTAAGGTTAATCCACCAAGAACAAAGCAGGACAGTTTGGATATAACACTGCGAGTTCCTTCAAAAGGAAGAGTGATATGTTGTGTGTATGAAGGAAAAAGATGAAAATGTTTTTATTGGCGCTGTGTGTGATAATAAATAGGTCAAATCCTCACTTCGGAAACGGGAAAACCACCTCCTGAAAATTATCTCATTTACTCCATCATGCACATAAGTGTTCTTTATGGATTCTACCGATGAACTTTTATATAAACATCATGAAACTCATGGAGTAAAATGTCCAATTCGATCCTTAGATGGGGAGGCGTGACGGTGAATACTGAGGAAAATTATGAAGATTTTTTCTCTAATCAGAAAGAAAAAGGTACAAATTATTCTTGCAGCATTCATAAACGATGACAAGAGGCTCTACTTTAATAAATCCTTTCAAAAAGTTTATTCTAGAAAATCGGACATTACTCTTCTTCCAAATCATCAACAGGCTTAAATTTCCGGAGGCAAGAGGAAATAGAGGAGTCAGAACGCCTTTATTTCCATGAGTGCCACAATTTCCTTGAAGATCCCACTCTGCCTCCCCTTCTCAGCCCATTCATTTGACTTTATTTATCGCCAGGAAGCTATATTTTTAATGCGCCCAAAAATAGGTCCAAAAATGATTATGAAAAGCTTGTGAAAACAATGGAAGACGAGCGAACAATGGCTCATAAAGGAGAGAAAATGGCAACCGCATTTCCATACGAGCAACCAGTAAATATGTTTGTTAGTATAAAAAAAACATGCATGTGTCCATGCTCGCATTTTGTTAGTAAGCATGTGGATGGAAAGCATATTTAGATTTGTATTTGAAAATGGAGATTCTATTTATATGTAGAAGAGCGACTCGATTTATTAAAATTTTTAGCATTTACCTCTCCTTCTTTGCGATATTTTTAGTGTGCATTAAATTAGATGAATATTTTCTTCGGTTATCGAGGTATGTCTGTGTAGCTTAGCTCGGCGCACAAGGGCGTACACAAGCACGGACAGACAGCTGACCTAATATCGCTTAAGTTATGCTCTGGGGCAACTAATAGAGAGTGCGAATAACTGTTGACCGGGACTTAACTACTGGCTTGCCAAGACCCCAAAATATAATTTTAATATATATAATAAATGGGGTAATATATATATATATATATATATATATATATATATTTATATATATATATATATGTATATATATATATATATATATATATATATATATATATATATATACAAAAGGGGTAAACAAATTACTTAATCAAGGTAGTTAAATGAATTATGTCAATTTATGATATGAAGGAGAACAAAATTAAAATTACCTCGAACAAGGAGGTATTAATTACAATTTAGCGGCAGGTTAAGTCAAAGGTGAATGCGGGTGAAGATTAACGCGATAATCTGGGTATGATAATTCAAGATCGATTTATCTTCAAGCAGAGAGTGGGGGGGGGAGGAGACAAGGGCGCAAGAAGATAATTGTTGTAGCTTGATGATGAGGACTCGAAGATGGTGTTTGATTACTTCGTGATGAATGATGAGATGTTCTCTGCTCCAGAGAGACGTAATCTCAACTCGAGACGATTCTGCAGATCGGCAGGGAATCTCAATCTCGAATGAACAGAAATCTTGAAAGGATGGTGAAGATAAGAGGGCCGCATAACTCTCCGGGAACAAGGTAGCTCGATAGCTTTCCTCCGAACATGGGCCAAAGCTTAACGAAGGTAGATCTTCTAGCGAGATCTTCGACAAGGTACGACTCGAACACGGCTTATAGGGCTTCCAGAAAACAGAAAAACAGACAAGCAGTCTAAACAGAGGGAATGGTGGGCTTTCAATCTCCTCGACAAATGGCAAGCTTCGGGTTAAATAGCCGGGTGGCTAGTCCGATAGATAGCCTCAAGGCCTGGGGATTCTCGCGCCAGTATAAGCAAACAAACTTTGCAATAACGAGTCGGTCCAGACGGTAAAACTTGCCTCGTGATATTTGGGTAGGGTTAGGATAGCGGTGCACGGCGTTATGGCAAGAAAGAGGGGAGACGAGTGGCGATGGAAAGCAAATACAGCTTCGTCGGTTGACTCAGCGCGGGACTAATTCCATCTTGAACTTTCCCCACTTCTCACGGTAGGAGCACATGGTTTAGAGAAGAAGCTGAAAAGGAGTATTTCCAAGGGGGCTTCATCTCGCGCTGGTGCTTCGAAGGCATCTCCTCACGCGCCTCCCTTTCCAAAGATGACGTTTTCCTGATGCGTAGAAGATGGAAAAGGGCATCCACAAATATGGAAGGAGTCGTGTATGGGATAATTTTGACATGAGGCAACAGGTGTACAATATAGCAGTCACAAAATGAATGAATTATTTCCGTTTAATCCCTGTCGCAGGGTATATTTAAAAATTTATTGTCGCTAACCAGCGCAGAAAAAAATACAAAATAAATAAATATAGGGAAATGCGAGCTACAAGAAAAATCAAAAGGATTTATTCATAAATGGGTATTGGAAGCATACATAAATTAAAATAGAGAAAAATACAATGCAAAAAAAAGAAAAACTCGCAAAGGACAAATATATTTGAAAAAAAATCCCGACAATTTTACCTGAAAACCAAGAAACATAAACATACACAGTTAAGACGGAGTTCTACAATAATGAAAAAAAGCAAGTACAGGGACTCGATTATGTGTACGGGAGTACAATTCTTAACAAAATTTACTTCGCAGGGGGAAGATCCTCGACCGGATTCCTACTTAGACTGTTTGCAACACAGTTTTTTGTCCCTTTAATGTACATTATTCGGGACTGATATTCCATTAGAATTGAACTTCAACGCATAAGCTTTCCATTCTGGATTTTACAATTCTTTAAGTAAGCCAATGGGCGATGATCGGTTTCGATAACGAACTCCTTACCTAACAAATATGTTTGGAATTTTTGTACACTCCATACGATCGCTAGAGCTTCAAGTTTTATGACGGCATCGTTCCTGTCGCGTGAGGAGATCTTCCGGCTAGCGTACGCAATGGGGTAACTGTTGCTGTCTTCTTCATACTGGAACAAGACAGAAGAGTTGCCTTCACTACAAGCATCCCTTCGTATCCCCAAAAGTTCGTTCGTGTTCGGGAGTATCAATATGGGGGCTGATGTTAGTCTTTCCTTCAGATGATGGAAATGGGTGGTCGCTTTGGGGTTCTATGTGGAGGGTCCGGCGAACGTTTCCTTAGTAGGGAGCTAAAAGGGGACGCTAAGGCGGTGAAATTTGGGAAAGAGCGTCGGTAAAAGGATGTCGACCTGAGAAAGGAGCGTAATTGCTTTTTATTACGCGGGAGGGTCATTGCGGCGATGGCCTTTTCCTTTTCTTTCTTAGGAGCCATTTGATTTTCACCAATGTGGAAACCCAGGTATTTAATAGTGCTGTAGGCCAAATGGCACTTACTAGAGCCTATAGTGAAGCCGTGATCATGAAGCCTATTGAGGAGCGAACGTAGGAAGATAAGATGCGGGTCCTATGTGCGGGTAGCCACTTAAACGTTATTAAAGTAAAAGGAAATGTTACTCAGTCCATCCAGTGCCCTGTGCATCATTCGATTATAGTTACTAAAGGCAGTAACTCAACCAAAAAGGAGCCGCTTAAACTGCATATGGCCTTTTTCTGTTGTAAATGCGGTGTATTTTCGGGGAATATCCTTAAGGTTATTTGATAGTAGTCTATACACAAGTCTATCTCTGAAATAAACTTGGCCCCTTCAAATAGATGTAGGCTTAGGTATATCAAAGAGATACGCTCAGAGTCAAAAACCGTTACGGCGTTCAGCTTTCTAAAGTCTACGCACATGCGAAAAGACTGATCCGGCTTTCTGACCATAACAATGGGAGAGCATTAATTCGAAGTGGAAAGTTCAATTATTGCTAATTTTAGCAAATCTTCCACTTTGGCGTTAAAAGTAGGGCGCAATTAAACGGGCACTGGGTTGGGTTAGATCTAATAGGATCCTGGGTGCTTAGGGCTATATCATTCTCAAAATACAAAGATCAACCCGGCTTCTAAAAAATTACATCGGGGAATTCAGTTAACATAGATCCAATTGCGTCTTCTGAAAGGGTTCCAACTCGAGGTGTAAATCGAGTTCTGGGTAGAGTTTTCATGTGCATAGATCCTCGTTAGTTACTTCTCGCATTTTCCCCCCAAAACTGGAGAGTGGGGCATTCCTTTTGAGCACTTGCAAAATTCACGTTTTGAAGGGCTGCACACTCTGGGGCATAAGGGGGTTCTAATGGTAGGGAGGGAGCGCTTGACCCTTCGTGATGACAAACTTTGCGAAGGGGTTAGTGGAGAGCTGCGGGTTCTGGCCGATCAACACGGCGCAGAACTTAATAGTGGGTGCTATCCCTTCAGCCCAACCAGTAAAGTATTTCTATTTGAGATAGCAATGGACCACGGTGAACCGATTTGTACATCCCAAGTAGTCATGGACTACTCTGAGATTATCGTGGTCGGGGCCCACTGGAGGGAGGAACCTTTCAGACACGACGAAGCAAGTACATCCGGTGTCTCTTACGAGAGTTGCCACCCTGCCTCTATTAACTGTTTCATTTTCAAACTCAAGCCCATCGGGGGGCCTTTTGTTTAACAATAAATTAACTTGGTGTCCCGGGAGACTGTGTGTTTAGGAAGCTGCTCGTGTTTCAGGGCGAGCGGGAAAATGAGTGATAGAGGCACTTATTTGATTAATTTGTTGAATAGGAGCAGAAGAAATTGGGAGTTTTGGAGACAACGGGTCCTCATATGACCCGGAATACCGCAGGAAAAACAAATTATGTGCCTTCGAGGGTAATCCGACACTAGGGGTATATTTATGAGGAGTGTAATATCCCTCGATTCTAGCTAGGGATGGTACTTGGGTTTAAAGGGACCAGGTACCTTCACAAACTTAGACGAATTCTTCGGGGGAAGTTTAGAGGTTACTTTTTCATTTGAGGGATGGGGGATGAGACATTTTGGTGTTTTTCGTATATAGATGGTGGCTTAATGCGTGAACATCCACTCCATTCAAACCAGGCACACTGATGCAGCAAGCTTCGCTTTGAACACAGTTAAAAGTATGCCGTTAGTACTATTAACTGTGTTCAAAGTGATGCTCGCTGCATCAGAGTGCCTGGTTCGAATCGCTTTCCTGCACGGATTTTTCGAAAAAAGGTAATAAAAATATTACTGCAAGGAAAAATTATTCCGTTTTCTCTTTCAATGTGGTTTAATGGATTCATTTTCATTATTCTCTCGTGCTACTTTGAGAGATATATACATTTAAATATATATATATATATATATATATATATATATATATATATATATATATATATATATATAAGATGAATCCAAGCACTTTCAAACTATATTTGCAAGTTCATTTTCAAGGAATAGCATAGAATTGAGAAAACAAGCTTATATAGGGTATTAAGATCCTAAAGTCTGCATATCACATAGTACAAACCAATAGAAAAAACACAAAAAACAAGACAGAAAAATACCAACAAAAAGAACAATAGGCAACTAATAACAAGCATATGCATCCCTTGAATGATATACACGCCATGTATATAAGAGGAATTTGGTGGGGGAAGTTTTTTTTTAAAGGATTATCATTAGAGCGAAATAATTTAGCGCTAAGAGTTATCCACAGTCACAACAGAGATACGTGGTGGGGGAGGCAATGCGGATGATATTACACTAATAAATAATAACAACAGGATGCATTATGAGGTATTTCATTTATTACAAGTTTTCTATAGCAGGGTCGAGTTTAAATAGGCCAGGAGAAATGTTTATATTGGGTAAGATGCCAATTTAGGAACACTCGACAATATTTCTTCTTAATGCAGCCTCAAAGTGGATCTCTGGTGCCCTGTACAGTATGACCACATAGAGGCTCTCTCTGAGATGGAAATGGTCCTGGAGGTGACCCAGCTCCAGATAGCAAGATCTTCCATATGGTCGGACCTGGGTTTGGTGCCAAACACCTAACTCGAGCCCACCCCTGTGTAAACTTCTCTTCAAACTGCTCGGGCCTCTGAGAGATCACAAGGACAGCAGTGACCTCATCAATCTGCTGGTATCCCTCTGAGATTTTAGACCTTCTCCACCTAGATGAAGGATCTTGTTGACGCAAGGCCTTGGGGCTCCATCCATAAGTGGATATAAACCAGTACATTTTCTACCCTCCTCTACTCCCAAAAGAGTAGCAAGAAGAGGTCTAAAGGTTCCTGTAACTTCCGGGAGCTCAGGGGGCGAACGGGTCATTTGCCGTTTTGGCAAGCAACCAGTCCAAGATCGGCACCTCCGGCCCCTAGGCACTCATGAGTGGGTGTCCTAGAAGAAAAGCAAAGTCGCAAGAGCGAAGAAGGGAGATGCGATTACTTTAGATCCCTTATTGAGAGACTACTTGGTATTTTCGTACGCGCTGATTTCAAACGCTTTCTGGTTATTCACGCCACTGTTGGCATCAGGTTGGCTAAGAGAAACAAGGACTAGCAGCGGAGAGCATTAACAATTTCCCTAGGAATGAGTCGAAGGTGTTCTGTTTATCGGACGAGAGGTTCGGGCAAATGCCTCATATCCTTTCAAAAAGGCCATGATTAGTGCGCCTCAGACACTCACTGACAGACCTGTGAGTGTGATACTGAGTCTACCATGAACTTTGTGAAAGGAGTGTTACTTGGGCCAGTACTAGTGGATTACCCAATAAAAGATATTACGTTACACGTGACCGACCATGGGGCGGTCAAGATGGAACCTATGATGAGAAAACAGAGAGATGCGTCGAGACAACGGCAGCTAATGGGATTTTTCGGTTTCACCCAGAACCTGATTTAAAAATCCCACATGATATAATAAAATAATATTTGATG
Source organism: Ceratothoa steindachneri (assembly GCA_963969495.1). NCBI lineage: Eukaryota > Metazoa > Arthropoda > Malacostraca > Isopoda > Cymothoidae > Ceratothoa > Ceratothoa steindachneri. The sequence goes on along the minus strand of OZ018329.1, from coordinate 142,274,905 downwards.
AAATAAATTAAATTCTAACCAAATTTACTTACTAATGGTTAATCCAAATGCACTTCATCCTCTTTCTCTATCTCTAAAGTCAATCTTATATTACTTTCTTTCATACTTTTAATTTTTACATCTTTAATTAATTCCTTGCTCGGCTCCCAATTAGTAGAGTCTGAATTATGTTTTGCAAGTGATAGATATGCAAGAATTTTACCGCTACTTATTTTTTTTTTAGTGAATTAATTTTCCTACATTTATTTTTATTCACTGCAAAAATATCCGTTTAACATATGCTGAATAATGTGGTAAACACGATAAATTTGTTATTAAATAAGAAATTAGCATAAATATGGAATTGTCAATACCATCTTTAATGGAGCGTAAATCATACCAATAATCTGGCATTTTGTCTCTTTAGATATGTAGCTCTTTAGCTGTGAGACGAGAGCTACTCTATTGATCATCCGGTTCATTCACTTGAGCTGGCGGTACTAAGTCAGTGTGTGAGATTATTATTAGATATCGTTACCGCGTGAAGATTTCCGTGCAACTGCGGCGAATGTACTACTACTGCAACTGCTCTAGCCATACAAATCGTTCCTGTAGACGTGCAAACTCGGGTTTACCAGAAATCTGTGTAAGTTGCTTCCTGTAAGGTCAAGTTTGTCAGCAGCGGAGAGCCGCAACCTTGCTTCATCAAACAATGTTTTGAGTATCTGCGACAGAAAGAAATCCTGCTAGGGACGTCTTATACGCCATTATTATAAATTCACCCTATGATCATGGCCCCTCCAGGCCTACGAGCACGGTCGTTTGCGTACCGATTCGGAACCAATCTGCATGTTCATCTCACCCAGGGCGCACACTCCTATAAAGCGAAACGACCAGGATCCTCAACCGTTGGATGTCTGCGTTCTTATCCTTGATTTAATTACCGTCTTTCAGGCAGTAGCCTCTCAGTTACATCCAGGATAGGAGGTATACTGTTGTTTCTTCTTACATTTCACCATCAAGCGACTTCAAATGCGGGGAACTTTGGTGGAATCGTGCCCCAGTTGCCGAATTCCTTCACTTGCTCAGGAATTTGAATGGTAGACACCTCTTCTGGAGAGACTACTCGATCAATCTCAGCGATCAGATCCTATTCAACCTGATTGACGAGGGGAGGAAAGGTATCCTAAATGTTAATGAGTTTAAGCATCACTGCCTAAGAACCAATACATTTACGTCTCTTAATGTATCCGTGCTCTCCTGATTAAGAGACTGATTTTTGGTTCGCGCAGTTGATGACCACGATAATATTAATTACTTTCTCATTCAAATATAATTTTCTGGATCACGGCCCCTTCAGAGACCCCACTAGTGGTGCTTGGAGCGAGAACAGTTCTCTGCATTTAAGAAAACGACTGATCTCTTAGTCAAGGTTGGATGATGAGGCCGTTGAGTTTTTCCCTAGCAACCTTATTGCCGTGGTCCAAACTTTTTCCTAGAACGCTTCGCGTTTTGTCCAAGGACCGCCTTTGTACTGTTCACTTGAATGCGAACTGCCCCTCAAACAGAAACGTTATGCCTACAAGAGTTATAAGGGCTGGAATACCTAAATCACATATTGTAAATCTAGTCGAACTAGGGCTAGGATGAGGTATATTTTGAAGCAAGCCCGCCGATCTTTGTTGCAGGCTGATTTATCTAAACATAATGGTACGCCCGCTCTACCAGATGTGTCGAAGCGAATCTGAAGCATTCGTTGTGAGTTTTCGAATGAACCCCTCTCCTTTATAGGAAAATGGGAGAGCGATTTCGGACCCCCTCTCTTGTTTCGTGTGCGGACACCGCTAATGGTCCTGGCAATGTCCCATATGCCATGCTTCGACTTCTAGATGAGAGAAGCATGGGATTTCTATTAGATTTGCTCATTAGAATCTGGACAGGCGGTATCATCATTTACTCCTGGCGAATGGCGAATGGCGAATGTGCTCGCTTTTTGCAAACCAGCGTGAAATCTATTCACTCTATCCGGGCAGGGTTCCGCCTAATCTCTCTAACGTTAATGTTGCACGTGCAAGTTAATCGAGAAATTAGTAAATACTAGACTATCCTGTTTCCTGGAGATAGGAGGTCACCTGTCTTCCGTACACTGCCAGTTACATTCCATGTCGAAAGCTCTGCTCCGACTGGAAAATGATGTCTGAGAAGCTTTCATTCGTAGAGAGCACAGTGTCGAGGTATAGCCTTTATATATATATATATATATATATATATATATATATATATATATATATATATATATATATAAATATATATATATATAAATATATATATATATATAGTACAAGAAGAGAAATTGGACGCGAATGAGCAATGAGACAAGGAACAGGAGTTTTTTCGAGGTAAGAGAAAGGGACATTAGAAGAAGACTAGAATCAAAGAGAGCGGAGGGAAACACAATGAAGGCAATCCTTTACCGAGAAGATAAAGATAACGCCAGGGGAAAAAGTTTGAAATTCCTGGCTGGGACTCGAACCCGGGTCTGCTGATTGCCGGTCAGATGCCCTACCGTTAAGCTACCAGGCACAGTGACTCCACTTCGCCCAAAGCGCTACCCCATCAAACCCAGTATCTCTCTAAGCTAGGAACCTTCAAAGATTTTTATACCATATCTTCTTACCCGCTCACAATTTAAAGGCTTATCCCCCATGTCACATGCAAAGAAAGAGAAAATGCAAGTTCTGCGGGTTATAACAACCACGACAGGGCTTTCGCCATATTTATTTTCTGTCTTTCAAAACAATTGTGCCGCCCTCTGCTCTCTTTGATTCTAGTCTTCTTCTAATGTCCCTTTCTCTTACCTCTAAAAAACTACTGTTTCTTTTCTCATTGCTCATTCGCGTCCAATTTCTCTTCTTGTAGTGTATTGTTATATAGTCTGCAATGCAAGGTTCTGCACCTTTCTTTCAGTCTTCAAAATTGTTTTGAATGACAGAAAATAAATATGGCGAAAGCCTTGTGGTGGTTGTTATCATCCGCAGAACTTGCATTTGCTCTTCACTCTCTCTCTCTCTTTCTCTATATATATATATATATATATATATATATATATATACCTATAGATGGGAATGGGATTAGCCGAGCCATGAGGAATAGGGCGAAAGGACCCTTAGTTAACCTCTCATCGGCTCCACTCCAAGATGATGGGGTTGAGCAAATGAGGAAAGGGGGAAGGAAACCGTTCCCCTGATTACGCGGGCAAATAACAAAATCCAAGTGAAGATTAGCCTTTAATTACTTACCTATGGCTGAATGCTCTTCTGGATTATTTAAAAGAGTAGTACAAAAATAAATTTAAATAACACAACAAAAACAAATATTTACACAAATGAAATGAAGTTGGAATATCGAAGAATATGAGGTACTCGATAGTGTGGCAAAAAGGGATAAGCTAATGAACTTAAGGCATGTAAATGACCAAACTCGGGTTGACTCTACAAAGGCTGCCAAAATACAAATAAATCTTTATGGGATAAATGGATTAAAGATATCCGCACGCGTCGACGGCTTGTAGAATATAATGCTTGAACGAAGAAGGGAATGGGCAATTCGAGGAGGAAAATTGAAGAAGGTTGAGATGTACCTCGGAATACCTTGAGAAGGAAGTACTTGCGCTGGTGAACGAGAACGGCTGTTGCGGGAAATCACCAATTGACTGGGGCGGAGTTCCGATGGGAGACTTTCTTGCCTTTTCGCTCGTGTAGAAGAAAATGGAGCCAATTGATAAGTGACGTGTCTCATGCGTGATAGCAAGCCGCTACTGAATTGCGCCGGCTGTGCCTGATGTTAAATACCGGCTGATGATGAAGTGAAATCGCCTCCGGCGACGGATGGGATTCTTCCAAGGTGAAACACGAAGCTGGGTGATGGATGTCTTACAGCCATGAATTTGCCTTAACAGATGTCCTTCCTCACTCTCGCATGGTTCACGGCTGGGGGAATTCTCCATTAATAAACACAGCTGGGTTCTGAAAGCCTCTTCGCTTGATTCTTAGGCGCGTTCTCTCGTCATTTGTTCTCGTGTTTGAGAGCCACGTAGGTTTCTATGGTCCACGTGGGGCTCCTTGACTCTATTTTTTCACACACAAGCCAAGTTGTTTTTTGGTTTGGAGAAGGTCTATGATAAAGCATGCTGAGGGGATGCCCTATGTCACCTGGAAGTGCTGGACTCGCATCGTTTTTAGGTCTTCTTTTTCACCAACGCCTCACCTAGAGGGATCATATTCGCCGCATTACGGTATCTTGTATCCGCACCATGGAAATTCTTCATTCTGTGACGATCAGTACTTGGAGTAATGATAACGCTACTACCTTGCTTTTCTATCGTTTCTTTAGAAGCATTAAAGAAGCGAGTTTTAAGTATGCAAGTATCACTTAAGCTGGACTCGATCCATCACACTGGTCTCCGTTTGGCCTCCGGTACTTTACGCACGTCGACCTTTTTGAGTCTACTTGTCGATGGTGGAGAGATGCGACTCGCTCTGTGCAGTGCACTATTCGTCTGTACATGCGAGCCCAGTGCTCCACTCAGTCTCTAACGGCTCTCACTGCATCTGTAGCCAATCTCAAGGGTAACTTTGCTGCCAAGAGAAGCCAGTAATACCATAAACCCTTCGACAAATGTACTTCAAGAGCTGGAGATAACTCTCGGGACGGTGGTGTCTCTGGTTCTGCTTAGTGACTATTTATCGCAACACCTCTGCTCCCAAGAGTTCGACAGACTCTGGAGTACTGTGTTTGTCCATTATGGAACACATTTCATGTGACCCTGGCTCCTTGCCAGGGTATAAAGATGGCTAAAATCCCAGTAATTGGTGGGTTTCACTGCGGTATTCCCTTTTTTTCAAGTTAGCGGGCTTTGCCATTCGCTTTGTCTGTCTTTACAGCCGATGTGGTTGAAATACACCTCTCGTTACGGGAGATAACGCGCTGTGACGAGTAAGGAGAACGTTTTGTCATCATTAGTGACTGCAAAAGCGCCCTGAGTGCTCTTGGAGCATTGGAATCTCCATATCCCCTGGTGTGCTATATCTATGACGCCTGGGTTTCCGTGTGCCAAACGGATGTCGAAATTATTTTTTGCTCGGTTCCTGGACACTTGGGAATTGCGGGGAATTAGCGCGACGATGATGACACCAAAAAGTCCCAGAAGACTAGGCGACTAGACTAGCGTTTTGCTCTTTCTCATATCGATTAGATGGCAGGACTCAGAGCAGCCCTCCATGTTCTTGGAAAGAAAATGAAAGACAGCCTAGGGGAAATTAAAGCTGAGTGGCATTCCGTCGCAATTAATCACATGAACCTATCTCCCAATGCCATGACGGCTTCAGGTTTCTTTCTGTGTTCTTCGAATTAGACTTAATCGCGGAATATACCTCCATTTGAGGAAATGCTTGACTGCAAGGAATAGCGAGGACTCCGCTGTCCCCCAGACTGTTCGATATATCACAGTCTGTGTCTTCTTCCCGGATGTTATCTCTCCCATTATCTGGACGGGAGGGGGCGCTGCCGTTTTTCCCTTCTGCTCGCGACTGATTCGTGTACACAAGCGCTTGTGGACTATCTAAAATTAGCAAGAGACTTAGTCTCTCAATTTTTTTTACCCTTATTTTTCTCGGCCTCATGTTCCTGTCCTGGGGGTAGGATGGCCTCTCCTGGACGCCAGAGGTTACTTATTCTTCCTTCTTGCTTCTTGTTTGTTTATTGTTTTTGCGTTTGTCTTTGTATTATTTTTCTTTGGATTTTGCAAGTTTATTTTTATAATCTAGCTTAGTATTAGGCTGTATTGCTATTACAGCTAATTTTGACCTACTTGATAGTAGCCAGATTGTCTCTTAAAAAAAAATGAATAGCAATGGGCCCCACAATACCCTCCCCTTATTTTCCCTCGGTTTGTTTCATATATCAGTACGTGATCTTTTGGTCGATTGCTAGCTCCTCTTTGCCCTCTATTTGAATGTTTCCCATGCGTCCAATGTAACGATCGATTGCGCTTCCATTAACTGAGTGTCCCTCTCTTAGCATTAATTCTCTCCTCCGATTTCTAAAACTGTCTGTTTTTATTTTTATTTTTTAAGGCTCGAAATTATACTTTTTTTAATTTACTTAAAATGTAAATGTTATTATTTATTCGTGCCTTTTTGCCCGTGGTGTGAGGCAATAGGCCTAAAATGACTTCGTTTTCGATTTTAGTTAGACTATGCCAGGAAATGTCATTTGCATAGTTACCCTGGGACCTTTTTTTTAATATGTTTTCCCTTGTATTTTAGTGCTTTGTACACTTTTATGCCTTGCCTCCCCATAGTCATTTTAGAATTTAGTGGCGTACACTTTGTTTCAAATTATGAAAAAAAAAATAATAATAATTTTCTAGTGTATGTGCTTGCTAAATAATTCTGTGAATGATAGTTCTCTTATTTTGCACGATTCACTATTTTATTTTGTTAAATTATTTAGTATAATTTTTTGACTGTACCATTGTATAATATGAAATCTTTATAAAATATATTAAATTCATGCCTTTATGTATCATAAAAATTTCATTTACTTATTCATAATATTTTCGAAAATATTTTCATAAATGAAAATCGTTCTCTTTTGCTCAGTTGTATATAGCACTATTTTTGACGTGAACCTTACCTATAAAATACTAAAGGATTTCTTAACTGTTAGGAAAAATTGTGAATATTGAAGGATATCTAATATTATTTTTTTACATTTGTTACACTAAATAATTTATTGTAATCTTTCCGGTTCCATATTCCTTTCCTTTTGTCCAAACTACCAATGAAAGCACGTTTAAGAGACGTTTATAGTGAATGCATTTGCATTTGAAATAAATGGATTAAGATTCCGCCTTTATTTTCTTGCAGCCCAGTTTGACGAAGCATGTACGTTATTTAATATCTTGTATGCTTAAAAAATACTCTCATGTATGAATGGATTGTAAATCCTTCATGAATAATTTGATTTTCTCCTTCAATCAATCGAATTAGTGTGAGCTGATTCTACCAGGGAAAATGACACACTGAGTGGAAGTCGCTGACACACGGTGTCGTAAAGAAAACTACATAAAGGAAGATTTTGGAGAAGAGTTTAGGACTGTGGAGGAAATCAAGGCAATAGATTTCTTCTTAATACTGTTTCCAACAAATCGTGTCGTTGAGGCCAATTCTAAGTCTCCTTAAATGAAATACCTTTTCAAGCGGAAACTTATTTTTTATACTCCTAAATCTTTATTATCAAGTCTTTCTCCTTCACACACAACATATTAACTATAAATTGCTCCATTTACTCGTCACTTTAAATACCATAGGGTTTACCGATTTCGCTCCCTGCGCCAAATTGACGGATACAAATGCAATCTCTTTAACCGAACGCCGATTTCTAATCAGGGTCAATTTTACCCTTGAATAGCCAGATGTTCTTATTACGAACCCTTAATCATTCCATAGTAATATATTATATGAGGAACACATCATGTGGGTCCCTACAATAAAATATTTGAACATGTTTTCTTTGAGAAAGTGCTGAAGTAAGAGAAAGTGAAGTGTCGATATCTGAGGCCTGGGAGACAATTTAGTCCTCAACCCACTGTGAAGCTAATAAAGCAGATCCTTTTACAGGTGGTTTATTCGGGAAAGCCATAACCAGATTTTTTCCTGAGTTCTATTTATTATCACGATATCTACAAATCTTTACTCTAATCAAATCAAGGCATATAACAAGAAATGTTTTTGTATCAGGTTAAGCCAATCTTACGAAATAGGCTCTTTATTCTTTAAAAAGAATAACAATCCTAAATTTACCTCGATCATATAACGATAACCAGTGTAACCTTTAACAAAGCACTAAATTCCTGGTAAGGAAGCATTTTTATGTAACCTATTTCCTTGAACTGACTTCATATGGTCGAAAAAATCCCCTAACCACTTACCCTCAGATCTTACTTCAATAAGCGAAGCAATAATAGTTTGAATACACTTACACAAAATTGGATCCTCGAACTTGGAGCGCCAAAGGAATGACAAGGCAACTACGGGAAATCAGTGTTCATAAATACGCCTTTAACGACAGCGCAAAGCTTCATTGGGGCCGCTGGCCGGATTATTCAAACTTTTTTCCCTACTGTTATTTTTGTCTTCTCAGTATGGATATGCTACATTGTACCTTTATATCATTTATCTCTGTGTCTCATTTTAACTCAATGCATTTTTTAATCTTTATTAACTTAAAGTGGGCAGGAAGCGTGAAACAGGATGGAAAATTTAGTTAAAATTAAGTCTGTATACCATCTTTGACTACTGTTATCATTAGAGACAAACGAAAGTAAAAATCAAGTAGATAAATGAAAAAGAAACCGCAGTCATAATTTTACGATTATTATTATTATTATTATTATTCGGAACAGAGTATGCACCCTTAAAATCTAAAAAGACTATAGAGCGACAAGGCATAAAACGGTACGAAGCAATAATATACTAAGGGACAAAGGACACGCGAGCATATTAACATTTCTATTACATTAAAAATGTAAAATTGCACTATAGAAAAGAGAAAAACCAGACCATATGAGAAATTGTAAGATGGAATTAATGGTAAAAGAGTTACCCTAGGGAAAAAAGAAGCGCAGTCCCTCGTTAAATTGGATGTGTAACATAGATGAGAAGCATTTCTAACGGACTGCAGACATGAGCTGGCACTCGACCGAAAGATAACATACTGATATATAGAAATCGAAGATAGGAGGCATATCGGGGTGTTATGGAACCCATCGTTACTCATTATATATCCTTATGTGAGTAGAGTGTGGTCGATTCCCAGACAACAATGGGCACCTTAGACCTCCGACGAGGTTGATCACTTTTAGTCCACTATAAAACCGAGCGCTTAACGGAATGCAGTTTGTTATCGACGCCTTCATCCCAGTCTGACTCCAAGAAACACCGAATGTAGTTACTAATAAAAGAATAAAAGTCACGACATGGCAAACTGCAAAAGAATTGCTGTCCGATTGGAAGTAATTCGTGCTTATTGGTCGGCGCGCTCGTTACCCTACACTCTGACATGACGAGGAACCTAGCAAACCTTTACTTTATATCTGGAAGAGTTCTTGACCAACCAGGAAGGTATTTTGGAGACAAGGATGATGGGAAGAAGTTAAAGAGAGAAGAACGTATAATACACTCCTCGAATCAATAAAAACCGTAAAGGCTAATAAAACGGCATAAAACTTGGTGGTAAAAATGGGAGCTTCCCACATTGACGCCTCGTATGTTCAATGAACAGAGCACGTGCCACAGGCGGGTCAACCAGAGACTTCTGCCTCTCAAAGAGATCTATGAAAATAGTTGGCGAAGGGAGTGCGTTCCGGGAGACGGGCGGGAACAAAAAGAGCAGAATTGAGTTGCGGGACTTAAACGGTAAACGTGTTCCACTACACGAAGTCCCAAGAACCGGTGAATGTATAGAGGGTTTTATTTCGTAAGGGAGGTTTACCAGTTTATAGTGGTCATTAAGTTTATAATGGGTCGCTTAGTTAATGATATGCCGGGCCAATACAAGATTAGAGGATGGAATAACTGGGGGTGAGCCTGGGTTACCTGTAAAGGGGTGTTGGATGAAAGCGTTTGAGGTTCACCATCGAGTTTGCTCTGACTCCTAAAGTTCTTACGGGGAATCTGCTTATAGTCTGGGTTCGAAAGGTAACGTCGTTATCACTGGGTTTAAGGACGGACTCGAAAGGAAAATGGTGTTTTATAGGCTTTATTCTTGGCTTAGGTCTACCTTAATTGGGGCAAGTGAGATAGTCGAGTCGAGTTTCCCTCTACGTTATATAGCACTGCGAAACACCCTTTTTGTCTTTGGGTAGAAACTGTTGTTTTCTATTTGCATGTGTCTATAATACATGAAAAAAAACTGTTATTTCTTTCAAACTTTGCTTTTATGGGCAAGATAATAATATTTATATGAAATTTACCTATTCCCTCTGGAAGCAACTGGCAAATTTAAACGTGCATTTGCATAAAGTAGAAACAAAATGACATGATAAAAAAATGGCATTTATTCGTTCTAGAATTACATAAGTGAGACAATTAAAATATTAGAAATGAGTAGTTTTCCGTGATTTACGCTTATACTGGAAATTACTTTCACGAATCAGCCCCCAAATATAGTCTCCCCTCAGATTAGCATTATATATATATATATATATATATATATATATATATATATATATATATATATATATATATATATATATACATATATATGCAAAAAAATCCAACAGGAAAATGAAAGGCGGTTTCCAAGTAATTTCGAACTTGTTCAGTTCATTAATAAGGAATTCCTTGATAATGAACAGAACAAGTTCGAAAGTACTTGGAATCCGCATTTCATTTTCCTGTGGGATTTTTGCATTTATTGCTCTACTCACGCGCTACTTTGTGAGTTTCTCATATATATATATATATATATATATATATATATATATATATATATATATATATATATATATATATATATTACCTTCAAGAGTTCTTTAGCAGAATAAGCAGGTGAAATTAAGTTCCCAAGGTTTGTCTTCATTTCCCACTGGTATGCCGATATATGCTTTGTAGGCCTCACACATTTTAGCAGATCTCTCTACAGGGTACTTTTTCGCTTTTGTCTTAATAAATTCGCCGCTGACATAGAAAAATGCGTCTGTCCTCTGGTTACAACCTCTTGATGTCATGTGTGGCGAATGATTCTATCAATGACGAGTGACGATATCTGCGCTGTGACGGCAGATTTAAATTGATCTGTTGAGTAGACATTTTTTGTATTTATACAGTCCTATACGTTGCCAGAACTGAACAAGTTTGAAAGTACAATTTATTTTTCACCAAATTAGTGCTTAATCTATGTCGAATATAAGAGAACTGCCATCCTTATCCAGGTTGCAAATAACAAAATATAAAGGAAATAATAGCTATTAGTACTGTACTACCTACTCTTTCTATAACTTTTAAAAAAAAGTATATCATGTTTATACCTTAACTGAAAAAAAAACCGTTAAAATTTTTAATATATTTTTACTATTTAAATCAAAATAATGTTATGTACCATAAATGGGCTAATTTAAAAATTCCATCTCCTAGCCAGATAAGCAAAGTTTTGGGATTAAAATTGAATCTTTTCATTTCATAGAGCCACAAACAATTGGGAAATAACACTTTTAACCCAAGGACAAAACAAAAGTGAAATTTTGTTACACAGTATAATTGAGGCTAAAGACGGCTCGATTTAAGGACCAAGAACCTACTTGTGACGCCAATAAGATAAATTTGATTCTGTAATCAAGAGGCCTTGGTATTCCAGAAACCACAGCAGGAGATCACTCAACATTTTCTCCGAAAACTCACTAAGACAGATGTTAGGGCTCAAAAGGTTCGGACAGCAAAAAAACAAGTAAACAACTATTTAAATAAAGGGGAGAAGGCCGGCCTCCTCCAAAAGTCTAAAAGTCCACAGATCGGTGTGCACGAATACGTCTCGACTACAAGGGACAGGTGGGAGTGACCACTCCCATCCCAATACCGGGACAGGTAACGTGCGTGGATATCGCCCAAACTGGGAAATTCAACAAGAATGTGCCGAACAGTCTGCGGGACAAGGCCGTCTTCACAGTAGGGCGTAGGCGAGCGTTCCATCCAATGGCGCTGTGTCCCGCCAGTGTGTCTGCATCGGAGACATACTTGGTGGATGTACCGCCTTCAAAGCATTGTGGGATAGGTCCATGGGAACGGTCGCGGAGCAATGGCACGCAACTTTACGTTCCCTTCGACCGTCTCCCATCTTCTTTGTTGAGCAGCCTGGAGAGCCTCCCGTATTTCTGCCACGTAGTCGGTGTGAGGAAGAGCGAAACGCTGGTCCGGTCGCAGAGTCATCGCGACTCTTTGGCCCCTCCATAGGCGCGCTCATTCCTTGCAGTTCCGACATGGCCAGGAACCCAGAAAAAGATCGTCTCAACCCTCACCCGGCTTGGCAAAACAGTGGTGTCACGGATCTCGCGAACCAGGGGATGCGGAGATTCCAATGCCACGAGAGCACTTAGGGCGATTGGCGGGTCACTATAGATCACAATCCGGTCTCCGAACCGGGCATTCGCGTAATTTTCCGTAACGAGTGGTGTATTGCCACCAGCTCGGCCGTGAAGACAGACACAGTGCCTGGCAGAGCCCCGCTGACTTCAAACAGAAGGGATAGAGCGTAGACGCTGAACCCCTCTTGGGACTTGGAGCCATTCCTATACACAGGCACGCTTCTAGCGTGACACAAGATGTGCTCTAAAAACGTCAAGACACATTACTCTCTGCACTGTAGAAGCTTTGAGAGAATAGGCATAGCGACAAATAGCCAAATGTGGTACACTCCGGGGTGATGTCCTGGGCAGAACCAGGGGCGCTTCCTGCTCGAGAGTTATACCTAGCTCTCAAAGGAGTTTATTGGCGCTAAACCCAAAGAGCTTAGGGTATAACTGGTATCTCGTGGTAGCATAGGCATCATCGAAATCAGATACAGATGTAGTGAGAACTGTTAGCAATTGAGGGAGGCGCCTGGCTCACGCTTACAGGCGAATAATGAAATCTAAAAGGGGAAGAAAAAGTGGTATCTCCTATAGAATCGACTAGTAGGCTCTAAATGGGGGAAGTGCTGAAGGCACCGGTCGCTAAACGAAGGCCTGTATGGTTTATCGAGTCCACCTTATGCAATACAATCTCGGCTGCGGATGCATAAAACTCGCATCCGTAGTCGAGTTACAAACGAGCAAAGGATCGATAAAAAAGGTATAGCAGTTGCCCTATCAGCGCCACAAGCTGTGAATGTCACGGAACAGAGAATATCCAAAGCTCGTGTACAAGAGACCATAAGGCTGCGATTATGAGCCTCCCAGGTGAGTCGTTGGTTAAGTACAAGAATTGGTAAACGGTGCGATTTAACCGTTTCAGGTCGTACACAATTAAGAAACAAGTCTGTGTCAGGGTGGAGCGTGTATAACGGCTTAAGTGCACCGTTTTACTTTTGACAAAAGAAAACCGAAAACTGTGCACATCAGCATGGCGAGAGACGCGGTTCAATGTAGGTTGGAGTCGACGCTCCAGAGTTGGCATCTAGGGCGCGCCAAAAGAGATCGAAATTTCATCGACGTAGAGCATAGCGAGAACATCTTGCGGCAGCACCGAGGTGATGCCGTTGATGCTCAGGGAAAAGAGTGTGACTACGCAAAATGGATGATCTCGCAAAAATTCAGTTATAAACATTGGGAGGCGTCCCCTTGTCCCCATCGTGTGGAGAGTCTTCATGATTCCGTATCGCCATGCGGTATCATAGGCTTTCTCCAGATCGAAGAAAACCGTGGCGTAGTACTGTCTACAAAGGAAGGCCTCGCAGACGGCATTTTCCAGTCAGAGCAGAGCATCCGACGTGGAGTGGAACTTACAGAACCCGAACTGTGCAGAAGAGAGATGGCCTCCACAGTCCAGATAGAGGCTAATCTAACATTTACTAATTTCTCCATCAACTTCGAACCGCTTTAGGTTAGAGAGATTGGGCGGAAACTGGCCGGAGTAGAATGATCTCTTACCAGTTTGCAAAAGGCGAGCACAGTAGTGATTCGACAGTAATCTGGGAGGAGATCCTACACCCAGATACTTTTGAAAATATCTAACAGAAAGGCCATGCCTTGCTCACCCAAGTGTCGAAGAATGGCGTACCGGACATTGTCAAGCCCATGGCTGGTGTCCGCGCACGAAGCAAGAGCGGAATGCAACTCACTAACAGTAAACTATAGTTGAAGGGTTCTTCGCTTATGGAAGTAAAGTCCCGTCGGTGGCCTTCCGCGTCATCACGACGTGCATTGAATGCTGGCGAAGCAGCAGCCCGGTTAGAGAAAGCGGTCGCGAAGGATTCCGCCACGGACGGGGACAAAATTGCGGTGCCATTCTCCTGGAGAACGGGAGAGAGGTCCTGCGAGAAATTGCCCCCTATCCTTTTGACTCGCTTCCACACCTCTGCTAGAGGGGTCTTGTCTTTAACTGAAGACACGTATGCCGGCCAAGAAGAGCAGCGGGCGTGCTTTGAAATATACCGGAACTTAGCGCAATTTCGACGAAATTCACCGGCAGTGAAATCGTTCTGGCAGCGCTTGTAGCCATAAGGCTTCTGTTTGAAGGCCGTCTCACACTAAGCCGACCATCACGGGAGTGGTTGGCGTGCGAAACGAACAGAAGTTGTGGGAATAGTAGTTAGGTCCGCGGCGTTTAGGTTGCCGAAAAGAACTCAACGGCCTCATCTGCCGATCTAAACTCGTCGACTGAGAAAGAGAATTCAGTCATTTCCTGAAATGCAAGCCGCCGTGCCTCCGCCAAGCGCCACCGAGTTGGGTTCTCAGGTGGCTGCCGCACAGAATATGATACTTAAATGTATAAGTGATCACTACTCTAGAAGTCATTGACCACCCACCTTTCAAAATCAGGCTGTGCATCCTGAGAACACAGAAATAGATCAAGGCATGAAAATGAAGCGGTTCACGTGCATTGATGCGTAAACCCATATAAATTTAGGACACCTATCTCAAGATCTTCGATCAGATTGGCAAGAACCTGTCCCCTGGCATTTATTGAGTAGTCTCCTCAGTAAGGGTGTCTGCCACTGAGATCTCCAAGCAAGAGAAAGGGCCTCGGCAACCGTGCCACGATGCGGCCGGAGTCCACCGCGTCGAAGTCAGCTGATGGTGGAATATACGCAGAAATAACAGTATACCTCCTATCCAGGTAAAGTTGCACAACCACTGCCTGAACGGAGACACAATGCTAGGTTTAAACCATTCATCCTCCAGCCCTGCCCGCATCTCTTGGTGGTGGGGTCGCAAAACCCTTATATCCCTGGAGGGTGGGTAGAAGGCACGCGCTCAGCATGGAATCCTACAGAAAAATAGCTAACGGGGAACAGGACGAAAGGAGACTACACAGCTCCTCCCAGTTGGCCCAGAGTTCGCGGCTATTCCAATGAAGGAATATGTCCTCCAGGTCTAGCTCCGAGGAGACGCGGGGGCCCTCTTCGTAGAGAAGACGATCACGTGAATGGCCGTACGCCTCCCGGAGGTAGAGCCCCGAGCGCTGTTGCCTGGACAAAACGCTGAAAGCGCTGTCGCCTTCGACGACTTATTGGGGAAGGTTGGGCCTGCTAAGCGAGTCTTTTCCTCCCTCTGCCTCGAAAGACTTAGGCGGGCGTTGCGACTTTGAAGGTGGGGTGCCCCTTTTGAGGATCTACCTTCTCTGAGCCACCTAGCCCACCACTAGGAAAAGCAAAGGAGCCGGAGCTCTTTTGTTGCTGTCCTCCTTTCGGGAGGCAGCTTTAGGATCCCGGAAGATGGCCTGGGGACCAACTTCAGGGGTTGTAGCCTCCTGTGATTGTAGCGACTCAGTTTTATCTGGGACAGGTTGTGAACCCTTGGTGCAGCCAGCTTTACCAGGGGAGCGTCCGGGTTGAGTGGAAGCCGCAGAAGTGGTAAGAATGGGCGCGGAAATAACCGTGCTCGTTGGCCTGGATGGGCCAGGAGCAGAGGGTGTCTTTCTTAGCATTGAGGCGTAAGACGTCCGAAGCAGAGCCGACGCTCCAGGACCGAATGGCCTGAACGGCAATGTTTTCTTTTTCAAGGAGATATGCACCACATTGCTTCAAAGAATCTTTGTGCGTCTCTCGCAATTGACACACTTGACAACAAACGATTTAGACGTATGGTTTGCGGCCTTGGAGCAATTTACACAGACGTAAATTGACTCCGACTTTGCACGTCTAAATGAGCGATTCGTATGGCCAAAGCGGTGTCATTAATAGCACCCCCGCGTCAGTGGCACGAATGCCTTCACGCGGTAGCGATAGCAACCGGCACGCACCGACTCAAGGGGATTTTCAGAGTCGAACATGACGAACAGTGTAGGGGTGGGTCTCGAGTCCCCTCCCTGTTTTTCCATTACACGTTCGTCTTTGCCCGCCCCCTGGTCGGCAAGCTCTAAGGTGCTGTCCTCTATGGTGTAGTCCACGAGTTCCCTCGCATTAACTACTCCTTCCACGAAGTTCATGGTAGAGTGCGAGGTCACACTCACCGCCGCGCCATTAAGAGTCCGAAGAGCACTAATCATGGCCGTATTGGAGGGATTCGACGCATTCGCCAACAGGCTCGCGTCGGAGGAACGGGTCAACTTCGGCTCTTTACTAAACACAGTAGCTAAAGCTCTCTTCTGATGGGCGGAAAATGAACTCACCTATCCCCTCCGACGGCAGGAGAATCCAGGCCAGATCGACGGGCCTCAGCAAAGTCCTTCTCCGAGATGGAGAAGGTCCTGGCAGTCGCAGGAGCTGGGTTGCCTCAAGGACCATGTCAATTTCAGGGGGGGAACCCTCCAGTTGCTTCCCCTCCCCTCCAGGACATCAAAGCTCCCATTGGAAGCGCTGTCACAAGTTGAATCTAGGGAGGCACAGGGCATGACCGCGTCAAGGTTCAATATTCTCCCCAGCAGATATTTTGAGGGAAGTGACTGATGGAGACGGGCTAACGATCTGCTTCAATGGAAAGCAGTTGGCTATAAGCTGCCACGGGCTTTTTTGGCAGTCCCTTTGGAAAGTAAAAAGAAGACTGCCGCTGTGAAGAGGTGCCCGAAAACACCTTCAGTCAAGAGTGAGGAGGAGTCCTCTACACCCAAAGGCGAAGGAAAGGAGTAAGCTTGCTTTCCGGTTAGAGATATTTGGAGGGTCCGCGGTGAGGGCAGAGGGGTGGACCTCTATTTTTTCCTGTGGAGCTGCCCGAGGGCGGCACCGACGAAGTAAAATGGAAAATTAAGGGGAGATTTTTTTTTGTATCATCATTGGGCATGGTGACCCTATTTTTTACGGGAAGCAATCGCTCATCACCCCTCGCAGTAGCATGCCCTGCAAAGGGTGCGTACGGGGTTAGCAGAACCAGGTTCTGCCATTCGAGGCAACCCCTCCCTTTTTGTGGCCTAGCAGTCCCTCAGCATGGTGGCTCCACCCTGCTCACGGCGTAAAATGTAGTGTTTGAAAATAAAAAAGAAGAGGAGGTGAGGAAGATTCGGTTGCGAATACAGTAGGTTATTATAAAACCCACCGTCCTAAAATGGAGCTCAGGAATATTGGATAATTGTCCCCCTCCCCTTCAGCCCCACTCTGGGATAGTTTGTTGAGAAGGTCAGCATCTACTCTGTGAAATTAGCGGCTGACCAGATAAAGTTGTGGGAGAGGTTGTATGAAAAGCGTAAAAAAGGGGGGAAACACAAGTGTCTGAATGAAGGAGAAGAGGTTTAGCTGGCGTCGGCCTGGGTGTTGAGTCCCGTTAGCGCGGTGGTCAGGATGGCAAATCGCCGCGCCCCTTATGGAGAGAACACTAAGAGAGCGCTAAATGCATCTCGGTTGTAGTGAAGAGACAGTTATACGGCTCCTATCCTCCGGACGAAACACACAGGGCTTCGCCCTCATGTCCGAGTTTGATAGGTCTAAACCCTACTGAGTAGCACTCAACGCTGCTAACATAAGGAAAAAAGGAGGCCAATATATCGGCAACGCTGGCCGGATCAAAGACGATAGAACCATTCTTTCAACACGAACGGTTGAGCGTAAAGTTCTCTGGTGAATGGCTCAAGTTAAATTTCGGTCAAAAGGGTCGGATGTGTTGTGTTTCGGAAAGACCGCGCATAAGCCATTTTATATGCTTCGACCATACAGGTGCAATCAGCCGCCCACCATGGGACTGATATTTTGCCCCGGCGAGACCCAGTATGACTGCTGATTCAAACACTAAATAGCAAAAGTAATGTATAACCTCATGAATATATATAAATCTACAATTTGTTTACAATTTCACATCTGGGGGGATATTAACGGGAGGGGCAAAGGGTTGTGTGTTTCAAGATAAAGGTGGAAGTGGTCAGTGCAACGCGGATCATCTAAAATAGACCACTTGAACTCAGAACTACAGTCAGCGGCGCCAATAGATAGTTTCATATAACTGAAACAATCAGTTTGAATGTTTAGGACATAACATGACTAGAGTTAACACTACTAAAATAATTAGTGGAATAAAGAGATTCAAGCAGAGGGCCTTTTCGATCGCTTAGTTTATCATCCCATAACGACTGCCCGGCATTAATATCACTGAGAACTAGAAATAGGTTAGAAAGCTGAGATAAAAGATCTAAAAACTGTGTTTTTGAAAAGGACTCGGCTATTGAAATTTACATTGAACAAAAAGTATAAGATCTATTAGTAAGATGTACACGGGTTGCGACTGCTTGAAGAGTAATTAGCAGAGTTTGCGGCGTGAAAAAGTGGTTACTACCTAGAAGGAGTGAGACAGCTCCATGGCCAACCAGCTATGGTGAAATAACGAAACTTGTGGAAAGGACGTTTCAATAGTTTGATTTCCTGCAAGAAAAAAAGAGATGCTATTTGAGATAAAAAATAGGAGAATCCCTTCAACTTAGAAAGAATCCCCTGAGGGTTCCATTAAAGAATTACTGTCATCAATCAGACCAGTGAGAGACTACGATCGCGATATTACGGACGTTCGGAAGAACCGTGAAGAAAGATGCCTTGCAAGAAAAACCAGGCGCGGGCTTTATGGAATGAGCCTCAGAATGGCGAGGCAATCCCTATTAAGCAGGACCTGGGTTAATTTGGTGAGAACTTTGTTGGTTTCGATGGACAAAATTCAGTAGGTCGTGACCAGGAGGGAAGGGTAGAGAAAACAGAGATTTGGGAGTATCGTTACCCTCAGGTGTGGGAGGACCATCACTCCTGATGCAAATGTGCAATCAACGTCTGGAGGAGGTTCAGAATTCGTAGTTTCGGGGGGCTTCAAACGAATACGGCTAGCGAGAATGGGACACGGTGCATGGTCTTGATTGTAAGGAAATATAATGTATAAAGGAGATTTGGAAGGGGAGTAGATGAGTTACATTACTAAGGGCGAAAGATACACAACCTCCGCCTGAGGGGAAGTCGGAAGTTAGTTATAAGTGTCGGAGGAATTGGGCTAAGGGGAGGGCAAGAGGGGAAGGGATAGGATGTATCTCAACTGAGGTGGAGATTTGTGATTTTATAGTAGCTTATTTCCCACCCTTCTTGGGGGCTAGCTTTCAAGAGAGAGGAGAAGAGTTTCGAGGGGCATTATGCTTGGGCCAGGTGTCTTCATTCATGACTACACCAGGTCGTAGTGCTTCACTAGATTCAATAAAGCTTTGAATGGCGTCCAGAGTCTCCACAGTAACATCTGAGATTAGACACGCTATTCCTGCGCGGAGGATATAAGTGTAGGAGAGAAAAGAGCTATACTAGGAGACCAGACTTGGTTCGGGGTAGAAGACGAGAGTGATAGAGCGGAGAGTGGTAGTGGTACATCCTTGAACGCTGGTGGAATAGAGTATGCTGCCATCTGTAGTACATTTAGAACCTGACGTCGGTGATTAAATTATCTCAGAGTAGTCGAAGGGCTTCCCGCATATCCACCCTAGCAGAATCACGGACAGCTAAAACTTCTTTTTCCATGCGAAATATACGACACTTTGGAAAGGTTTCAGTATGGGACTTTCCACAGTTGTTACAGCATCAATGAGCAGCAATGAGTAAGAATGAGCATGGCAGGCCTGCACGTAATCCACACATGCGAGGGGGTGGTGGCATGTAATACTCACATGACCCTACATATGGCAATTCAAGCAGCGTCTTGCATTGGATATATATGCTTTAAATGGTATTTGTAAATAACCTGCCTTAATATGCGAAGGGAGATTCCGATAATCAAACGCTAGGGACATTGTTGGAGTCTTGATCCGAATCCCACCACAGTTTGCTGTTGTCTATGTATGTCAATTATTATTATTATCAGACAGACTACAAAACCTTGCTGGTAGCGCAGAATGCTAGGAACCCTAAGGCACCAGCATAAAAGTTAGTCCCATAAAAAAACTAGAGGAAAAGAAAGGACGGACAGGAGAAAGACACACACTACCTTAACGCTTCAGCAGGAAGGAATCAACACCAGTTTTAAGCTTTTGAATTTCTTGGGATTGAACGACATGACTAGAGAGCTCATTCCATAACCTGGTAGTTGCTAGAATGAAGCATCTAGAGTATCGAGAGGTGTTACATCTCCCAACTGTGAATGCTTGGCTATTTGCATTAGTGACATTCCTAGTTAACCGAGCTGGACGAAAATGATCAGGAAGTTTACTGTACAAATGATGGTTAGGATTATGATGTATCTTATACAACATACACAGTAAACTCACAGAGCGGTTGTACCACAAGTCAACCTCAAGATCATGAATTAAAAATTTCCATGCTCTCAGATTCCTGTCCAGTAGCTTAATATGAGATGCTGCAGCAGAGGACCAGACAGAATAACAATATTCTAAACAAGGAAGTATGAACGAGTTGAAACCTTCCTCATAATAGAAATGTCTTAAAAAATCCTATAAGATATCCAAAGTAAACTAATCTTTTTGGCAACATAAGAAGAAATAGAGCGCACATGTTGTTCAAAGGTAAACTTCTTGTCAAACAGAACCCCCCCAAATTTTAAAATATAGACAAGTGTTCAATAAAACATTGTTTATGATAAAATCAGGATTATCGGGTACAGACTTCTAAATCTACTAACAATCATACTTTGGGTTTTATTTGCATTCAGTTTCTTACCCCCTAAATTGCACCAATCATTTATTTTTGTTATAAATCTATTCAGTGAGTCAGAGATCAAATGCCTTTAAACAGGAGATTGTATGACTGCTATTAAAGTAGCATGATCAGGATAAGCAGCTAGTTGGTTTTCCAGTCCAACCCACATATCATGTGTATGTTGAATAAATAACAGTGGGCACAAAACACTACCTTGGAGAACACCAGAAAGTACCCTTCTCTACTCACCAAGCTGCCCATTCCAAACTAAAGCTTTTCTACGGTAAGTCAAGGACTCAGTGAGGATATTGATAAAAGGGCCACCAATACCCAGCTATCTAAGCTTGTAAATCAGTGCTTTGTGATTAACACGATCAAAAGATGCACTAAAATCAAGTCTACCAAACGAGCTTCAAAGCCAGAATCTAAAGCCTTTTGAACCCTGTCCGAAATGGTTAGGACAGCATAACAAGCACCAAGACCCTTAAGAAAGCCAAACTGCTGAATCGAAAAGAAATTGTTTCTCAAATGCAAATGCATTTAATCGTTTATCCATTAAATGCTCCAAAAGCTTTGAGAGAAGAGTAGTGATGGAAATTGGACGGTAGTCTAAGGGTCAGGAGTCAGCAGAGATATATTTAGAAGAAGGAGCAACATTACCAGTCCTCCAACACAAGCTGAACTTTCCTTCCTTATATAACTTGGGAAAGGTAACAGAAATCTTGGGGGCTACAAAATGAGCAGTGTTAATAAAGAATAAAGTAAATATACTATCAGGAACAGAACCACCATAAAGATTTATGTTTAGCTTCATCTGCTTAATTTCACGTAATCTAAAAGCTGTTGTTTTCAACTTACCTTCAGGGTGACATGACAGGGAGATTTAACTCTACACCACTTTGCTTTTATTCAAAGACATTAGCAAATAGTGTTGGCTTATATTTTGGGCAAAGAGTAAGAAACCCATCTGATTTAAAAAGAGGTGGGATGCCATCATTATTACCTAATAGAGCAGACTTGAGAGTAGACCATCACTTATGAGACTGGGTTGCAAATGTGAGCGTTTCTTTAATACCGATATTATATATTTTTCAGCTAGAGCATAAACGTTTTGCGCCAAAGATCTGAGCCTGATATAGTTATTCTAAGTTATATCGGATCTATTCCTTTTCCAGAAATTGTAAGCTTCTTGTTTATCCAGATATGCACGCTTTGTCATTATATAACTATGCTTTGTCCTTGTTTTGGAAAGTCGTAAACCTAAATGGAATACGCCTCTCAATTATATCATCAAGAACCTTACTAAGAGATTCAAAAGGATCATCTTGGCTGTAGAAGTGGGGCCAATTAAAAAGAGAGAGATCCATTAAGCCTCCATTCCAGTCACCTGGTTACTTTAAGTAAATCTTAAGAGATAATGATAGTTCAGGGGCAGGTTGCTCAGTTCTTATATGTAAGTATTAAATCTCGAATATTAACAGATCTGTGTGTTGGCCTTTGAATTAATTGATCACAACCAGTTTCAGTAGAGAAATCAATTGCTTTCAAACCATGAGGATCAGTAGGTGATACAGATTTAAACCACTCTGTATCAGGGATATTAAAATCATCCACACACAAGAATGCAGCTTTTAAATCATTTTCTTGTATATATGCCATGCTATTCAGTAAAGAGTCAAATATGTCATCAGGGTTTTGATAGATTGAAAATAAGTTAAAATTACTATGCCTGCCACATACTTTCATAACTAAAACCTCATAATAATTACATTGATAATTGGGTTTTCAAGAGGCAAGATAACGATCTCTAATGTAAACTGCCATTCCATGACCTCTCTCACGATCATCATGCTTCAATAGATGAGGCTGTTTAAAACCTAGAATTATGAGCTCTTTCTAGGATCTAAAGTTTAATACCAAAGTCTCTGAACAAAATAAGATGTCGAATTGTCTGGAAATTACAATCAAATTATTTAAATTTGCATGAAGCCCACGAATATTACTATATAGCATGCAGTACTGCCGATGCCTACAGGTAGTGGGTCCAGGATTTATCTCCACATCATCAGCAAGCAAAATAATTAAAATTAACAAAAATTTGAGAGAATATTTGAAGACCATCATAATGCAGTACTCATGCTATAAAGACAAAAGTCCCTGCAGAGTCATAAAATTAAATGGAGTATGACCATTTACTTATAGAAAGCCTCGGTACTGAGTCGAAACTTTCTCAACCGGAAATATGTCCTAACAGTTTTGTTCCATGAAGAATGGCGCCGGCGTAGTCTCTATGTAAAAGAACAAGCCAAGAAGGAAGCGAACCAATCAACCATGGATAACTCACTCAAGCAGCTCCACCGATTACGAGCCTTTCGAGCCTTGACTAATGGCACCTATTACCAGGTGGACTCCACCAACTCAATCAAATACCAATGCCAAAGCAAGCCATACACCGTTCACCAAACTTTCGAAAAAAAAGAAGAGAAAATAAGGTGGAGAATAAAGAAGATTATGGGTAGATGAATCCACTGAAAACCAAGAAGGGTGTTCATTTATCATTATCCAACCTTTTAAAAAATACATGAGGTATAGCAAAGTGATAAGAGAATCAATCATTTGTTAGAACGGATCACACCATTCACATTGTTAAAGTTTGAGTAAGATTAGACAGTTATCTCAAAGCAAGCAAGAGTATTGAATCATGCTGGGGGTGGAAGTTGACCTCCACTACCAGGGCTTCATCATTACGGAACCAAATGCGGCGCGGTCTGCCGCACCTCTCATCAAGTTTTCACTGACATAAGAAAATACACAGTTTGGATATGGAATATCGGATTTTGTTTGAAAAAATAAAAATCATTGGTAGTACAAGTCAAGGTCAACCTCTGAGGAAAGCAGAGAAAGCGGAAAGAATTGGAAGGAGATCCAAAAGCACGAGAAGCAGAAGTCAAAATCTTCTGTGAAGTAGTTTTTGATTTATTTTTATCCATATACTGCTATAGTATTTAGCATAGGATGGTTTCGCGTAGTGTGCAACCCACCTTAGCAGCCGTGTCACACGATGTGGATCCCAGAAGGTATCCGCACTCCTCAACCAGCACCGTCGTTTTAAAAACGGGAGGCTGCCTTTGTGATTTCGGCTTCGAGAGCACAAAGACCATTGCGCTAGGCAGCTGCGGTGCGGGCACCCACCACATCCAGCTCAGCGTGGTTCAGCCATGGAACGATTCACCCCAGTAAGGCAGGACCTGTACCCCGAGACTGTAAAAAATCACAACTTAAACCTAAAAAACGTAATAGTACCCTCAAATTCATTCAGACACATACTGCATGCGACCAAACAGGTACGCTAACGCGCAATTAATCACACTTGTGAAAGACAGCAAAAAGGGAAAGAAGATAGAAGGGTAACGAAAGAGATCAATGAATAAGTAAAGTAAGTAAAGGTGATAGTATAGTAAAACTCCACTGCCCAGTCCTCTCTAATTAGTAGTCAGAACACTTTCACCAACGACTCGGCAGTAGCACTCTCGCAGCGAGCCTCTGGAAAATCCGAGAACGTGGAAATTTGAAGGTGTTATCTTGACTAATATTGCTCCATTTTGGTTTAATAACCCCCCGCAACTGCTCTGACTGGATGGTTTCTGTTTAACAAACGACAATTTGCTTAGCGCCGTTAAATTCTCTATTGGGTTCAAATCTGACATATCCTCGTGCCAATGACCAAAAAGTTCGATGTTATATTCAGCTCAAAACCCCGTTTTTGGTTTTGCTTTGTGAGAATGTGTGACATAATGCTAAAAAATACAATTAACTTTTCAAAATTTGTCCTCAACTTTTGGAAGAGACAAAATCATAAACATTTGGGAATCGCAAAATCTACTGATTTAGCAATGTTTTATTAAACCCTCGAGATCCACTGCCATTTCAGGATGAAATATGTATTCCCTCAATAATATAACTAACCAATATTCATTCGTATTTAATAAAAAATGACTACGGAAGTGACGGAGTTGCCGATCAAAGAGAAAGCGAATTTAATAGTATGTGTCTAACATTGAGTAGGGAAACGAGCACTACTTATATATGGATTTGAACATGAGTTGGCCAATAGGATGGAAACAAGTGAGGATACTCCCTCTTTGTCTCCAGGTATTTGAGTCTTAGGGATTCACTTTGTTCAAAGCTGGTTGAGTATGCTAAATGAATCACTTTGTTTGAGAGATTTGCATGTTTGTTCTTTGTTCAGGCAAACAAAAATTTGAACACGTCTGTAAAGCGTTTTTGTGCGCTGGTGAGAAATAGGTGCCAAGCTCCTCGGCGATTTTTATAGCATACTAACTAACAAACAACAGCCTTGTATTTTCCAAATGCGGGTTTATTTGCTAACATAAAGCTGTTAAAAGGTCCTTTTCATCTCACCTGTGGCATATTATCATTAATACATATGAAACTGTAAGATGAATTGAAGTTACTGTATCTCTATAATATTCTTTTTCATAATCAGTCATCCTATGTATTTTAATTACAGAAGAAACACCATAAATTGCTATCTCGGAGGCTCAATATTGTTGCAACTTTCTAAACAAATAAAAAAAATTGAAGTGGAGAAAATATTTAAAAATCCAATTTAATTGATATCATCCTTTTTTGTATACTCTGTCTTGCGAATTTAACTGAGAGTCCCTTTCAAAAATATGTATAATCGAACATCAAATGAATATAAAACTTTAAAAGAGAACTAGATTTGGAAATAAATATTAATAAGGAATTAATGCTATATATTTTCCTCCTCTGCTGTGAAACACCTTCAAATAGAATATAGAGAATCATATTCAAAATAAAAATGTAGTTAGAATAGAGCTTTTCAATGAGATTTATTAGAAATATTCTCTGGTTTTGTTTGGCGAGCTCACAAAATTCTAGCGCCGAAAACGGATGGTTAAATTTTATGCTCGCCACTGAAGAGCAATTTGAGCCTAAACTTATGCATTAAAGCAGTGACGTAAAGTAGAGTTAGAAAATACATATATGAATTCAATGAGCCGATCCGAGTACCGGGTGTTGCAAAAGTCCTTTTGCAATCATTACAATGGTCTCAACAAAGGACACAATGAGAGTGTTGATGCAGTTAGCCACGTTTATATTGTTTTAACATATAAATATGTGTTTAGTTTTTAATATTAATCAATGTAGCCGCCCAAGGAGGAGATTACGGGTTCCAAACGAGAGCTAAAGGACGCGCACACGTTACGGATGAAGTTCAACTCGTCGACGTTGCTGTGGCAGACCTTGTAGGCACTGGTATTACCCTCCAAACGCACCTGCACATTGTAGTCGATAGAATTAAGATCAAATGAATGTGGCGGCCAAAATCCTTCGATCAGAAGTTTATGTTTAAGCCTACCCACCCTTGCACGGCCTTGGCCAAGAGATCCAGGACACCATCCTGCTGAAAGACTTAGTTTTTCTTCTTATTGAGCTTTCCCACCCAGGGCAGGACTTTTATGACAAGTTTGACGAACCTTTTCTATAACACACTTAAACCTTTCGAAATATCAAAACCCGGAAAAAGCCGACTCGCATTATTTTAAACCCATGTTATACTTGCTGCCTGAATGACTGCTTATCCTCCCCGCCTGAGGGTAAATTTAGGACGTCATGTCGCTAGATTTAAAAAAGCTCTCTACTGGTGGCTAGGGGAAGTTTTTGGTGCGCTTTCCCTTCACTCTCTAACAGCGTTACTTTTTTATATATTTATTTTACTTTTCAACTATAATGTCAACCTTATTTTCCTCCCTGCACTTTCCACCAAGAAGAACTAATGTCAACTGGACAGAAAGCAAATTGTTGAAGCCCTAACAATTGTTTGAATACAACTCTTTGATGGGGCGGGGTTATTTGAAGGTGCGTTTCCCTTTGCCCCCTTTCACCAATTCTTTGCTAATATAGCAGCCGCCTTAGGGCAGTTCCAAATCAGAAAAGAAGGTAGAAAAGTAGGGCCGCTACAACCTTCTTTAAAGTAAAGAAGATTTACTTATTTCTTATGTCAATCGGTGGAGTGCCTTCCTTCTAACTCACCTTCTTTGCAGTCGCCATTGGACGAATCCATCTCAGCACCATCGACGGTTCCCTCCTTCCTTTCACAGGGGACTGCCAAGAAAGCAGGTGGGTGGAACATAATCGACCGCTCTCGGTGGGAGCGGCTCAATAGGGCAAACCCCATAGAAGGGGCAAGAGATAGTAGGGCGTCGGACCATGCCTCCTCCAATCCTGCACTCATGCATATTAGGTTTGCAAGGGTCAGCGTGCCTGCTACCTTCGTTGCTGATTGAGATCGGTTGGCAAGCACAAACAAACAGGAGTAAATGGTCCACAAATGGGATCAGTGACACCTTGGGTGGGAGATGGCCACTTGGAGGTTTCCATCCCTACCTCCTGAGCTCAACGTGGTCCCGGAGTTGACTTGGCCCCAGATGGCAATATCTGAGTGTAAATTAGGGAAGCTCTGTCACTGGGTTGATATGATCTATCTGATGAGGCCTGTAAAAGTTGTGGTCGGCATCCCCTCACCCCCTTTCAGCCATAATTTACCTTATTATTATTATTATTATTATTGCTATTGCTTTTATTTTATTATTTGAGGATTATTTATAATTATTAATTATAAATTTTTATTTAAAATTAGTAGTATTTTTATTATTTATCCATAATAGAATTTGTTATCATTTATTATTATTATTATTATGGCTATATCCTCATACTTTTCTACACGAGAAGTTTGTACCAGAAGGACTGTTTATACCTAGACAGATTTCGGACCGATAGCTATGGTGCCTTGGTGGACCGCATGACTCTTCTATCCACAGGATGTGGGTGCTCGGGGCACTTTCGTTTCCTTATGAGCCATAGTCGAGCGAAAATGTTCACCGTGAGGTCATTACCTGTAGCGTGGACCTAAAGCACCTGGTTAAGTTAATTTTTACGTATGGGGTCTGCTTGACCGTCTACTCTGTTCATCTTCTTCTATTGGACATATAAGGTGGATATGCTGGCACCATCCGTTATGGTTAAAGGTATAAGACAATTTTGTATGCATGACGGGCCGGGTTGTTAGAGCCCATTTTAGATGTTTCCTTGGACCAAATATGCCTAAATGATCACAGTGCCCTTCATCTATAGGAACTCTAGCCTTAGAACCCCCCTTTCCCCTAACAAAGGTTTTGAGAGGGAGAGATCCAAAGACTTACACAGTGTGCCCAAAATTCTTTAATAAGATATCGGAGCCTTGTTTGGCCTCAAAGTAGGAAGTTATTCCTCCCGGAATCGTACGGCCATTCATCTCAATTACTTCTCTTTGAAGAGTGTCACTGCATGTCCTCCATTCGAGGGCTTAAAGGCATATTCCTTCGATGGAATATCCGCGGACTCCGGGACAACTGGTAGGAGATGCAAAGGCGTGTCTCCTCCCCTCACCCTAGCTACATATATTTCTGCAAGAGACCATGCTGGACACGTGCTCCCTGCCTACCCATCCAGCGTACAAGAGCTTTGCGACCCCACTACTACGGTATGGGGGCCGAGAAGGAGGATGCCTGATTTATAACGTGTATGATGTTTGTGCTCCTTTATTTTCTATAAGCACCTCCTTTCACTCATTAGCAGTGCAGCTACACCTAGATTGGAGGTATACTGTAATTTTGATGTACATTCCACCGTCAGTAGACTTCGACGAGAGGGATTTAGCGGCCTTGTGGCCTGTTTGCAGAGAGTCTCACTTTTGTTCCTAAATTTGAACGGTACACACCGCCTGTGGCGAAACAGAGGTCAGATACTTTTGTACATGATCGACTAGCGGGAGATAGGTGTCATACATGTAAATAGGTTTACGCATCATTGTCCGAGAACCGCCTGATTTTGCTCTTTTGATCTATCCTTGTGCTGCTCTGATGGGAATTATTATTTGGGGTGTGAGTTGATCGAAGAACTCCCGGTAGTGATCACTTTCCCATTCAACTATCATTTTATGCGTCACTACGGCATGAAAGGCCACCCTAGTCATGCAAGGAGCGAGCGCTTTGAACTGAATTTCAGTGACTGACATTTCTGTGTCCCATTCGAAGAGTTTAAGTCAGTGAATGAGGCTGTTGAGTTGTTCTTCGGCAACTTCATCGTCGTGTGACTAACTACTATTCAAAGAACGTCTGGTCTGTTTGCATTTCGACCACTTCCTTGGTTGTCCGCTGAGTTTAAGATTACCCTCTGTCAGAAGCGTTTTGCTTATATACGCTATAAGTCCCTCCTGAACCATCTCGCTGGCGTTAAATTACCTTAAACTAGGACTAAGTTCCGTTTTTTTTAGAAGCACCCTAGACGCACCTCTTAGTAGGCATACATAGCTTCATTTAATGGGAAGACCTATCAGGCAGGGATGAGGAGGCAAATTCTGGCAGGCTCCCTCTCGCGTTCTCTAGGAGAACGGGACCGCAATCGAAAAGGTCTCGGCTTTCATTGGAAAGACTAAGGTGGTACAATTCTGCTGCCATCCACGGGTATAACTCTAATCGGACTTGTTCCTCAAAGGGGTTAGCCTCGAAGTAGTGGGTTCACACCAATTCAATGTATTTGGTTTAGATGGACGCCTCAACTGGGAGGATCATTTTCGTAGTCGTAGTGTCTTAGATCTGCGCTATGAACATCTTTCGTTCTGTGATGTTCAGCATTTGGGCTGATGATAGAAATATTGCCTTAATTTTGTTTCTATCAATTATTTGTTTGAGGCTTAAATAAGGATACTGGTTTTACGAACCTACATTTGAGCGTGTGTTGTGGAAGGAGGACTCGTTTGAGGCTTAAATAAGGAGATTGGTTTTACGCACATACATTTTAGCGTGTGTCGTGGGAGGTGGATTCGATCCGATCCACCACACCGCTACCTGCCTGGCCACCGGTGCCTCTCGCACTCTTCCCATTGATAACCTACTTGCCGAGGCATAAATCCTTCCGCAATTCCCTTAGTGATATCCTACTGGACGATACCGGAAAGATGCTGCTCATATTACGCCGTACGCACTGTGCTTTAGGCTCTTGTACGCGCGTGCCCTGGGTCTCCCAACTTAGCCAACTACTTTCACTGCATCTTGCGCCGATCTTGACAGTATCTATGCGACCCAAAGACGACAATCTTACCCTAATCCGTTGGGTTTGAAACTAAGAAACTCCTTCGACAGCGCTTGTGGTTCTGGCTCGAGGGCCACACATGTGATTACCATCCTTGGCTATTTGTTGTCACGCCTCTGCTTCCAAAGCTTCTACAACGCCGAGAGTATCGTGGTCGATTTGTTTTGGAGAACATCCTGTTTCCCTGGATCCGTGGCCATATACAGGGATAGCTCCATGTCTCAGGAGAGGCTCGGCTTCCTCAACTTATCCCCCGTGTTTGAATTCAGCTAGGGATCTTCAAAGGTGCTGCATCTGTCTTCAAAGCCGAGCTAGTTGCAAGAATAATAATATGGAACCAAATGCTCTTGGGGCATATGAATCTCCTAACACTCTTCGATGTCGGTTGCATGGTCCGGCGCCATGGATAGGCCTGGCTTTCCTCTACACTGTATCATGCATCCTTCTTATTGATTTTTTATCTCCTTGTTTTGCTCTTGCCTTTAACTTTTTGTTTGTTTTGTGTTTTTTATTTTCTTTAGATATCATTTTTACTTTTATTTAATCTAGTCTAGCATTAGGATATGCTGTGATTACCGCCACTTATGCCCTTCAAAGCAGTCGCCAGATTGACGTTAAAAACCAAACACCAAATCCCCCCAGGTATTTAATTTAATATTAGAACTTTAATTGACATTCATGTTAATGAGGTTTCTATTTAGAACCAGTGATCTAATAGATCTAAAACAAATTTTCTCCTAGGAATATAGTTAAGTTTTATCTATATTTTTCCTAAATCCGTTTACTTGCTAAAAATATGTCAAAACGTCTTAAATTACTTTAAAAATCACGGCCAAAATAATAATAATAGATTGTGTCCAAATAACTAAATTAATGTGAAATGCAAATATGGCGGAAAGGTGAAAAGGTAAAGCCAATTATATATTTTAGCCCTGAAAATAGAATTTGACCATTATTTATTATATTTTAATGATTAGGTAAATTATACAGGTTTTTAATAAATTCACGATCGTTAGGTCATAAAACTTTCAATCTCACTGTTTATCGGAGGGATCTTCCCTACCCAAGGGGATTTGCTGTCAATTCTTTTCTTTCCCTTGGGTTACTTAAGATTTCGAATGGTTTAATACCGGTACCGTAACAGCAAGTATGTGCCTTATTGGATTGTGCCCTGTTCAAAACACATGGCACAAAATTAGAAGTAATCATTCTTTAATGATTAAAAACTTGTTAATTTTACTATTATATTTCTTAAATATTTAATAATCTACATATGTAGTTTATATTAACGCTTAGCGCTACCTTACTACTAAATCAGTCAAGCCGAGGGCGATCTCATCTCCACCAAGTAAGTATCAGCAAGCTGTGATTTAGAACCAGATTTATACAATATTTTATCGCATCCACTGGTCAGGGGCCATACGATTCTACTTCCAGCACTACAGATAAATTTTGGACTAAAGAAGAATTTTTTTCAGGAACTCAACAAAATGGTAACTTTTCACTATGGTGAAACAGAAATTTTTACTTCGCACCAATGCCAAAACTGTAAGTATCAAAATATGAGGACCCTGACATCAAATAACTCATAAAAGAGCCCAAATTCAACGAATTCACGTAGAAGAATGGAGACACAAATTGTTTTCTTTCGACTGTATTCGACCCAAATGAGCGTGCGATAAGAGTGCCTTCTTCCAAACTTAGAGTCATTTGGCGTAGACGTGTCTGTAAAAATGCCTTTTCTCACCTCCCTTTATAGCCATTACTTCCAGACTATTTCAATGATTATAAGCGGTAGTGTTTAATTAAGGGAAGCACTGTAGCTTGGACACTGAGATATGAGCATGTTTGTATAATAATTGTCGATGCATCAAGAGAAATATTCCAAATGAGAAACCCAAACAAACACCTTTGAAAAAGGATTTCTTCTTGACTAATAATGCTTCTTTCATTACACTTGGCAACACACATTTTTTATCAGAGACCTTACTATACTTTCCTAAATGCATTTCCCATGCTGAATCCGAATCTACCTTAGGTTTTGTTCTAGCACGTATGGTTTTTAGGATATGCCAAATATTCAAATCGGCCGTCTGTGATTATCTAATGTAGTATACTACTAGTATTGCTCTATTGCATGTATTATTATTATACTGCTAAAATTATCAAAGTAGATGCTTCGTGAGTTCTTGTTGGTTAAAGGGGTATAGAGAAGAATTCATTTACGTTTCTAATCTGCATGCATATTTTGCGCAATTATTTATAATTCTGTTTTATGCTTTCAGGTTCCTCATGTGATGTGCATCTTTTAAGCTGCTCCTTTTGCGTTGATCCTAAGAGGCTTCCAAATATTTCCATAAAGCAGTAATAATGCCTCGAGAGTGCATAAATCATCTAGATAATTCTACTATGCATGTGGGCATTTTACAACAAAATCTCAGCAACCTACTATCATAAATGATATTAAAAAAATGTACAAACTCTACTTCGGTTGCCCTCTGGGTGAACAAGATAAAGCAGAGACACCACACCAAATTTGTACTGCCACCTCTAATGGATTACGTGACTGGATTAAGAAAAAGAAAGCTTGAATGCCCTTCGCTGTTCCTATGATATGGAAAGAGCCCAGAGATCATCTAAAAGCTTTTTATTTCTGCAGTGTGATCACAAAAGGTTTTTCTGCAAAGAACAAGCACCAAATTGTTTATCCAACCATTGATTCGGCGTGTAGATAAGTTCCACATGATGTATCTTTGCTAATTGAAGTTCCACCTGATGATGGCCTCGTACCTGTTGATATCAGTGACGATAGCAGTACAGAAGGTGCCTGCACATTAGAGGCGGAAATTAAATATGAGGATGCTAACTCTGAGCCAAAGTTATTTACGTAGGAAGATTTGAATGATCTTGTGAGAGATCTGTCACTGTCAAAGAAGAAAGCAGAACTTCTAGCATCTTGATTACGTGAAAATTGTCACTCGAGAAAAATGTGCATATGAGTTACTTTACAATCTGAGCCTTAAAATTTATCCCACCGCACGAGTCTAACCACTATTAAAAGCTTATGGTTTTAGATTTTGTCCTCTTTCTTTTGTGGTTTATCCAACGTTCGGCTAAATAGCCTGACCTCCTTTATCTTATACTCTAAGATCAGATGTTAAATAGACATAATAAGTAGAAATAACAGATCGTCGATGGGTAAGATAACAGGGGTAAAAATTTAAAAAATGAGGTTAGAGATAGGAGAAAGATCCCTAGCGACAGGATACCTCTTTCTCACAAAAATATGTATTTTTAGGTAAAATGGATGATAAAGTATATGTACTTATAGCTCATTCTGAAGCAGGTGTAATACTAATTTCAATTATTCCTTGTTTTTGTCTATGGCTTCTAGATTTTGCACAAATGTCTGACAAGGAAATGAATAGCTTTCTTGCCGTTCATTTATCAGTAGGGCAATACAATAAAATATAAATGATTAGTGCAATAATAAAGATAAGTGAATAATGTATATACATTCTAAATACTATTATAATGCACTTGGATGCATGCAAGGTAGTATAATTCATGTTCGAACTTTCTTTGATTTTCCTCCACTTACTAGTAGTTTCTTGCCGACCATCCCTGTGTCCAGCAGTAAAGCATCACGATGTTTGCATTCTACCTTTCATGGTACTCCCGCTCAAATTTTTACATGTACTGGCGGAATAACTTAACTTGCTCTTTATTCAAATCGCCAATGTTCTCTGGGAAACAGTCGAGTTGTGAGTCCTTAACACTTAAACACTCATGATGCAAGTCTCCTGAAAATTTGCAACTTGGTATCAACTATTGACTTGTAATTTGCACACTTACTGATAACTAAAGTATTTTCAATTTTACACGTGAATTTCACCCATCTGTTTCAGAATTTCATTGATGGTTTTCTAAAACTCTGGGTGTTTCGTTAGTTTACGAAAGTCGGAGGCAACATATATACTTACGTTATTTTTTTCAATCTTTATATTTGGGAATATTTATTTAAAGTAACTGCAAACAAGGTCCATCTATAAACAAAGTTTTAACGATCTATTTCATAAAACCCAATTTGCTATGCCAAAGTAGGTAGCAGTACTTTTGTATGTTCAATCAAGGTCTCGTGCAAAAGTAGGTAGCACTATTTTTGTATGTTCAATCAAGGTCTCCTTCAAAATGTTTTATCGATACAATCAAAATAGATTTTTGTGGAACCTCAAACCCCTTACGTTAATTTACCAGTATTCAAGGATGTCGAAGACTTTAGTTCCTACTTCCTTTGCTCAACACTCATCTTCGGGACGAAGCGACCCTTAATTATTCAAAACTTAATTATATCGGCTAAAGTTTCGTCAGTCAAGAATATTACGAGGCCAAACTTACCGCCAGTTTGTCTTTATCCTTCACAAAATCCTGCAATTCTGGCTGGACTCGGCTCAGGTAGGACGCGAATACGAGTCTCTGTTCGATTTCGTCTAAGGTTATCAGTTAATGGCTTCGCTGCCATCCCAAATTCGTGTATTCATAAAAGATAGACGAGCCTCTACCTTTGAGGAGTACCAGGAAGAGGCAGATGTACACGTATCCAGCCATAATCTGTATCCGAAGGACCCCAAGAAATCGCATCACCCATCACTCAAGAGTAAGAGTAATTTCTCTAAGTCCTCCCATAAAAATTCGCCCCATTTTTTCAAAGTGGCTGGTCCCCTCAAACATAGATTCTTTCCCCCCAAGAATCCTCCTAAATAATCCCCCACTATTCAATTACCTCCGACGGCCCATCGTGGGTTTCACGTGCTGCGTGCTCAGACATGTAAAAACTAGCTGCCCCTAATACTCTCACCATCGCTCTTCCCCCATTCAACAAGTCCATCAAGTCAATGCTTCTCTCTCTCAACCACCTGTTGCCCAATAACTCAAGTTTCTGCCACGATTAACGGTTCCCCAGGACATCACGTCAACTTTTTATTTAATAAATGCTCCCCCGGTGGGCTTGAATTTGAAGAAGGAACTTTGAACGGGTGCCTGGTTTCAACCGTTGTGAGAGACGACGGGTGCACCTGCGTCGTACTGTCGGAAAAATGGTTCCCTCTAGTAACTCCCGACCACGATAGGTATGCAGTAGTCCACAACTACATGGGGCGCGCCAACTGGTTCCCCGTGGTTTGCTGCTACCTAGAATGAAAATAATTTACCGGTATGGGTGGAGGCCGTTGCAGATACTCATTAAGATCTGCGCCGTGTTGGTTGGCCAGAACCTCCAGATCTCCCCAAATCCTGTCGCTCAGGCCGTCCTTACGAGGGCTCAGGCCTTAAAATAGATTGCAACCCCACGTGTCTTTAGAAACTCCTTATGCCTCTAGATTTGCATCCCTCCATAACAAGGAGTTTGCAAGTAAGCAAAAGAAGTACTCTTCTTTCCAGCCTTATGGAAAAAAGCCCATCAGGACAATCAAGTTTCTGATTGTGGCCCAAGGAAGTTTATATATCTCGTTAAAGATGAACGCCTTTAACGTTGTACCTCGACCGAGGATGGTGTTAAGACTTGCTCTCTTTGCATCTTCCGTTATCGCGTTCCCCAGGTTTTTCGCCTTACCTATTATGGGTTATTTGCTGGCCATTTTAGCCACAATAAAACTGCTCAAAGAATCTTTCTAGATTTCTTTTGACCCAGCGATGCCAAAGAAATTTCAGAATTTTATCGATCCTGTAGTATTTGCCAAAAGACGCCAGCAAATGTACCCCCATTGTCTCTGAACCTTTTTTTAGAGTGGCTATCGAATTAATTGGCCCAATTTAACCCCCGTCGAGCGAAAGACACTCTTATATCCTCACGCACGTGAACTTTGCTACACGGTTCCTTGATGCAGTTCTCCTTAAAAGAATCGATAGCATAACCTGCGCGGAAGCATTAATAGCTGTTTTCTCAAGTCAGCATCCCTAAAAAGATATTGTCTGACTGACGCAGATAGTTTACGTCAGAACTCATAGAGTACGTGGGAGAACTTCTCCTGATAAAACCTCTCTTCATAACCCATTTCCACCGTGCAGCTAACGAAGTCTGCGAAAAACTAAATGGAACTCTGAAGACCGTCTTTTAGTAGCTGTGCCACGCTCAAGGTTGGCATCGGTATCTGCTAGTTGCTCTCTTTGCATGCCGTAAGATTACTCATAGGACTTTAGTGTTCGCCTCGTTTCTAGGCCCTATGAGTATTCTAAAGAATTGTTCGTAAATCCTCGCTTCGATGAAGAGATTTAAACTTCGTATTCATACGCATTGGACCTGAGAAACCGCTTGGAGAAATAATTTGAGATTGCGTATAAAAATACGGATCTTAATTTGGAAAAATACCGGACCTATTTCAATGTAAAGGCAAAAGATCGACGCCTCCAACCCAGGGATGAGGTAATGCTCTTCCTCCCCACTGAATCTAATAAGCACCTTTCACAGTGGAAAGGCCCGTTCCCCGATTTAGAAAAACGATAACCCGTGGACTAACTCATTAAGACCCCATCTGGTAATAAGTTATATCACATAAACATGCCTAGGCGATGCCACCGTCGCGCATGTATTAACAACATAGTCGCACTTGACCAAGAGGCGGTGATGGAAGCCGCTTACTCCCCCCGAGCCTCTGAATCTGATACAGCCAGTTTGTGTCACCTTAGATGAGAAGCACCCCCTACCTTGACTCCCAAATTCCAGTGAAGAAACCGCACCAGAACTCGATTTAAACCCCTAATTGAAACCCCCGCAAAAGGCTTAACTCGCTAAGTTATTAGCTGAATCTGAGAAGGTGATTTCAAGAAAGCCAGGATGTGCGCGTCATTTCGTCCATTGTAGAGTCCATGTTTTTGAGAGCTTTGAGAACTTGTGATTAATGTTTTTTGACCGATAAAATTATATTTATTCCCTGTATATTTATATATTTGAAATATCCCCTTCAGATCATTAACGAAAGCTTATCCAAAGCCAGGTCAAACTTTTATTGCCCCAAAATTAGGAATCCTGATATTAAGAGAAATTCTTTATCCCTTCCATTTTCCCCATTACTACCTGACTGAAAAGCTTAAATAGTATCCTTTTCCCTAACCACACCAATTTAAAATAGCCTTCGACCATTAAAATATCCTTCGCTATAACTAAACCTACAGATAAAACTAATGAAGCTGGTGTCTATTTAATCCCTTGCAAAGAAATTAACTGACCATTATTTTATATAGGCGAGACAGGTATAAATATTGGAAAAGAGGATCTATGAACAAAGGGGGTATGTCAAGCGAGCAAGCACAGCTTCTAGTATTTTCACACACTCCAATAATTAAAACCACCCAAAAAATTTTGCTCAGGGCAAAGTAATTTACTCGTGTAAAGATTGTCTCCACGAAATCCCGAATTTCAACTTTTCGGATGGGCAATTGAAATGCAGCCACTAAATCAAAAATATAATCTTGAAAGATATCCTTAATGACCACAAATTAACATCCCCTGATTAGGAATTTTAATCTGATCTCTTGTTCATATATATATATATATATATATATATATATATATATATATATATATATATATATATTCAGCAAAGTTGCTTTTAAGAAGGCGTAATTTTAGTTGCAGTCGGAAGGATACGACCATCAGTGACATTCTTATTTATTCCAAGCAACGTTTCGAATTACCAAATCTATCATCAACCTAAAGGGATAAGCACAATTTGTCAGGCGAACAAATGTGAACATAAACTAGATACAAATCAAAGCAAAATAATTTAGATAGTGAACCTATAAAATTAAAAGTATTAATAATTGCAAGTACATATACAGATAAGGAGAGAAACAAATTCATACCTGCTGTCAGCGATTCAGGGGAATGAGTAAGAAATTTGCTTGAAATCGGACACGATTATGGGTAGTTTGTTGTCAGTAGAATATTAACAGGTCTGAAGCTGGTTGGTTGTGGCTATTACCGATAATATGTGGCAGCTTAAGTCTGAATTTAACGTGGGCGAATGTGTTTTTATAAAGAGAGATTCCAGAATTCTGAGCTGGGTGATGTTAGGATTTGAGCCCAGAATCTCAAAATTATTGATGTTTGCATCAACCTTACACTTTATAATGTGATCTCTGATTGGCGAGACTTCCTTACTAGCGAGAGACTTTCCTGTTCGAAAACTAATGCCGAGGTGTGCGCAAACCCTCGAGTGTAACGAGCGAATAGTACTACCAATATATGTTCCTTCGGAACATCCAGGGCAATAAAATTTGTATACAATACTATTACGCTAATAAGCCGTGCTTAAATCCTTGGTGCGGAAGAAATTACCTATTTTAAAATTGTAAATGAAGGTTATTCGGAAATGTATTTGTGGAAAAAAACTCTGAAGAACTTTTCGGTACCGTCTTGAAGCTTCTTGATTCAGAGGACCGAGATCAGGTAGGAGAAAATTTCGCAAGTCCTTAGGGACATCTATCTTTGCAACCTTTGGATGGAAGGAGTCATTTATCATTTTACCTATAACTCTGTTAACTCAATCTACGGGAAATGAGTTGGACACGAAAAATCTTCATAGAACGTCTAATTCAAGGTGCATTAAAGCGTAGGAGGAGCAAAGCCGTATGGCTCTTTGTATCAAAATATACACACTGTTCATTTTAAATTTTTTTGTCACAAAAGCTAAAGAAATTTAGAGCTAATCCAGAATATGTTTGTTTTATAAATATGGATGTGCAGAAACCAGTAGATGTTATATAATTAGAATGTCCAGAAAATAAATAGAGTTTTCATGTTCATGTTAGGATGAAGTGTATTTAAAAACTGGAAAAAACTTAAAGCCTCATTTTCAGCTTTAAATAGTGCATAGGTGTCGTCGACAAAACGCCTATAAAAAAGCGGCCTAAAGGAGGAGTGACATTTTTAAAGAGCCTATTCTCCAGGGATACCATAAATGCATTAGCCAAGGTTGGTCCCAGGATACTTCTCATCGAAGCACCATCCACTTGACGATAGACGGAGCCATTAAAATTAAATATATTTTCTTTAGAGGCAAGGAGTAACAACTGTGAAAATTGTTGGCGATTGAACCCATGAAACACCACGGATGTAGAGTCAGAAGGAAAAGCTTTATCCAAAATAATTTTGAGGACCTCTTCAAGTGGAACATTTGTAAAAAGCGACATTACGTCATAACTCACCATATAGCCATGTCCATTGAGTTGAAGCAGTTCAGTGGAAAATTGA
Organism: Ceratothoa steindachneri; assembly: GCA_963969495.1. Lineage (NCBI taxonomy): Eukaryota > Metazoa > Arthropoda > Malacostraca > Isopoda > Cymothoidae > Ceratothoa > Ceratothoa steindachneri. The sequence goes on along the minus strand of OZ018329.1, from coordinate 142,235,703 downwards.
TAGCTATTTTTTACTGTGTATTGATTATATGTAAACTGTATTAATAGTGGAACACAAAATTTGGCAAGAGAAAATGTCGCCATTTCAAAACCCGCCAGGATCGGTCGCAGTGGTATTTCCTCTTTATGGATCTCTGGTAATCCATAAAGTTGCCCCAATGAGGAACCAGATACATACAGTTTTGAATAAATATCCTCTGTCAAAGAGTTTGAATTTTTCAAGCTGAGGAGAAGGCGGTTAAATTTGTCTATTAACCTACGAACAAGAGTAAGAATAGATTTAGATAACCTACAGAACTTAGAGGATTCCTCAAGGATAGAATTCATTTTGTTAATGTAATCGGCTTTGTTCATAAGAACAATTCCATTACCTTTATCAGGTCTAGTATTCTCGCCTGAGGTCTTTTCTCTCTCTCGGAAACACAAATTCTGCTCCTTATTCCTTAAACCTGATGATATTCGAGTTCTCAAGTTGCTAGGAGAAAATACGGAATTAACAATCACTAGACCTGATAAAGTCTCTGGCTAGTAAGGAAGTCTCGCCAATCGGAGATCAAATTATAAAGTGTAAGGTTGATGCAAAGATCAATAATTTTGAGATTCTGGGCTCTAATCCTAATATCACCTAGCTCAGAATTCTGGAATCTCTCTTCATAAAAACACATTCGCCCACGTTAAATTTAGACTCGACCTGCCTGTTACCCATTATCGGTAATAGCCACAACCAACCAGCTTCAGACCTGTTAATATTCTACTGACAACAAACTACCCATAATCGTGTCCGATTTGGGGTAAATTTCTAAGTCATTCCCCTGACTCGCTGACAGCAGGTATGAATTTGTTCCTCTCCTTATCTGTATATGTACTTGCGATTATTAATACTTTTAATTTTATAGGTTCACTATCTAAATTATTTTGCTTTTGATTTGTAACTAGTTTATGTTAACATTTGTTCGCCTCACAAATTGTGTTTATCCCTTTAGGCTGATTATAGATTGGGTAATCCGAAACGTTGCTTATAAAAATAAGAATGTCACTGATGGTCGTATCCTTCCTACTGCAATTATATATATATATATATATATATATATATATATATATATATATATATATATATATATATATATATATATATATATATATATATATATAAATATATATATATATGTGAATGCATTTATTCTTAGTATACGACTGGAGATGGCATGACAAACTCCATGCCGAAACTGGTTTCGTGAATAAAATCCTACGCTCCAAACAGTGGTTTTATTAATATATATATATATATATATATATATATATATATATATATATATATATATATATATATATATATATATATATATATATATATATACAGGGGGTGGGCTGTAAGTTTCCATACATAGGAAATTTTTTTTAGGTTTCAGATACCCTAGAATATGCGTTTGAAGAAAGAGCAACGAATTGAAATCATAATGATGGCTGGGTCGGGAAGTAGTCGCACGCTTGTAATGAACTTTAACAAAAAACACGAAATGAACATCACACACGACACTGTGGCAAAACTTATTAACATGTCTCAGAAAACTGGAAATGTTGCAGATCAACCGCTAATTGGTCCAAGATGTACAGCCACCGATAAAGACACAACAGCTAAGATATTTACAGGGCTTACGCGGAGTCCCAGAGAAAGTACAGGACGGTTTTCTGTAGAAAGTGGTTTCAGCAGATCAAGTATCAGGCGCATTTTAAAAGCAAACAAATGGCTCCGATAAAAATTGCATATGGCACAGCATTTGAGTGAATACGACCCGGATAGACGAATGGAATTCCGTGAATGGGTATTAACCAAAGTGAATGAAGATCCAAATTTTTCAACTAAGATCTTCTTTACTGACGAAGCAAATTTTTACGTCAATGGAGAAGTTAATCTGCAAAACATATGTTATTCGTCAAACTGGCTGAGTTCGACGAAGATGCAAGGTACCGGTAAAGTGATGGTGTGGGCCAGGATATTGGGTGACAGAATTATTGGACCAATTTTTTTTCAGTGGAAATCTTAATGCTGAAAGGTATCTTAACTTGTTGCAAGAAAAAAAATTTCCATGCTTTCTGAACGAGGAAGGTAACTTCCCAGTTTACTTCCAACAAGATGTAGCCCCACCTTATTATGCTCTTCACGTGCGTCTGTATTTGGATCAGCAGTTTCTGGATGCTTGGATTGGTCGGCGTGGTCCTGTATAGTGGCCACTCAGATCCCCAGATCTTTTCTCCCTTGATTTCTATCTTTGGGGGCAATTGAAGGCCATGGTGTATCAGGTAAAGATACGAGACATAAATCATCTAAAGGAACGTATCACTAACGCCATTATAAACATGACTTCAACTGTGCTAATGCGTGTTCATCAACAGTGGGAAACACGTATTTAAATGAGTTTTCAAAACAATGTCAAACATGGAGAGCATATTATATAAATAAAAATGGTTGTCCATAGTCAAAATTTTATTTTTTCTTTGTATGCAAACTTAGGGCCCACCCTGTATATAAATATATATATATATATATATATATATATATATATATATATATTGCTAGCATTTTATAAGCACTACAGCCATCTATTAGTAGATGCAGCTCAGAAATCTACGATCATTTAAAAAATAATATTTGCTGGATACTCTCCTGTTCTTACATCAAGTTCATAAATCTTTCTTGATCTCGTTGTAATAAGCGTTGCTCTCTATGGAACGACAAAAAGAAAAATCTCAGACTGTCTCATCTGGTGAGCTCGACAGCCTCTCCACAAGCCACTCGATGTATTGGTAAATTTGGCGTCCAAAAGATTCTCTCAATTTGTCATTAGGGAAAGAGGCTCTTTCTTGTAAAGAAACTATGTTAGTATTGGTAACTGCCACTATCATCAGCAGAGAATTGTGGAATTTCTAATTACTTTTCACTATTATTATTCACTATCGTAGCTTCGGCGCTTTTTTGTTGAATGTCCCAATCTGGGGGATTTTTGCTTAAATTACCAGACTTGATACCGGAACCATCGGTGACACGACTTAATTGTACTTTGTGCTTGGGACGAGTTCGTGAACAGACGTGGACACGTAAACTTTCTGGAGGAAGCTATTGTCCATTTTTTTTATTTCGTTGTTAGTACATGCTCCAGTGCCTCGGGGAGCGACGCCGGAGCGTGCCTCCTTCTTTCTGCTTTTGTTGTCATTGTTTTTGGTTGTTTTCTTCTGTTGTAGTTTAAGTGTGTGTATTGCCTTGTTTTGTTTTGCCTTTTTGTTTTCTCATGAGCCAAATAGTAGGCTAAAATTAATTATGGCAACCTAGGCCATTAATGGCAGTCACCAGATTGGCGAAATAAAAGAAAATAAAAGCACTGGCGCAACATTGGTTTCACAGAGTAATTAAGACAGGTAATCTACTCTTTGAAAGAGCACACTGATCAACGAGCAAAATGGTGTCCCTTTCCCGTTTAACGATTACCACATAATTTTCCTCTACTCAAACTCGTGTGTTGCGATGAGTAACTCTCCAAGAAAGATGAACGATAACTTAATCAATGCATTAAATGTATTTCAAAATTTATGGATTATTTTCTTAAGTAATAAAGTAGAGATTCACACAATTAGAGCAACATAAGCTTGGCATTTTTTGGCGGGAAAGAAATTGAATTTCATTAGCAAAGATTTGACCATTTGTTTTTATGATCCTTTAAATTGAACTTCTGCTTATGTCGAGTTCTAAAGCTGGTTGTTAAATGGAATTTGTATGGCTCCAGTTATGAACATCCAGAAGTGAATTTTAACTTTTCTTTAGATGGCGCAATTATGGGCTACCTTGATATCCTTCTCTAAATTATTAAATCATTCTTAAAAATATTATTGAAGATATTGTAGATTATCTTCGTGGTCAGACCATAATGGATTCTATATGATAATCAAAATTTTCAATAAACTTCTCTAGTGATCGAAATACTTATAGACAGGGAGCGATCTTGTCACTGGGTTTTATAATGATAGGCCTATTTTTAGAAAATTATAGAAAATTTAACAATGAACAAAACAAGTTAAATGCCAAAACATTTCTCAAATATGACTTTTGATTGATATCAACTTTATTTTATAGGGAAGGCAACAGCAAAAGAAAATAGCCTAATTAGGGCCCTGTTTCTTTAATGAACCTTGGAAGTTAGCTCCCTGGTGTCGTTTAAATATCTAAATTCCTGATTCTGAGAGGAAGTAAGTTTAAAAGAAGATTGGAGCACTGAAGTAGGCAGACTGTTTCACAGTTTAGCTGTAGAGTGAAAGATCGTTGAATCTTCAAGGCAAAATCTTTGTGGAACAATTGTCCAACGAGTATGACATTGCCAGATCATTAGTGGAAGACTGCATGTAGGAAGTTCTTCAGAATCTTAGAAACTTTGGGGAGAGAAGAGAGAGGGGAAATGACTTCTCAATGGATTTTCAGAGCTCGACTCTTTCACATGAAAATTATTATTGGATCTAATAATTTATGGGAAGATAACTTTTACAAATATTTAAGCAGCATTCAATGGAAGAGCATATTAATCCTCTATAAATTTTAACCAACTATGAAGGAATGAAGAATCTTTTAAATCTAAAGAGTATCGCATCTTTTTAGAGGGATATTTGGCCATGCAAACTGCGCGCATTCCATGATAAATCTGAAGTGACTCTTACATGTAAGAAAAATATTCTTTGCGAACCGAGGAGGGTATTTTGAAAAGTAGTTGATTTTCAGGTGATGAAAGTTTATCGAATTGGATATAAAATGTGTTGCACTAGCATTAAATTTAGCCAGATTGAGCGTTACCCACTGTGCTACTGCCTCTTATTCAGATACTATTTGAGAGAAGTAGCAGGAGGATCATAGAAATGATGATGTGGGCAGTTTGGAGATGGATATACAAAGCGATTGTCGTAGGTCATGTTAGATCTTCTGATCTCCGTTTGCTTTCCGCGGTTGGCGGATAGCACGCAGGGCGACTCTGATGTTGAGCCTTTTCTGAAATAATGCAATTGAACTTTGAGTTCCAATAAATCTCTAAGAGTGACTAATTATACTTAGCAGAATTCAATGGATTCCCGCTAAAGATATCGGCTATACATTTTTCAGAGCCTTTAATATACAGGATCCTGACTTAGAATTCTGTTAAAACAAAATCCAGCGCATTAGACGACCATTATTGTTTCTTTTTACATTTCAAAGGTAGGATAAAGTTTTCGGGTCAGTTTCTATTATAAATTCTTTCACTACTAAAAACATTTTAAATTTTTAATTTCCCATGCTATGGTGAGGTCTTCTCGTCCAATAACACCGTAGTTCTTTTCTCGCTGTAGCAATTCCCGACTTGCATACGCAATGGGAAAGCTCTCATCATTTTCCCCGTATGGAACGAGAACACAGCCTATTCCTTCGTTGCTCGCATCCGTTCGTATACCAAATGGTTCTTCGGGTTTAGGCAAGCGTAATATTAGTGCATAAACAAGTTTTCCTTTGAGTAGATCGAACACTTAATCGTCAGTGGTTTCCATACAAGAAGCTCGTGGGGCTTCTTTTCAAAAATTCACACAAAGGTGCGGATAGTGAGGCAAAACTACAAATAAAACAACGGCAAAAGGACGTGGAACCCGAAAGAGATCTTAATTTCTTCTTGCTCGTGGGCAGAGGCATTTTAACAATGGCTCGAATTTATCCTCCTGGGTATCTCTAATTTGGAAACCTAAATAGTCGATTGTAGGCGAAGTGACACTCACCGAAGCCAATGGTTAAAGTAAGTTTTCGGAGTCTTTGTAGAAGTGCTTGAAGAGCATTCACGTGCTGATTCGACTCAGTCGTAGCGACTAGCCACATAAAAATTATCAAAATAAAAGGATATATTTGGCAACCGATCTAATATCCTTCTCATCATCCGATTATAATTACTGCATGCAGTGAAGAGGTTAAAAGGGAATCGTGGAAATTGAATTAGTCCTTTTTCAGTTGGGAAAGCTGCGTATTTCTTAACCTCTTCTCGTAGTGGAATTTGATAATAGGCCTTGCCCAAATCCAGCTCAATTATGAATTTTGCTTTATCAAAAAATGAAGATTCTGGTCGATAAGAGGGATCAGCTCAGCTTCGAATACGGGTACCAAATTTAATTTCCTAAAATCGATGCACATCCGGTATGATCCATCTTGTTTCTTAATCATAACAACCGGGAAGCAATAATCTTATTTTGACGGCTCTATTATTTTCCAATTTAACAGTTTATCAACCTCAGCATTAAATGCTTCGCTTAGGTGCATTGGCAGCGGATATGTCTTAGATAGGATGGGTTCTTGAGTGGTCAATTAAATGTTGTGTTCGAATTGGGCTGCACAACCAAGAATTTCAGAGATGATGTCACCATATTGATTCAGAAGGGAAGGCAGTTGAGTTTTCTGAGGATGCGAGAGCTGGTCGCTCACCCTAAATTCGGCTGACGAGAGTTCGGGTGCGTCTGAAAAGACGTGTAGGGAATATTCGCTGTCTTGTTCAATACAGGCGACTTGCACTACACTTAGTGTGTCCATAGAATAATTAGACACCATAGGCGATTCTTCGTCTATAGCCACAATCTGGTTAGTCCATGCGCGCCGATGATATTTTTTGAGGAGATTTACGTGGAAAAGCTTCCTTCCTGTTGGCTTTTCAATCAAATAATCGACTAGTCTGCGTTTCTTATCATTTGATCAGAGCCCTTCCATTGGGTCAGTAATTTGTTGTTTTCTGTTGTGAGCAACAAGACTTCTTGAGTTGGCTCAAATTTTCTATCTTCTGATTTGTAGTCAAGGTCAGGTTTATATTTATCCAGGTTAACATGCGCATTTTGGTAAGCTATTTTGGCGAATTTCTCCAACCTTTTTCGTAACTCAAGCAGATATGAGTACAAGGATTGGATTTCCTGATGAAGTTTTTTGTTCGCATATAATTCTTTTAATATGCACAAGGGCCTCGTACATTTCTTCCACATAGTATTTTAAACAGAGAGAAACACACGGTAAGATGGGGAATTTCTCTATATGAAAAGAGAGTTGCCGTAAGAAATCTGTGCCATTCTATTGGCTGCTAGGCGCATAATTTCTTCAGAATTGCTTTGAGACTGCCATTTAACCTCTCGCACCTTTCACTTTTGGCTGGATGGAACGGGGTTGTAAACAGCGGTTTTATCATGGGCAAGTTACCCTCATATTCCATCAATTGGGACGTAAATTGGCGGCCACGATCCGACAATATCTCTTTTTGCAGCCCAACACGGGAGAAAATTGTGATGAGTGCCTTGGTACAAAAGATGCTGTCAATCTTATTAAGTGGCACAGCTTGTAGGAATCTAGCGGCGAAATCGACTAGAGTTCAAACATAACTATAGCCCACATCTGAAATTAAGTGAATCGGCCCGATCAAATCAATCACCACTCGGGAGAAGTGTTCGGAGATTAATGGGTTCTTCTGTAAGGGGGCAAGTTTTACTTGCTTTTTTAATTGCAGTCTTCTAGCAAATTTCACATGAACAACAATAACGCAGAATATCCTCTGATGCACCTTCCTAATAGAAATATTTAAAGACCGTTGTGCCATCTTAGTGTGGCTAAAATGACCAGAGAAGGGACTATCGTGGGCGGTTCGAAGGAGAGGTTTGATTTGGAAGCAGAACACACATAATTCTTGGGACTCTGTTTCAGTGTCTGTTGAGCACACGCAGTAAAGAAGGTCATCGTTATCAATAAAGGAGATTATCTTGTTGCTTCTAATGGTCTCTTGCATCTTTCTTTGCCTTTTTATCTATAAGGGGCGGCGAGATCGCAATATTTCTGGGTTTTTTCTGAAAATCATCGTTTAAGACATTTGGGCCATCTGAAGCGCCAGGGTTTTCCGGATGGGCGGACGTTTCAGATTCTTTAATTGTTTGAGCTCTGGAGGTTACGAGCTGAGTCACGGGAAGGGCGGAATCCGGCAGACTCTGGCCAATTGAAGAAACACAGAACTCAATGGGCACTGCGATGACCTCAGCCTAACCAGTGAAGAAGGCGCACTCAATGTATCATTTCACAATGGGAAATCTAGAAGCGCGCCCCAGCTAATCGTGAAATGTTGCAAACTTGTCATGATTCGCGGCTACCGGGGGAAATAGCCTGTCAGATATAACGATGCATGTAAACCATGTGTCAATAACGAGAGTTGAGATCTGGCACCCGTTTACCACTCCATTTTTGAATTTGAGACCTCCAGGAATGCTTTTTAAACCAAGAAGTTCCCTCTGGTGGCCGGCCAGACTCGGTTCTCTTAATGAACGGAGTGCTTCTAGATGCGATAGCGGTTGAACAAGTGACCCTCATATATTTTGCACCTGGTTAAGATAACTGCCTATAAACTGAGAATTCTGAGGGCAATTGGTTCACACATGAATCTCTACTCGACAGGTGTAACAGACGACAGTTTTCTTGGTGAACGACGAAACAGGGGAAATAGAGGAGAGGGGTTTGACCTTTCTTTTATCTGGTATGGAAATGGGTTTAGGTATAAAAGGGCCGTTCATTTTGAGGAATTTATCCTGTTGTGGGGATTGAATTTGGCCTTATGGGCCCTTGCTTTGGGGGAGTGCGGTTCAGTCTTCTTCCTTTCCGTGGATAGCAGTTATGGCTAGCTACATATATATCTGCCTTGTCGATGCACTCTTTAAATGTCTAGCAGTTCCGGTTTTTCACAAAGAATCTCACCTCCAAGTGTAGAAACGCCAAAAGTTGGTCTTTAAAGACTAAGTCAACCAAAGCATCGTATTCCTGGGTAAATATGGACGCGCCTAGCCAAAAATTAAATATACGCTGCAAGGAATATCCAAACTGTTGGAATGTTTGGTTAAGTTGGATGCGACAGTGCCGGAACTTTGCACAAGAAAATTTCGGAGTCATGATATACGCAGCAAGCAATTCGGCTTTTAACGTGGAATAATCGATGGTTACCTCTGATTGGAGCGAGATGAAAATGTCTCCGAGTTTGGTACTAAGTAAAGGCAACAAATTTGTTACGCTGTCGGTTTTAATATCCCAATGGTTAACCTAAAAAAATTCTCGAACTAAGTGAGGTATGATCCGAAATCTTTTCCTTCTTTGAAAACAGAAACTTAATGGACTCAGTTTGTTGCACTTTACATAGTCGAAGACGTAATTTAATTAGTTTTGCTTCTAGCCCTGATCATTTCTATCTCGTATAACAAATTTTCTCTATCTTTCACCTCTCTTCTTTCTTCACGCTCTTTCTCTTCTATACTTTCTTCTCGTTCTTTCTCTTCTCTTTCTCTTCTTTATACTCTTACTGCTCTCTCTTCCTCTTTGATGTACGCCATTAAATACTTTCTATTCAATCCGAGAGACTCATCTTGTCCTTTGAAAACTTCGAATGGACGACATATTGACGTGTTCACAAAACTTTTACGCAAAAATAGAAAAAAAAACAAACTACGAAGCAGGGTTGTCGAACGCAAATTAATGGTAATTCACTTAGCTTAATTTCTCAAAAGGAGTAAAGGAAGGGCAAAAGGGTTTTGCTTAACTCAAAAAAAAAAACCCCACTAAATACTCGCACGATTCGAATTTTATTCCGTTTGCTCACTTGAATTAATTTTTTTGAATAAAGTCGGGATTTTAGCACTATCTCCTTATTTTAACTTTGCTGTAATTGAGACAATATGGCATCGGCCTCTTCCCCTTAAAATACGCAAAAGAAAGAAAATCCAATTCCTACTGAATCTTTCAAATATGGGAGAGTATATGGGGCTTGAAAGAACACAAATTCCGCTGGGTAAAATTAGTGAAGCACAGTCAGAAAAAGAAATAACAAAATATCTTTAAAATAAATTAAAAAAGTCCATGAAAAAGAGGAAACAAAATTTGATTATAAGTAGCTTATGCAAGAAGAATGTTTCTCCACACTTTTCTGATAGCCAGAACCAAACTCCATAACACCTAACACCAGTTTAATATGAGTGTATATATAAATATAAATATATATATATATATATATATATATATATATATATATATATATTTCTATATATATATATATATTATGTCGTAGGTCCGGTTAGATATTCTGACCTCTGTTTGCTTTTCGTGGCTCGGAACGGTTGGCGGATAGCACGCAGTGCAACTGTGCTTTGAGCCTTCCCTTGAATAATGCAATTTAACTTTGGATTCAAATAAATCTCTAAGAGTGACTAGTAAATATTTTGAACAATTAATTCAACTATCTAGAAGACACTCTTAAGGATAATGCAAACAATCAGAGTACTAAGTCTTATTACAAAAATTATGGCCGGGTCTAGTTTAAGTACGGAATTATTCAGTGGGCAATGAATGTTTTAGTTAATATTTAACAATTACCCAAACTTAATTTACGCCTACGCTCGGCCAGCAATCAGCTCCAGAGGCTTTACCTTATACGATGTCTCCTCCAGGAATGCTTTTTAAACCAAGAAGTTTCCCTGGTGGCCGGCCAGACTCGGTTCGCTTAAAGACCGGAGTACTTCTAGATGCGATGGCGGTTGAACTAGTGAGCCTCATATATTTTGCACCTGGTTAAGATAACCGCCTATAAACTGAGAATTCTGAGGGCAATTGGTTCACACATGAATCTCTACTCGACAGAAGTAACAGACGACAGTTCTCTTGGTGAACGACGAAACAGGGGAAATAGAGGAGAGGGGTTTGACCTTTTTTTTATCTGGTATGGAAATGGGTTTAGGTATAAAAGGGCCGTTCATTTTGAGGAATTTATCCCTGTTGTGGGGATCGAATTTGGCCTTATGGGCCCTTGCTTTGGGGGAGTGCGGTTCAGTCTTCTTCCTTTCCGTGGATAGCAGTTATGGCTAGCTACATATATATCTGCCTTGTCGATGCACTCTTTAAATGTCTAGCAGTTCCGGTTTTTCACAAAGAATCTCACCTCCAAGTGTAGAAACGCCAAAAGTTTGTCTTTGAAGACTAAGTCAACCAAAGCATCGTATTCCTGGGTAAATATGGACGCGCCTAGCCAAAAATTAAAAATACGCTGCAAGGAATATCCAAACTGTTGGAATGTTTGGTTAGGTTGGATGCGACAGTGCCGGAACTTTGCACAAGAAAATTTCAGAATCATGATATACGCAGCAAGCAATTCGGCTTTTAATGTGGAATAATCGATGGTTACCTCTGATGGGAGCGAGATGAAAATGTCTCCGAGTTTGGTACTAAGTAAAGGCAACAAATTTGTTACGCTGTCGGTTTTAATATCCCAATGGTTAACCTAAAAAAATTCTCGAACTAAGTGAGGTATGATCCGAAATCTTTTCCTTCTTTGAAAACAGAAACTTAATGGACTCAGTTTGTTGCACTTTAGTCGAAGACGTAATTTAATTAGTTTTGCTTCTAGCCCTGATCATTTCCATCTCGTATAACGAATTTTCTCTATCTGTCACCTCTCTTCTTTCTTCACGCTCTTTCTCTTCTATACTTTCTTCTCGTTCTTTCTCTTCTCTTTCTCTTCTTTCCACTCTTACTGCTCTCTCTTCCTCTTTGATGTACGCCATTAAATACTTTCTATTCAATCCGAGAGACTCATCCTGTCCTTTGAAAACTTGGAATGGACGACATATTGACGTGTTCACAAAACTTTTACGCAAAAATAGAAAAAAAAAACAAACTACAAAGCAGGGTTGTCGAACGCAAATTAATGGTAATTCACTTAGCTTAATTTCTCGAAAGGACTAAAGGAAGTGCAAAAGGGTTTTGCTTAACTAAAAAAAAAACACCCACAAAATACTCGCACGATTCGAATTTTATTCCGTTTGCTCACTTGAATTAATTTCTTTGAGTGAAGTCGGGATTTTAGCACTATCTCCTTATTTTAACTTTGCTGTAATTGAGACAATATGGCATCGGCCTCTTCCCCTTAAAATACGCAAAAGAAAGAAAATCCAATTCCTATTGAATCTTTCAAATATGGGAGAGTATATGGGGCCTGAAAGAACACAAATTCCGCTGGGTAAAATTAGTGAAGCACAATCCAAAAAACAAAATAACAAAAAATCTTTAAAATAAATTAAAAAAGTTCATGAAATAAAGTAAACAAAATTTGATTATAAGTAGCTTATGCAAGTAGAATGTTTCTCCACACTTTTCTGATAGCCAGAACCAAACTCCATAAAACCTGACACCAGTTTAATATGAGTGTATATATAAATATAAATATATATATATATATATATATTGTGTCGTAGGTCAGGTTAGATATTCTGACCTCCGTTTGCTTTTCGTGGCTCGGAACGGTTGGCGGATAGCACGCAGTGCAACTGTGCTTTGAGCCTTCCCTTGAATAATGCAATTGAACTTTGGGTTCCAATAAATCTCTAAGAGTTACTAGTAAATATTTTGAAGAATTAATTCAACTATCTGCAAGACACTCTTTAGGATAATGCAAACAATCAGAGCACTAAGTCTTATTACAAAAATTATGGCCGGGTATAGTTTAAGTACGGAATTATTCAGAGGGCAATGAATGTTTTAGTTAATATTTAACAACTACCCAAACTTAATTTAAGCCTACGATCGGCCAGTAATCAGACCCTAAAGGCTTTACCTGATACGATGTCTCCTCTTAGCAAAATACTCATTTATCCAGCGCCCCTCTATAGAGGGGCGCCGAAAGTGATTTAAAAGCTTCACGCGAAATCTCTCGTTGTTACAATTAGGCTCGCTATAGACCGTGTTATCAAACGGAAGTGACATTAAAAGATGCCGATCGCGGGTTCTTTCCATCTTAGGCGTCTTTCTCTCTCTCTCTCTCTCTCTCTCTCTCTCTCTCTCTCTCTTTCTCTCTTCAATCATTAAACAGTGGAACAGTTCCCATTGACTGGAAATATGCAAATGTTACGCCAATTTTTAAAAGTGGCTGTAGAGAGGTCGTGAAAAACTATCGACCGATCAGCTTGACGTCAGTGGTAGGGAAACTTTTAGAATCATTTATCTGCAAAAAAATTGTTTCGCATCTTGAATCAAAAGAGTTGCTTAGAGACTCACAACATGGATTCAGAAGAAACAGGTCCTGTCTAACGAACTTGCTGGACTTCTTTCAATATGTATATAAACAATATGATGAGGATAAGTCAATCGATATAATTTACTTGGATTTCCAGAAGGCGTTTGATAAAGTCCCTCACAATTTACTCATGGCCAAAGTTAGAGCAGTTGGAATTACGGGAAAAGTAGGAGATTGGATTGAGGACTGGCTTACCCATAGGTATCAGAGAGTGGTAATAAATGGATCTGCCTCAGAGTGGACAAAAGTTTCAAGTGGGGTGCCACAGGGCTCTGTGTTGGGCCCGCTGCTATTCATAATTTATATTAATGATTTGGAAACCAGTCTCGTATCGAAAGTTGTTAAATTTGCGGATGATGCGAAACTTGGAAGAGGAATATGCAACAAAGAAGACGCAACTGAGATTCAGAGAGATATAAATCTTATCGAAGAATGGTCAAAAAAATGGAAAATGCCTTTAAACTTTGATAAGAGTAAAGTAATGCATGTCGGAAGGAAAAATCCACAAGCAGTGTATACATTGTTCAATATGGAGTTAAAAGAAACAAAAGTCGAAAAAGACTTAGGGATTTATGTATCGAGCGATCTTAAGTTTAGTATGCAATGCAGTGAAGCGGAAAAAAAGGCATCCAAAATCCTAGGATACATAAAACGACAATTTAAATGCAGAAACGAGACCATAGTATTAAATTTATTTAATGCATTAGTTCGTCCCCATCTGGAATATTGTGCTCAATTGTGGTCACCTTATCTGAAGAAAGATATTGAAAGGCTTGAAAGAGTTCAAGAGAGAGCGACAAAATTAATACCATCCTTAAGAAAACATAACTATGAAACTAGATTGGAAAGACTCAAACTCTTCAGACTAGAAACGCGGAGAATGCGAGGCCAGCTCATAGAAACATTTAAAATACTAAATAGGATTGAAAATGTAGACCCTAATATATGGTTCAAAGTTAACGAATGTGAGACGAGGAACAATGGAATGAAGCTGGTTCCGTTGCGGTATCAAAAAAGTATAACAGGAAACTTTTTCTCATATAAAATTGTCAACCTCTGGAATAAACTGCCAAATGATGTAATTGCGAGTAAGACTAAAGAGACATTTAAACAAAGACTCGACAAAATAATACATACACTAGATTATTAATTAACTTTGAAAATATAAGGGAAAACCCCATGTAAATAAAAGAGGACCAATACGACAGGATTCTGAAAAGAATGGAATTCAATACATTATGAATGCATATTGTAATCAAGAAAAGTGTATATAAATTAATTGACGGGATTTCCATTATTATACAAAGGTCCTAAGATAAGCATAAATATTGGAACGAAATCCAATAGTGGATTAAATTCAACGATGGTGTATATAGTTTAATGACGAGATACTTATATCATACCAGAAAAGAATATTGAGATCTTCAGCTGGTTAAGTTTCAAACTGTACTGTGAAATTCCTGGATCAGCACTATATTTCAACTGACCAGGTATCTTTTCAGTTTCCGTACCTGCGTTGCAGGTGGGAGAGGAGGGTGGGGAGAGCCTTCAACTTTACTGTCACTTTAT
>OZ018329.1:142105515-142220820 GCA_963969495.1 Ceratothoa steindachneri | reverse complement strand
CCGCCTCAATGCACTGTTTCGAGAACTTGAGGTCACTAGTGATTGTTACACCAAGTCCTTCTCAGTGTCACTCGATTCAAGAGCAGTGCCCTTAAGGATATACTGGGATTGGGGGTTTCTGTGGCCGATATGCATCACTTTGCATTTGCCCACGTTAAAAGGCATTTGCCACGTGTCCGACCACTCCCCAATCTTCCCAAGATCTTCCTGCAGGCAGGCAGTATTTCCATCCTTTGCAACGTTCATACCAAGCTTGGTATCGTCGGCAAATTTGGAAATCTTGGCAACCATGTCACCGTCCATGTCTTCGACGTAGATGATGAATAGTAGTGGTCCCAGGACAGAACCTGAGGCACCCCGCTAGTAACGGGCACCCACTCAGAAGCCTGTCCATTTACCACCACCCGTTGCCGTCTGCCACTTAGCCAGTTCTCGATCCAGCCGGCTACCTTTCCGTCTATGCCAAGCGCTCGCACTTTCCGGAGAAGGCGGCGGTGTGGTACCTTATCAAAGGCTTTCTGAAAGTCTAGGTAGACCACATCCACCGCCTTGTCCCGATCGTGCTCACTGAAAACGAAGTGGAAGAATTCTACAAGGTTCGTCAGGCATGACCGTTGCCTTCGGAAGCCGTGCTGGGAACTCCTCAGTAGCAGGTTTGACTCTAAATACGACGTCACTTTGTCCACCATGATGCTTTCCATGAGTTTACCGACTATCGAAGTGAGACTGATAGGTCGGTAGTTCGACGGTTGGTTACGGTCTCCTTTCTTGAAGATAGGAGTCACCTCCGCCTCACGCCAGTCTCTAGAAACGCATGCGGTCCGGATTGACATGTTAAAGATAGCGCACAGATGTCGTGATACTTCATCGCACACTTCCTTCAACACTTTAGGTAGAAACCCGTCCGGTCCAGGGGACTTATTCGTCTTTAGGTCAGCGATCTTTTTCTTTATTTCTCCTTCGGTGAAGTCCATTGCCTCCAGCTTTTCCCCCGAGTAGGAATCCGTCGGCTGGGGAATGGGACCACACTCTTCAGTAAACACTGAAGAGAAGTAGTCGTTGAGGAGGTTGGCATTTTCTGCATCTGAATGCTTTAATGTCCCCTCCTCGTTCCTCAAAGGGCCAATCGTTCGACGGATTGGTTTACGGCTGTTCACATATCCAAAAAACTCCTTGGGATTCTCTTTACAGAGTCTCGCCACTCGGAGTTCCTCAGACCGCTTAGCCGCCCTTATGCTGGACTTCACTCTCCTGGCTAGCCTCCGGTATTCGTCAAAGTCACCCGAGATCTTCGATTGCCGGTACACATTTCTCTTCTCCTTAAGCAGTTGCCCGATTTCTCGATTAAACCACTTTGGTTGAACAGAAGACCGACGGGGGCATTTCAGAGGGATAAAACGCGATTGAAGACTCATGAATGTGGTTTTGAAACTGTTCCAAGAGTCTTCAACAGCATCGCACTCCTCTAGCCTCGCGTCAGTCAGTCCCGCGCGTAGACCTGCAAAGTCTGCTCTTCTTAAATCTAGTTTCCTTGATTTACTAGTTGCAGGCTCTGCCTTGGGGACTTTGACTACAAATCTAATTAGTCGGTGGTCACTGCCACCGAGCTCTTCGCCAACAGAGAGGTCCTCAACGATGTCATCCTCAGAGGTGAAAACCAAGTCGAGGATATTGTCTCCTCTCGTTGGCTCTCTCACCCATTGAGTGAGGAACTCGTTGTTCGTGAACTCCAGGAGTAGTGCGTTCTCGCCACAGGGTTCTCTGGTTTCCCAGTCAACTTGTGTGTTGAAATCACCCATGACGATACACACTCTGTCTTCGACAAGTTCTCCTAGTAGCTGGTACAGATCTCTGTCCTTTTCAACGAGTTGGGCAGGAGGTCTATAAAGCACCAGGGTCCTATATTTGGCAGGACCTATCTCTAGGTCAACACCTAGTAGTTCATGGTCGGATACGATGTTGCAATCCGTCGAGTTGAGAGTATCCTTGACATACAACATCACACCGCCACCTTCTCTGTCTGGCCTATCTTTCAAGAAGAGCTGGTAACCGGGAATCGTGAATTCGCCTTCAAAGTCTCGGTTTAAGGTTTTTATCCACGATTCTGTTATGGCTACCATTTCGGGTTCTTCCGTCGCTACGAGGCCACGGAGCTCAGGAAACTTGTTCCTGATTGACCTCGCATTGAACAGAAGAACTTTCAGGGAGTCCCCGACTGTAGGACTCCCTACGCTCTTCCGTTTCCCGGCTTGTTTGTTTGTGAGGCACCCCTTTTTGCGACCTCTGAGAAGGTCGTTCCTGGAGTGACACGGGCATACTGGCGTACGTCCGCCCTCACTCTGGGCCGGATACTCCTTTCGGTCCTCTCTACGACATCCTGGATCATGTTCGACAGAAAGGCCTTTCCTTTAAAGGAAAGATGTACCCCATCCCTTTGGTAGAGATCATTTCTACCATAAAAGGTGCGGTACGGGTCCACAAAAAAGACCCCCTCTGCCGTACACAAATCTGCCAGGCGCCGGTTTAAAGACACATTCATCGAGTGAGCGGTCCGTGTTGGACCTCTCCTCGGGAGCATCCCGACTACCACGCGCTTGCGGGTTTTCAGCCCACAGTCGTCCACGGCACCCATGACCGTGTGGAGGATTTTATCTGTAGGGCCTACCCTACCTCCTCTCAGGTAGAGGTCGTTTCCACTGACCATCAGAGCAACGACTGAGCTCTCAGAAATCTGTGATTTCTCTGCCTCTACTCTGATGTGGTGGTTACCACATCCTGGCAGGCAGCTTACCTTAACGCTTGTGCGAAGGCGGGCCGCTAGCAGAGGCTGCAGGTCCCGTGCCTGGGAATCGCCCACAAGGATGACCCTGGCACATTTGCCTGCTGAGCTCGGATTCTTTTTTTTCTGAGGCAAGCTCTCCGATTCCTCTCTCTTCCCCATCATGGTGTTTTCAGGCTTTTCTTTTTTCTTCTTCCTCTTATTCTTCTTCTTCTTCTTTATCATCTTTTCCCCCTTGTCATCCTTTTCATTAACTTCTTCTACCCTTTCTTCTTCTATTTCTCTCTCTTCCTCTTTCTTCTTTCCCTTTTTCGTCTTTTTTTTCTTTTTCCCTTTTGGTGTCGCTGCCACATTCGGGCACGGGCTCTCTGCAGAGGTAGTGTTTGCCACAGTACTCGAGAGATCGTTTAATTTCTCTTCGAGCCTGCGGATCTGGTGGGAGTGCTCCTCCTTGAGCCTCTCAATTTTCTGTTCGAGGTCTGTAGTTCTTTCCCTGTAGTAGGCGACTACTTCCTCCACTTCCTTCTTTAAAATGCAAGTGGTGCATACACTGTCTGGGTGGCATTTCGCATAGCAGCCTTCCGGGAAGTCAACGCACCACTTGTCCTTCTTACATGTGGCACACGTGAATTTTAGCGCTGCTGGACCTTTCTTTCCTGCCATTTCGAACACTCTATTTCTTAAGCTTGTGACCAATCAATATATAAAAGAGAGAGAGAGAGAGAGAGAGAGAGAGAGAGAGAGAGAGAGAGAGAGAGAGAGAGAGAGAGTCAATGTAATACAACTAAAAGAAAATTACAGAGATGAGGATGGAAGCAAAACCTTGCAATTAACTAGATCATTTGGACCTACAAAGTTTTATGAACTGCTTCCGAAGGAGTAATCATCTATCTTTGGGGACCCTCTGCTTGCTTCCCACTGCTGGACTCACAAACTTATGGAAAATAGGATGAATTCCGTGCTAAATTTTTGAGCTATCGGGGACTCGACCATGAGCGCATGAAGACTCATGTTCGATTCCAACTCCTTATTCTCCTTCATATAGCGGTTACAAGAGTTTTTCCAATTTTCCCAGTTTTTTATATCTCTCATTCTCTCATTTTCTTTCTTAAGCTTTTATTGGTTCAAGTAATATAGTCATCAGCGTTTTACGGGTTGTCATACCTTTCTCCTTTTCTTGGACTGCTAAATATATATATATATATATATATATATATATATATATATATATATATATATATATATATATATTCACAGTAGTGATCAAATTACTATGGATTTCTTGAAAAATCGTAATTTTTCATCGAAAAGATTATATAAAGTTATTTTATTGAGTGTAATCAATTTATTTTCATATATATGACATAAATATCTTTTTCTTCATTGCTTACTACTTAGTTTGACGACTTTTAGCCGCTTTAAGTGACGTAACACGCTCAGGCATGCAGTGATTATTATTTATTTATTTTTTTAGGGACTATCTGGCGACTGCCCACTTGGGCATAAGTCGCCGCAAACAAACAGCCCAGTTCTAGGCTACTTTAAAATAAAAAAATTAACAGAAACAACAATAAAAAGGGAATAACAATCAGGAAGCAAGCTTCTGCGTCGGGGGGAGGTCCCCCTTACCCTGGGACAGGAGCCTGCGACCTACAAAAACAAAACAAAACAAACAACAATAAAAAAAACAAGTTAAATACAAGGGAGAAGGCCGGCCTCCCCCCAAATGTCAACAAGTACACCAGTCATGATGCACGCAATCGTCCCGAGTGCAAGGGACAGGCGGTAGCGACCCCGCCCATCCTGGTACCAGAACAGGTATCGTGCGCGAAGATCACCTAGACTGGGACATTCGACAAGTAGGTGCCGAACAGTCCGGGGGACGACGCAGTTGTTGCAATACGGCGCAGGCAAAAGCCTCACCAAATAGCGATGCGTCACACGAGTGTGTCCGATTCGGAGACGACAGAAAGCAACCTGAAGCCGCCGCGGCATTGGGGGATAGGTCCATGGGAACAGTCGCGGCGCAATGGCACACAACTTTAAGTTCCCTTCGACCGTCTCCCATCTTCTTTGCCAAGCAGTCCGAAGAGCTGCCCGTATTCCTGCCATGTAGTCGGTGTGAGGAAGAGCGAAACGCTGGTCCGGTCGCAGAGTCCTCGCGGACTCTTTGGCGCCCTCATCGGCGCGCTCATTCCCCGCAATTCTTACATGTCCAAGAACCCAGCAGAAAATAATCTCGACATCTACATGGCTCGCCAAAACCGTGGCGTCACGGATATCGCGAACCAGGGGATGCGGAGATTCCAATGCCCCGAGAGCACTCAGGGCGCTTTGTGAGTCGCAATAGATCACAATCCGGTCGCCGAACCGGGCACGTCTCGTAATCTCCCGTATGAGTGGTGTATTGCCACCAGCTCAGCCGTGAAGACAGACGCAGCGCCTGGTAGAGCCCCGCTGACTTCAAACAGAGGAGATACGGCGTGAAAGCCGACCCCCTCTTGGGACTTGGAGCCATCCGTATACACTGGCACGGTTTTAGCGTGACACGATGTGTGCTCCAAAAAGGTCGAACGCAATACTCCCGTTGCAGTACAAGCATTGGGAGCAGAGGCGTGGGGACAAATATCCAAATGTGGGACCCTCTAGGGTGGCGTTCTGGGCAGAACCAGGAACGCTCCCGGCCCGAGAGCTATATCTACCTCTCGAAGGAGTTTCCTGGCCATAAACCCAAAGGGCTTAGGGTATGACTAGCGTCTCTCGGCGGCATTGGCACCATTGAGATCAACTGCGGATGCAGTGAGAGCTGTTAGCGATTGAGGGAGACGCCGGACTGGCGCGTACAGGCGAGTGATGCACTGCACGCGGTGCAGAGCGATTGGCATCTCCCTAGCATCGACCAAAGGCTTTCAATGAAGGAAGTGCGGTAGGCACCGGTCGCGAGGTGAAGGCCGGTGTGGTGGATCGAATCCACCTTCCACAGTAAACGCTCAGCTGCGGATGCATAAAACTTGCAACCGTAGGAGAGCTTCGAACGAACAAAAGGTTCTTTAAAAAAGAAGGGCAGTAGCCCTTTTAGCGCCCAAGCGCTGAATGTCACGGAACGGAGAATGTGTATGGCGCGGGTACAAGAGACCCTAAGGCACAAAAATTATACTCCAGGTGAGGCATCGGTCGAATACAAGACCAAGGAAACGGGGCGACATCCAGGTGCACCCCATTAAGAAACAAATCTGGGTCGGGGTGAAGTCGTGGATGGCGGCAGAAGTGCGCCACCTTAGTCTTTGACAAGGAAAACCGAAACCTGTGCGCTTCGGCAAAGCGTCAGACACGGTTCAATTCCTGTTGGAGTCGACGCTCCAGGGTTGGCATCTGGGCCGCGCCATAAGAGATCGAAAGGTCGTCCACGTAGAGCGTAGCGAGAACATCTTCCGACAGCACCGAGCTAATGCCGTTGATGCTCAGAGCAAAGAGTGTGACACTGAGGACACTTCCCTGCAGGACACCCTCTTTCTGCTCTTTTGATCCGGAGAGGGCTCCCCCCACCCATACGCGGAATCGACGATCTCGCAAAATTTAAAGATATGAACATTAAGAGGCGTATCCTCGCTCCAATCGTGTGGATAGTCTCCATCAAACCGTATCGCCATGCGGTATCATAGGCACTCTCTAGATCGAAAAAAACCGTAGCGTAGTGCTGTCTACGAAGAAAAGCCTTGTAGACGGCATTTTCCAGTCGGAGAGAGCATCCGAAGTGGAGTGGAACTTGCGGAAGCCGCACTGTGCGGAAGACAGTTGGCCTGTGCTGTCCAGAAAATAGGTTAATCTAAGATTTAATATTTTTTAAATCGACTTGCACACGCAAGAGGTAAGAGAGATGGGCGGAAACCGGTCGGAGTAGAGTGATCTCTCCCCGGTTTGCGAAAGGCGAGCACAGTAGCGATTCGCCAGGATTCAGGGAGAAGACCTTTCACCCAGATCCTGTTGAACAAATCCAACAGAAAGGCCATGCCTCGCTCACGCAGGTGTCGAAGCATGGCGTACGGCACATCGTCCGGACCATGGGCGGTGTCCGTGCACGAAGCAAGAGCGGAACGCAATTCACTCACAGTAAACTCGTCGTTAAAGGGTTCTTCGCCTTTGGAGGTAAAGTCCAGCCGGCGGCCTTCCGCAACATCACGACGTGCATTGAATGCTGGTGGAGCAGCATCACGGCTAGAGAATGTCAGAGAAAACGGTCGCTAAGGATTTCGCCACAGACGCGGGATCCGAGATTGCGGTCCCATTCTCCTGGAGAACGGGAGTGGGATCCTGCAAGAACATGCCCCGAATCTTTTTGACTCGCTTCCACACCTCAGCTAAAGGGGTCTTTCCGTTAAGTAAAGACACGTAGGCCCGCCAAGAAGAGCGGCGGGCGTGCTTCGAAATTTACCGGAACCTAGCGCTGGCCCGATGGAATTCAGCGACAGTAAAATCGATCGGGCGGCGAATATAGCGCATGTAGGCATAACGCTTCCGTTTGAGGGCCATCTCACACTCAGCTCACCACCATGGGAGTGGTCGGCGTGCAAAACGGCCAACGTTCTAGGAATAGTAGTCAGGCCCACGGAGAAGAACTCAACAGCCTCATCTACTGACCTAAACTCCTTAACTGAGATAGAGAATTCAGTCATTTCCTGAAATGCAGGCCACCGCACCCGCTCCAAGCACCACCGAGGTGGTCTCTCAGGCGGCAGTTGCCCGGAAAATGATATTTGAATGGAAAAGTGATCACTACCATGGAGGTCATCAACCACCCCCCAATCAAAATCAGGCTGTGCCTTCAAAGAGCACAAAGATAGGTCAAGGCAAGAAAATGAAGCGGTTCTCGGACAGTAATGCGTAAACTCATCCATGTTTAGGACACCCATCTCAAGCTCTTTTATCAGATTGGAAAGGACTTGTCACCTGGGATTTATGGAGTAATCTCCTCAGAGAGAATGCCTGACATTCAGATCTCCAAGCAATAGATAGGGCCTCGGCAACTCGGCTACGACGCGGCGGAAGTCCCCCGCGTCGAAGTCAGCTGACGGTGGAATGTACGCAGAAATGATAGTATACCTCCTATCCAGGTGCAGCTGCACAGCCACTGCCTGAAAGGAAGTATCTAAAGAGAAAGGAAGAACGGAGACATCATGCCGGGTGTTAACCGCGCATCCCCCAGCCCGGACATTCCGCGGTGGTGGGGTCGCAAGACCCTTATACCCCGGGAGGGCAGGCAGGGGGCACGCGAATAGCATGGTCTCCTGCAAAATGATAGCTAACGGGGAACGGGACGAAACGAGCCTCCGAAGATCCTCCCAGTTAGCCCGGAGTCCACGGCAATTCCATTGAAGGAATATGCCCTCCAGGCCTAGCTCGGAGGAGACGCCGGGTCCCTCCTCGAACTGGAGACCCTCACGGGAATGGCCGTACGCTTCCCGGGGGCAGAACCCCGGGCGCTGTTGGCCGGACAAAGCGCTGGAGGCGCTGTCGCCTTCTAGGACTTATTGGGGGAGGTTGGGCTCACCATGCGAGTCTTTTCCTCCCTCCGCCTCAAAATCTTAGGTGGGCGTTGTGGCTTCGGAGGTGGGGGGCCCTCTTTTCGAGGAACCACCGCCTCCGAGCCACTCGCTCCACCTCGGTGCGTAGGCGAAGAAGCCGAAGCTCGTTTGTTGCTCTCCTTCTTTCGGGGGACAGCTTTAGAAACCCCGAAAGATGGCCTAGCGACCATCTTCAAGGGTGTTGCCTCCTGTGAGTCTAACGACTTGGTGGAGGCGCGTAGCCGTTTCGCCTTACGGGAAATGGCCACGCTGGGGGAAGAGGGCGGAGCCCTGGTTTAAGCCGGGGCTGGGTATGAACCCTTTTGGCCGCCAGCTCTACCAGGGGAGCGCCCGGGTTGAGTATAGCCCGCAGAAGGGCTCCGAATAGGCGCGAAAACAACCGTGCTTGTTAGCCTGGATGGGCCAGGAGCAGAGGGTGCCTTTCTAACTATTGAGGCATATGACGTCCCAGGCAGAGCCGGGCACGCCAGGACCAAGTCCTTAGCCGGGCGGAATGAGAGTCGATCCTGGGCTTGAACGACCAGGATTTCTTATTCAAGGAGATATGCACCACATTGCTTCGAAGAAGCGGGGTGCGGCTCTCCGCAATTGTCACACTTGGCCACACACGATTTGGACTTATCGTGTGCGACCTTGGAGCAATTTACACATACTTCGGGTGACCCTGACTTTGCACGTCTACATGAGCGATTTGTATGGCCGAAGCGGTGACAGTAATAGACCACCGTGGCAGTGGCACGAATGCCTTCACGCAGGAGCGGTACCAACCGGCACGCAACGACTCAGGGAGCTTGTCACAGTCGAACGTGTCGAAAAATGTAGGGGTAGGTCTCGACGCGCCTCCCTGTTTTCTCATCACACGTTCGACCTTGACCGCCCCATGGTCAGCCAGCTCTACGGTAAAGTCCTCAATGGAGTAGTCAACGAGTTCCCTCGCATAAACTACTCCTTTCACAAAGTTTATGGTAGTGTGCGGCGTCACACTCACCGGGGTGCCATGAAGTGTCCGAAGAGCACTTATCTTGGCCGCCTCGGCGAGATTCGCCGCATTCGCCAGAAGGCTCCCGTTCGAGAGACGGGACACCTTCGGCTCTCTACCAATTACACCAGCTAATCCTCTCCTCTGATAAATCATGTTGCCATTGGCAACATGGTGCTATCAGTTAAGCGAATAACGAGGAAGCGTTTGAAGCCAGCAGGCTCGAAAACGCCAGGTAACCTCTGAATCAGGCACCCCGATGTCATCGAGGCTCCACCCTGTGCACTTTTGGTCTTTATTATGGGCTCCGTGACCGGGCGGGTAGAGGGGCCGGATGTGCCGATCTTGGCTTGGTCGCTTGCCAGAGTGGCAGCAGACCCATCCATTCCCGCAGCCCCCGCGGATGGAGAGGAGCCCCAAACCTTCTTTGTCTTTTTGGTCTTGGTCTTTTTCTTTTTTGGAGAGGAGGGCGGAGAATGAACCTCCTTCTTACCCCCACCAGGAGAAGCCCCTAAGCCAGATGTACCGGCCTCAGCCAGGTCCTTCTCCGAAATAGAGATGGTACTGGTGGTCGCAGGGGCATCATCTGGAGGAGATCCCTCCCCTCCTTGTACGTCCTGAGAATCCTCAGCCATTTGAGGAGGACCTTGCATATGGGCGGATTCGGGTTCGGTGCTTGGCGCCGTGTGAATTCCTTCCCATGAAAGGCCCTACCGTCGGAGGCTGGTTTTCTTCAAGGACCATGTCTATCACAGGAGGGGCCTCCAGTTGGCCATCCCCTCCCAGGACATCGCAGGTCCCCTTGGCAGCGTCATGAGTCTTTTATGGGGAGGCACAGGCCTTGACCCCGGCAAGGTTTAATATTTTGGCCAGCAGGCCTTTTAAGGGAAGCAACCGAAGGGGCCTGGCTTCCCTCTCCCCCCTATGGGAGTTTGCCCTACCGAGCCGCTTACACGAGGGGCGGTCGGCAATGGGCTGCCGGGCTTACTTTCTTGGCAGTCCCCTTAGAAAGCAAAGGAGGGACCTCCAGAGAAAGGGGGGAGGGGGAGTCCCCTACACCCGTAGGCGTAGGAGAGGATTAAGACTCCTCTCTGGTTAAAGAAGTATGGATGGTCCTTTGCGCAAGCACAAGTGGGGGACCTCCATTTTTTCGGTGGAGCTGCCCGGGGGCGGCTCCGTTGATGTTCTTGGTGAAGTTGGGGGTTGTTTTTTTTTTATTCTCATCATTGAGAATGGTGACGCTATTTGTGCTACGGGACGCAATAGCTTATCACCTCTTGTAGTTGCCCGCAATGCAAGAGGTGGTAAAGGCCTGGCAGAGGCGCCTTATTTTGGACCACTCCTCTCACCTGGTGGCCTGGCAGTCCATCGGCATGGCGGCTCCACCTTGAACACGGCGTAAAATTGCTAGAATGTGAAAAGGAGAGGAAAAGGGATGTGAAGAAGGTATGGGTGGGGATGAAACAGGTTGTTAAAAACCAGCCACCCCAGACTGGAGCTCAGGGGGTTAGGGAACATTGTCCCCTACCTCCAGCCCCATTGCGGGACGGTTGGCTGAGAGGAAGGTCAGCATCTACCCTGTGAAATTAGAGGATGACCAGAGAATGTTGTGGGAGAGGTTGTATGAAAAGCGAGTAAACAAGTGTTTTGAAGGAAGAAGAAGAGGCTAAGCTGGGGTCGGACGGGGTGCTGACTCCCGTCAGCATGGCGGCCAGGATGGAAAATTGCCGCGCCCCTTACGGGGTGCAGTGATTAAAGTTTTGCATAAATGTTTGTTTCTGTCAGAGTGAAACCAAACGTAGATATGTAAGACATTCTTTGAGCTTTGCTTTGGTTGCTATCGTAACTTTGTGTATTTCCTTTTGTAGAATATACCATAATCTCTCAATAGAGTTCATGTCTGGGGTTTTCTAGGCCATAATAGCAGTTCAATGCTATTTTGTGCACACTACGTCTTCACTGATCGCGCCGTGTGATAAGTAGCCGTAGTCTTGCTGAAATATGTATGATCTGTCACCGAACTATTCGCTAATTTTAGGTATCAAACGTGTTTTCAGTACTTCAATATACTTATACAGATTCATTATAGCTTCAACAATCTTCCAGCGACTTGTCACATGTACAGAAATTGCTCCCCACGGCATGATTTTCTATGAATATTTTAGTCTTCTTAAAACACTCTGGCATAAACTACTCAACTGACCTCCTCCTTATTGTCTGAATACGGTGAGCAAGTACTGCAATAGTTGAATCGTACGAAAACATAAGCTGCTACAATATAGAACACTATAGCAGCACTGAAAAGACAAGTGCTGCTGTAGGCAGCAGTTAAACAGCCAGACAAATTATGAATTAAAATTATTTCCTTCAGCATGAACGCGTAGCTATTAGGTAAATCAAAATGTACCTACTGTAGTAGGTAAAATATGTTTTCTTATGCTTAATAGAGAAAATAACTGGTAAATGTACAACTTTTACCTGTTTCCATTGTTCAGTAGTCCGATCTGCATGAGTAGTAGCCACGACTTCACAAGTCTATCATGATTTAGTAAGCCTAAGCTTCTTTCATGCACGGTAGGCTCGTAATTCACTGTCCTTAACTTCCTATTTACTGTTATTCGAGAAAGACTAATGCCATATGCTAACAGTTCGTTTGCAATCTTCCTACAAATTTGGCTCTTGTCCTTAATAACCAATTGTTTAACTTCTTGTCTTTTCTTGGTGTTGTTTCCTTTTGCGACCACATTTCCCAGCCCTTGCTGAATCCAAATTAAGACCGTTTTAATTTTTTTATTTATATTCTTACTGGTTGAGAGGAGACTCCCAATTTCTTTGCAATATTTTCCTGTTTTAGTGCACTATCACTTAATAAAACTGTTATCTCTCCACTTTTCTGAGGAGTCAATTCACTGACTTTACCCTCAGCCGTTCACTTTTTTTTATCCATTGAATTGCGAGAAAAAACGGTTACTAATATCCACAGGCAAGCAAAATATACAGTAGTTGAATTACTGACTCAGTAAGAGTAAAATAAAATCGCTCGCACATCCTCAGCCTGCGAAGTCAGAATTAGAACTAGGCACGAGACTAACAGGTGCCACCCAATCGAATCGGTGTAGCCTTCTTTTATTTCAACAAGTTTGCCAGAAATTGTAAGCAAAACACTGTAATATTTAGTCTCATATATCGTGCAATAGTTATTCCACAGTAATATGATAAGTTAACCGCATTATTAACTCATTTAATAGTTTTAAGTTACCTTTTACCATAAAAAATACAAATTCTAAAGAAATCCCTAATAATTTGATCACTATATATATATATATATATATATATATATATATATATATATATATATATATATATATATATATATATATATATATATATATATATATATATATATATATATATGAGTAAAAGAACTCAAAGGCGAGTTATGGTATATGATAGTGAAACCACTGTATAGGAGCCAAAGTTTAATTTACGAGACTAGTTTCAGTATTTAGTTTATCATACCCTCTTCAGTCGTATACTGAGAATGCGATTATTACAAAAGTCTATAAATAGCACACATATAGGAAAAAAAAGAAAAGAAAAAAGCACAAAGAAACACAAAATGAGCTGTTTACGATGATGTTACGGGAATCGGGGCTGCATTTCAATTGCCCATCTGACAAATTAAAATTGGAAATTTCTCCTATTAACATAGATTGTCCTATTTTTATTTTACGGAAATCTTTAAAATCATATAGGATTTGTGCCTTTAAATAGTCATTTTGGTGGTTGAAATTGCTAATATGATTAAAAATACTGGATGTGTTGTTTCTCGTCTGACATCACCTTTATGTTCATAAATTGGTTTTGTTAATGTTTTTCTGGTCTCTCCTATGTAAAATGAGGAACAGTTTGTACACCTACACAGGATTAAATATACACCTGCTTCATTTGGCTGATCCACGGGCTTGGTCGAATTGGAAGATTTAAAGATAGAAAAAGGTATTTAAATGTGGTTAGTTCTGGAGAAATAACTTTGTTCACTCTTTTGAGGAGGGGAGAAAAAGGGAGGAAAAGACACTTCGTATTACTACATTTTTTTCATCCTTGGGAGGGTAATGAGTAGATTTTGCTTTAGATAAACTTTAATTGATCCCGTGGAGGGGATAATTTAATTCATTGAAACTGCTGGTTATATAGGTAATCTCGTCTTCTAGAAAGCAAGGGTCACATATCCTAAGTGCTTTCAAAAACATACCTGATGCAACGGCTCGCTTAATGTTAATATCATGATAAGAAAAGAAACAGATATAAGAGTTAGAATAGGTTGATTTTCGGTACAGAGTAAAACTAATTTTGTCAATGACTTTACACATTTTAGATCAATAAAGGGTATACAATTATCTTTGTCCCACTTTACTTTAAAATTGATAGTGGGATGGAGGTCGTTAAGGTTTTAAGGAAATTGTCAAATAAGTTTAAACTATTTATGTGCCAAATCGATATCACATTATCTACATACCTATACCCTAAAAAATTATGATGGCGAATCACAGAGGGAGTAATGATACGAGGGGCAGTCTATAAGTTTTGCGAATTGGTAGGGAGAAACAGAGGAAGGGGGATGGCTGTTTGTGGTGGTGTTAGGACAAGTTATGACAATTCAGGAACTGCAGCCGCACGCTCCTGCCTCGTCTATTTAAGAAGCAATGGCTGATCGCAGATCGTCAGTCACAAATTTTTCAACAATGGAGAAGGTTGAGCACCGCGCAGTGATCAAATTTTTGACCAAGGAAGGCAAGAATGCAAAAGAGATCCATGAACGCATGGTTGCAGTGGACACCGACACCGCCTTTTTCTATGCAACCATTGCTCGCTGGATTATGAAGTTCCACCATGGTCTTGAGTGCCTTAAAGATGACCCCTGTCCAGGACACCCGTCAGACATGACCCACGAGGACAATGTGGCCGGTGTGGAGAGGATGATCCTCGAATATCTATGGGTGAAGGTCGAAAAAATCGAGTGAGAACTTGGAATATCATCCACGACAATTTGGCCATGAACAAGATCTCTGCCCGTTGAGTCCCTAGAAACCTCACGCCCCATGATCGACTTCAACGCCGTCAAAGTCCACAAGGCCAGAGTGGCACAAGCTGCCCTGCACGAGTGCGGATTTGAGGAGCTCAACCATCCCCCCCTACATTCCAGATCTGGCCCCTAGCGACTACCGTTTATTCCGCCAGCTTAAGGCTGAACTGCATGGATGCCGGTTTGGGTACGATGAAGATGTCCAGCTCGCCGTCCAGGAGTGAATTGAACAGCAGTCGGGAGATTTCTGGTTGTTAGGAATTCGAAGCCTCAGGGACAAGTAGCGCAAGTGCATTGAAGTCAAGAGTAGTTATATTGACAAATAATAAAACACTTTTCCTCATATCTCGTTTACTTATATCCGAATTGCAAAAATTATTGACCGCCCCTCGTACTTTGAAATATTTTATAAAAAGGTTACATAATATGGGTGATAAAGGATTACCTATGCTAAAACCATATTCTTGACGAAAAAAACATATCGCTAATAAATACATTATCAGTAACACAAAAGTTTAACAAGATTTATAATTATATTTTTGCCTAGAGGGAGATTTAATTTTTGATTATCTAATACCTTAGATAGAACATCAAAAACTTCGTTAACTAGGAAATTAGTGAACAGGCTGTCTACTTGAAAGCTTATTAAGTGGCTTTCTTTTATGTTGATCCTCCTGCTTTTTTCAATGAAATCAGAGAAATGGATTTTGTGTGAAGGAGAGGTCCATTCAACAGCGTAAGCAAGAAGGGAGACTAACCACTTCGAGAGTTTGTATGCACGAGAGTCAATACACGATATAATAGGTCGGAGTGGCGTTCCTCTTTTGTGGGTTTTTGGCAGACCATACATACGAGGAAGTGATGGGTTGGTAGTTTTCAAACGATGAGCAAGGTCTGGGTTGGATGGTTTGAGCAATTTTGTGAGAGGTTTCTTGACCATCTCGGTTTTACTTTTAAATGGGTTGGAAGATAATTTCTCGTAAATGTTCATATCATTTAAAAAAACTAACCAAATCGTAAGATTAGACAAAAATTCTTATACTGAAAAATTAGAAGATTTACTCAATAAACGGTTTTCCGTAATCTTCCTCTGGTCCGGGTGGACTACACAAAGACAATCTGCCGAGGAAATCACAAGGGCGAGGGGACCAATTCACAAGAGACAGATAGTAGGGTCAGGACGCCAAGAAGCTTGGGTCTCTCTATTTGCTGAGAATTTGCAGACATCACCTTAAATAGGAGCCACAGCCATGGTCGACAGAGGGCTGCGCACGCGAGGGCGTCCCAAGGGGATAACGGATGCGGCTTAAGCAAACATGGACCTTGATAATTTTGGGCATCGACGAGGCGAAAGGGAATTAAGCGATATTCTCAAGGGATATCAGACGCGGCCCTAGCAAACATGGACCCTGATAACTTGGGGCATCGACGAGGCGAACGGGAAATAAGAGAGATACCCTTCTAGCTTAAGAGGGGGAAGATGAGCACGGCTACCACCTGGGAGGGGGACAGCGTTATCAAACTGGGGGGAAGACGGTGATAAAGCACCCCAAATTAAACACAGCTGCGCTAGTCTGTCTTGACCAGAGAAATTTTGTGTGATAAGGGTGTATTGAGTTTCATGCTCCCACACACTTCCATTCCTAAGATGAAATTTCAAAGACACGTAGGGGATGGAAAATGTCATTCCCCACAAATGTGAGAGATAGGGATTGGAGAGAACAATTTACCTGACGGTACACAAGGTAATAGGGCAATCTTTGACTTTGGGCCTACATAGCAGCGAACGAAAAAAAATGAATTCATATGAGGTTGTGAAACTTAGGAGTTAACGATAATTAATAATAATGCCCCCACTCCAAATAATAAACTTGGTGACCATTACAATTAATTACAAAATAAAAAAATAATTAAAGGTAATATATATATATATATATATATATATATATATATATATATATATATATATATAAATATATATATATATATATATATATATATATATATATATAATATATATATATATATATATATATATATATATATATATATATATATATATACAGAAGGACAAGGCTTAACAAAATATACAATTGTGAGAACACGCCCTTAGTGATTCGATCTTACGAGGTAGGAAAAAGCTCTCTTATGAGGTTCCTACTACGACAGTCAGCCATGTAGTTTTCCGAACCTTTATATATAATATGCGAAATTGGGACTGTATCAATAATAAACTGCTTCGCATAAGTCTACCGTTTGGACTTTTACTATTTTTCAAATATTCTAAGAGGTGGTGATCCATTTCGATCATGAACTCCTTTCCCAATGAATACATTTTAAATTTTTAACGCCCCAAACTATCGCGAGAGCCTCACGTTCTATGATCGCGTAGTTCTTCTCACACGAGGTGAGCTTCTGGCTCGCGTATGCAATTGGATGTCTGCAATCATTAATAGTCAATTGATGATTGCAACAACCCGCATCCTACTCCTTCGTTGCACACGTCGGTCCTGATTCCGAAAGGCTTGGTGGGATTGGGGAGTCTCAGAATGTGAGCTGAAGTGAGCCTATCCTCAATTTTTTCAAATTAGGTGGATGCCTTGGGGATCCATATGAGGGGATCTGGGGATTGCTTCTCTAACAGGGCGCTAAATGGAGCAGCTGAGGCCTCAAAATTGGGGACAAAACGCCGGTAGAAAGATGTGGATCCCAAAAAGGAGCGGAGCTATTTCTTCGTACGCGGAAGAGGCATGCTGGCAAAAGCCTTTACTTTATCTTGCTGGGGAGTTATCAAGTTTTCCCCGATATGAAAGCAGAAATAACGAATAGAGTTATCATAAAAATGACATTTACTAGGCTCAATGGTCAATCCGTGTTCCCGTAACCTCATGAGGAGGGAGTGAAAGGAGACTAGGTGTTGTTCCCATGTATGTGTGTCAACGTACGCATTATCGAAATAAAACGACACGTTAACTAGGCCATCCAAAATTCGCGGCCTCATTTATTATAATTACTGAAAGTACTAACTAAAACAAAAGGAAGACACCTTAATTGCATTAGGCGCATCCCCGTGGGGAACGCGTGTATTTCCGAGCACTATTCTTGAGGGGAATTTGATAATAGACCTTACATAGGTCTATTTCTGGATAAATTTTGCACCTTCAAACAGATGTAGGTTCTGGTCGATGAGCGGGTTTGGTTCCGCGTCAAAAAACCGTCACGGAATTCAATTTCCGGAAATCTACACACACTTTGAATGTTTGATCGGGCTTCCTTACCATTACAATGGGGGAGGAGGAATGAGAGGTGGAGTGCTCAATAATACCCAACTTTAATAGGTTTTCCACTTCTGAATTAAAGACCGGATGAGGATGCACAGGCAAGGGGCACGGTTTAGTTCGAACAGGCTGCTGTGTTTTCAGAGAGATGTCATGTACGAAATGACGCACGCATCCTGGCTTTTCAGAAAGCACCTTCTCAAATCCAGCTAATAACTTAGCCATTTGAGCCTTTTGTGGGAGTTCCAATTGACGGTGTAAATCTAGTTACAGGGCGGCTTCTTCATTTGAACCGAGTAGGGAAGGTAGGAGGTGCTTCTTATCTGACTCGACGCAAACTGTCTGTATCAGATTGAGAGGCACGGTGGGGTAAGCGGCTTCCATCACGGCCTCTTCGTTAAGTGGGAATAAGTTATTAATACACGTGCGGCGGTGGTATCGCTTAGGCATGTTTATGTTATATAACTTTTACCTGAGGGGCGCTTTATGAGGTAGTCTACGGGTCCTCGTGCTTCTAAAACAGGGAACGAGCCTTTCTCCCGTGAAAGGAGCTCATTAGATTCAGTCGGGAGGACGAGCAGTACTTTATCACAGGTTGGGAGGCGTCGATCATTTGCCTTTACGTGGAAATGAGTCCAGTATTACTCCAAAATACATTTTTTATACGCAATCTCGGCGCATTCCTCTAAGCGGTTTCTCAGGTCTAATACGTACGAATACGAGGTTTTAATTTCTTCCTCATAGGCGGGGATTTGCGAATAATTCGTTGAGAATACTCATTGGGCCTCGGACATTTCGGCCATATAGGAGTTCGAACGAAACGAACCCTAAAGTCCTATAAGGAAACTCACGGCACGCAAACGGAGCGACTGGCAGATACCGATGCCATTATTGAGGCTGAGCGTGGAAGAGCTACTTCAGGACGGTGTTCAGATTTCCTTTTAGTTTTTCGCAGACTCCGTTAGCCGCAGGGTGGTAAAGGTTTCTGAAGAGAGGTTTTATCAGGGCAAGTTTTCCCACATATTCGATAAATTCGGACGTAAATTGTCGGCCTCGGTCAGACAAAATCTCTTTAGGGATGCCGACTCGAGAAAAGATAGTTATTAATGCTTTCGCGCACGTTATACTAGAGAGTATTTTTAGGGGAACTGCATCAGAGAACCTCGTAGTGAAGTCCACGAGCGTAAGGATATAATAGTCACCTTTGCTCGATGGGGGGGTTCATCAAGCCATTCAGGTCGATAGCCACTCTAAAATAGGGTTCAGAAATAACGGAGTTCTTTTGAAATGGAGAAGGGGCGATCGATTGTTTTGTCGTAATCTTTTTGCCAATGTCACAGGATCGAAGAAATTTGAAATATCTTTGGCAGCGCCAGGCTAAAAGAAATATAGAAAGATCCTTTGGGCAGTTTAATTGAGGTTGAAATGGCTAGCCAATAACTCATCATGGGCAAGGAAAAGAATTTGAGGAACACGAGAACAGGGGCTGCAAAGGGAGCGATTCTTAGCACCATCCTCTGTCAAGGTAGAACGGTAAAGGAGGTCATCTTTAACTAGATATATAACCTTCCTTGAGCCACAATCATAAACCTAATTGTCCTGGAGGGCTTTTTCCTACAGGGCCTGGAGTGAAGAGCACTTCTTCTGCCCACTTGCGAACTCTTTCTTATGAGTGGATGCAAATTCGGAGACATAAGGAATTACTAAAGGCTCGGAGGTTGCAATTTCTTTTAAGTCTTGATCTATCGTAAGGATGGGCTGGGCTACAGGATTAGGGCAGACCCGGTGGATCTGGCCGCCTGATACGGCGCAGAGCATAATGGGAACTACAACGGACTCCACGCACCCGTTGAAATATTTGCATTCTAGGTAGCAGCAAACCACGGGGAACCGGTTGGTGCGCCCCAGGTAGTCGTAGACTACTGCATACCTATCATAGTCGGGACTTACTGGGGGAAGTAATTTTTCAAATACTACGAAACAGGTGCACCCGGTGTCTCTCATAAGGGTTGACACCCTGCACTCATTCACATTTCCTTCTTCAAATTCAAGCCCACCGGGGTAGCTTTTATTAAATAACAAGTTGTAGTGATGTCCTGGGGAACCCTTATTTAGGCCAGAAGCTGGAGCTATTGGGCTAGCAGGCAGTTTAGAGAGAGGGGCATTGACTTGTTGGACTTGTACGATAGGGGAAGAGCCAAGGTGAGAGTTTTGTGGGTAGGTGGTTTTTACATGTCCGGGCACGCCGCACGTGAAACATAAGATGGGCAGCCGAGGATAATGGACTGTAGGGGCATTATTTAGGAGGGACTTAATTTCTCCCGGTTATTGCGGGGGGGGGGATGTAGGTTTGGAGGGACCAGCCACTTTGACAAAATAGGGCGAATCTTTATGGAAGGACGGATTATGGCTAGACGCGTGTACATTCGCCTCTTCCTGGCATAGTTTAAAGGTAGACGCTCGCCTATCTTTTACGAAATATTTCATAAAGTATATCCTTCATAGTATGTAAATCTGATCCTTTTTTACTGGAATGGCCTACAAGCGATGTTCTAGCCCGAGTGAGTTTTGGGCATTCATCTAATGCATTTTTGTGAATTATATGAGGTAAAGTCATGTTTTTGTTACAATCCTCACAGATTGGAGGATGTTCGGCTGCCATCTGGAAGCAGGACAGAGTTATCAAACTGGGAGGAAGACAGTGATAAAGCCCGCCGAATTAAACACAGCTGCGCTAGTCGGTCTTGACCAGGGAAATTCTGTGTGATAATGGCGTATTGAGTTTCATGTTCTCACGAGCACAAATAGTAGAAAATATAACATAATTAGGTGAATAGCCATAGAAGTATTGGGTTTTTTTTTTTGGTTTTTTTTTTTAAGAGCTCATCTGGCGACTGCCTACTTGGGCATTAGTCACCGTATTAAAACTGGCCTAGTTCTAGGCTACTTTAAAATGAAATTAAAGAGAGAAAAAAAAAAAAAAACACCCCAAAAGGGGGAAAGGAAGCAAGCTGGTGCGTCGGGGAGAGGTCCCCCCGGCGCAGGAGCGTGCAACTAAAGAAAAAAAAAAAAGCAAAAAAACAACAACAAAAAACAAAACAAACAAACCTTGCTTAAATAATAGGGAGAAGGCCGGCCTCCCCCAAGAAGTCAACAAGTCCACAAGTCAGTGTGCACGAATCTGTCCCGAGCACAAGGGACAGGCGGTAGCGACCCCGCCCATCCCGGTACTGGGACAGGTATCGTGCGCGAAGATCACCCAGACTGGGACATTCGACAAGAATGTGCCGAACAGTCTGGGGGACGACGCAGTCGTTGCAATAGGGTGCAGGCGAGCGCTCCATCAGATAGCGATGCGTCACACGAGTGTGTCCGATTCGGAGACGACAGTAAGCAACCTGAAGCCGCCGCGGCATTGGGGGATAGGTCCATGGAAACAGTCGCGGCGCAATGGCACGCAACTTTAAGTTCCCTTCGACCGTCTCCCATCTTCTTTGCCAAGCAGTCCGAAGAGCTGCCCGTATTCCTGCCATGTAGTCGGTGTGAGGAAGAGCGAAACGCTGGTCCGGTCGCAGAGTCCTCGCGGACTCTTTGGCGCCCTCATCGGCGCGCTCATTCCCCGCAATTCCTACATGTCCAGGAACCCAGCAGAAGATAATCTCGACATCTGCCCGGCTCACCAAAACCGTGGCGTCATGGATATCGCGAACCAGGGGATGCGGAGATTCCAATGCCCCGAGAGCGCTCAGGGCGCTTTGTGAGTCGCTATAGATCACAATCCGGTCTCCGAACCGGGCACGTCGCGTAATCTCCCGTACCGAGTAGTGTATTGCCACCAGCTCGGCCGTGAAGACAGACGCAGCGCCTGGCAGAGCCCCGCTGACTTCAAACAGAGGGGATACGGCGTGGAAGCCGACCCCCTCTTGGGACTTGGAGCCATCCGTATACACTGGCACGGTACTAGCGTGACACAATGTGTGCTCTAAAAAGGTCGAACGCAATACTCCCGGCGCAGTACAAGCTTTGAGAGCAGAGGCGTGGCGACAAATAGCCAAATGTGGTAACCTCCAGGGTGGCGTCCTGGGCAGAACCAGGGGCGCCACCGGTCCGAGAGCTATATCTACCTCTCGAAGGAGTTTCCTGGCCCTAAACCCAAAGGGCTTAGGGTATGACTGGCGTCTCTCGGCGGCATAGGCACCATCGAGATCAGCTGCGGATGCAGTGAGAGCTGTTGGCGACTGAGGGAGGCGCCGGGCTCGCGCGTACAGGCGAGTGATGCACTGCACGCGGCGCAGAGCGAGTGGCATCTCCCCAGCATCGACCAACAGGCTCTCAGTGGGGGAAGTGCGGAAGGCACCGGTCGCAAGGCGAAGGCCGGTGTGGTGGATTGAATCCACCTTCCGCAATAAACGCTCGGCTGCGGATGCATAAAACTCGCATCCGTAGTCGAGCTTCGAGCGAACAAAGGATCGATAAAAAAGTAAGGCGGTAGCCCTATCAGCGCCCCAAGCGCTGAACGTCACGGAACGGAGAATGTCCATGGCGCGGGTACAAGAGACCCTAAGTCTGCGAATATGAGCCTCCCAGGTGAGGCGTCGGTCGAATACAAGACCAAGGAAACGGTGCGACTCAACCACATCCAGGCGCACCCCATTAAGAAACAAATCTGGGTCGGGGTGAAGCCGTGGATGGCGGCAGAAGTGCACCACCTTAGTCTTGGCCAAAGAAAACCGAAACCTGTGCGCTTCGGCATAGCGAGAGACGCGGTTCAATGCCTGTTGGAGTCGACGCTCCAGAGTTGGCATCTGGGCCGCGCCAAAAGAGATCGAAAGGTCGTCCACGTAGAGCGTAGCGAGAACATCTTCCGGCAGCACCGAGGTGATGCCGTTGATGCTCAGGGCAAAGAGTGTGACACTGAGGACACTTCCCTGCGGGACACCCTCTTCCTGCTCCTTTGGGGCAGAGAGGGCTCCCTCCACCCGTACGTGGAATCGACGATCTCGCAAAAATTCAGATATAAACATTGGGAGGCGTCCCCTCGCCCCCATCGTGTGGAGAGTCTCCATGATACCGTATCGCCATGCGGTATCATATGCCTTCTCCAGATCAAAAAACACCGTGGCGTAGTGCTTTCTACGAAGGAAAGCCTCGCACACGGCATTTTCCAGTCGGAGCAGAGCATCCGACGTGGAGTGAAACTGACGGAAGCCGCACTGTGCAGAAGACAGATGGCCTCCGCTGTCCAGGAAATAGGCTAATCTAACATTTACCAATTTCTCCATCAACTTTCACACGCAAGAGTTTAGAGAGATTGGGCGGAAACCGGTCGGAGTAGAGTGATCTCTCCCCGGCGTGCGAAAGGCGAGCACAGTAGCGATTCGCCAGGAGTCTGGGAGAAGACCTTCCACCCAGATCCTGTTAAACAAATCTAACAGAAAGGCCATGCATCGCTCACCCAGGTGTCGAAGCATGGCGTACGGGACATCGTCCGGACCATGGGCGGTGTCCGCGCACGAAGCGAGAGCGGAACGCAACTCACTCACAGTAAACTTGTCGTTGAAGGGTTCTCCGCCTCTGGAGGTAAAGTCCAGCCGGCGGCCTTCCGCGACATCACGACGTGCATTGAATGCTGGCGGAGCAGCATCACGGCTAGAGAATGCGGAGAAAGCGGTCGCTAAGGATTCCGCCACGGACGCGGGGTCCGAGATTGCGGTCCCATTCTCCTGGAGAACGGGAGGGGGGTCCTGCGAGAACTTGCCCCGAATCCTTTTGACTCGCTTCCACACCTCAGCTAAAGGGGTCTTCCCGTTAAGTGAAGACACGTATGCCCGCCAAGAAGAGCGGCGGGCGTGCTTCGAAATATACCGGAACCTAGCCCTAGCCCGACGAAATTCAGCGACAGTGAAATCGTTCGGGCGGCGCTTATAGCGCATGTAGGCATAACGCTTCTGTTTGAGGGCCGTCTCACACTCGGCCGACCACCATGGAAATGGTCGGAGTGAAAAACGGCCAGACGTCCTAGGAATAGTAGTCAGGCCCACGGCGATGAGGTTGCCGGAGAAGAACTCAACGGCCTCATCTACCGACCTAAACTCCTCGACTGAGATAGAGAATTCAGTCATTTCCTGAAATGCAGGCCACCGCGCCCGCGCCAAGCACCACCGAGGTGGTCTCTCAGGCGGCAGTTGCCCTGAAAATGATATTTGAATGGGAAAGTGATTACTACCATGGAGGTCATCGACCACCCCCCAATCAAAATCAGGCTGTGCATCCGAAGAGCACAAAGATAGGTCAAGGCAAGAAAATGAAGCGGTTCTCGGACAGTGATGCGTAAACTCATCCACGTTTAGGACACCCATCTCAAGCTCTTCGATCAGATCGGCAAGGACTTGTCCCCTGGGATTTATGGAGTAATCTCCCCAGAGAGGATGCCTGCCGTTCAGATCTCCAAGCAAGAGATAGGGCCTCGGCAACCGTGCCACGACGCGGCGGAAGTCCCCCGCGTCGAAGTCAGCTGACGGTGGAATGTACGCAGAAATGATAGTATACCTCCTATCCAGGTGTAGCTGCACAGCCACTGCCTGAAAGGAGGTATCTAAAGAGAAAGGAAGAACGGAGACATGATGCCGGGTGTAAACCGCGCATCCCCCAGCCCGGCCATCCCGCGGTGGTGGGGTCGCAAGACCCTTATACCCCGGGAGGGCAGGCAGGGGGCACGCGCCTAGCATGGTCTCCTGCAAAAAAATAGCTAACGGGGAACGGGACGAGGCGAGCCTCCGCAGCTCCTCCCAGTTGGCCCGGAGTCCACGGCAATTCCATTGAAGGAATATACCCTCCAGGCCTAGCTCGGAGGAGACGCGGGGGCCCTCCTCGAATTGAAGACCCTCATGGGAATGGCTGTACACTTCCCGGGGGCAGAACCCCGGGCGCTGTTGGCCGGACAAAGCGCTGGAGGCGCTGTTGGCCGGACAAAGCGCTGGAGGCGCTGTCGCCTTCGAGGACTTATTGGGGGAGGTTGGGCTCGCCATGCGAGTCTTTTCCTCCCTCCGCCTCGAATCCTTAGGCGGGCGCTGCGGCTTCGGAGGCGGGGGGGCCTCTTTTGGAGGAACCACCGTCTCCGAGCCACTCGCTCCACCTCGGGGCGTGGGCGAAGGAGCCAAAGCTCCTTTGTTGCTGTCCTCCTTTCGGGGGACAGCTTTAGGAACCCCTGAAGATGGCCTAGCGACCATCTTGAGGGGTGTTGCCTCCTGTGAGTCTAACGACTCGGTGGAGGCGCGTGGCCTTTTTGCCTTGCGGGAAACGGTCACGCTGGGGGAATAGGGGGGAGCCCTGGTTTTAGCCGGGGCTGGGTATGAACCCTTTTTGCCGCCAGCTTTACCAGGGGAGTGCCTGGTTTGGGTAGAGCCCGCAGAAGGGCTCCGAATGGGCGCGGAAACAACCGTGCTCGTTGGCCTGGATGGGCCACGAGCAGAGGGTGCCTTTCGAACTACTGAGGCATATGACGTCCCAGGCAGAGCTGGGCGCGCCAGGACCAAGTCCTTAGCCTCGCGGAATGAGAGTCGATCCTGGGCCTGAACGGCCAGGATTTCTTTCTCCAGGAGATATGCACCACATTGCTTCGACGAAGCAGGGTGCGGCTCTCCGCAATTGACACACTTGGCTACACACGATTTGGACTTATCGTGTGCGACCTTGGAGCAATTTACACAGACTTCGGGTGAGCCGACTTTGCACGTCTACATGAGCGATTCGTATGGCCGAAGCGGTGACAGTAATAGCACCGCCGCGGCAGTGGCACGAATGCCTTCACGCGGTAGCGGTACCAACCGGCACGCACCGACTCAGGGAGCTTGTCACAGTCGAACGTGACGAAGAGTGTAGGGGTGGGTCTCGAAGCCCCTCCCTGTTTTCTCATCACACGTTCGACCTTGACCGCCCCATGGTCGGCCAGCCCTAGGGTGATGTCCTCAATGGAGTAGTCAACGAGTTCCCTCGCATAAACTACTCCTTTTACAAAGTTCATGGTAGAGTGCGGCGTCACACTCACCGGGGTGCCATGAAGTGTCCGAAGAGCACTTATCTTGGCCGCCTCGACGGGATTCGCCGCATTCGCCAGAAGGCTCCCGTCCGAGAAACCGGTCACCTTCGGCTCTCTACCAATTGCACTAGTTAATCCTCTCCTCTGATGGATCATGTTGCCCTTGGACAACATGGTGCCATCAGTGGAGCGAATAACGAGGAAGCGTTTGAAGCCAGCGGGCTCGAAAACGCCAGGTAACCTCTGAAAGAGGGGCCCCGATGTCATCGAGGCTCCGCCCTGTGCACTTTTGGTGTTAGTCTTGGTCAGGGGCTCTGCACACGAGGGGGTAGAGGGGCCGGATGTGCCGATCTTGGCTTGGTCGCCTACCAAAGTGGCAGCCGACCCATCCGTCCCCGCAGCCCCCGCGGAGGGAGAGGAGCCCCGAGTATTTTTCGTCTTTTTAGTCTTTTTTGTCTTTTTCTTTTTTGGAGAGGAGGGCGGGGAATGAACCCGCTTTTCACCTCCGCCGGCAGAAGCCCCCAGGCCAGATGGACCGGCCTCAGCCAGGTCCCTCTTCGAAATGGAGAAGGTCCTGGTTGTCGTGGGGGCACCTGTCGGAGGATATCCCTCCCCTCCTTTTACTGCCTCGGAGCCCTCAGCCATTTGAGGAGGACCTTGCATAGGGGCGGATTCGGGTTCGGTGCTTGGCGCCGAGCCCGAATTCCCCCCCATGGAAGGCCCTACCATCTGAGGCTGGGTCTCCTCAAGGACCATGTTTATCACAGGAGGGGCCTCCAGTTGGCCATCCCCTCCCAGGACATCGCAGGTCCCCTTGGCAGTGTCGCCAGTCTTGTGTGGGGAGGCACAGGCCTTGACCCCAGCAAGGTTTAAAATTCTTGCCAGCAGGTCTTTTGAGGGAAGCGACCGAAGGGGCCTGGCTTCCCTCTCCCCCCTAAGGGGGTTTGCCCTACCGAGCCGCTTTGATGGGGAGCGGCTGGCTAAGGGCTGCCTGCTGGCTTTCTTGGCAGTCCCCTTGGAAAGAAAAGAGGGGACTGCCGCTGGGAAAAGGGAGGTGCCCGAAAGCACCTCCAGAGAAGGGGGTGAGGGGGAGTCCCCTGCACCCGTAGGCGAAGGAGAGGAGTAAGCCTCCTCTCCGGTTAGAGAAATATGGAGGGTCCCCTGTGCAAGCACAGGGGAGGGAAACTCCATTTTTTTGCTGGAGCTGCCCGAGGGCGGCTCCGTCGATGGAACAGGGGAAGTTGAGGGTTGGATTTGTTTTTTTTTATCATCATTGGGCATGGTGACCCTTTTTTAAACACGGGATGCAATCGCGCACACCTCTCGCAGTAGCCCGCACTGCGAGAGGTGCTTACAAGCCCGGCAGAGCCAGGCGCCGCCATTTGGGACCACCCCTCCCGCCTGGTGGCCTGGCAGTCCATCGGCATGGCGGCTCCACCTTGGACACGGCGTAAAAATTAATAGATTGTGAAGAGGAGAGGAAAAGGGATGTGAGGAAGGTATGAGTGGGGATGAAGCAGGTAGTTAAAAACCAGCCACCCCAGACCGGAGCTCTGGGGTTAGGGAACATTGTCCCCCACCCCCTCAGCCCCGATGCGGGACGGTTGGCTGAAAGTAAGGTCAGCATCTACCCTGTGAAATTAGAGGCTGACCAGAGAAAGTTGTGGGAGAGGTTGTGTGAAAAGAGAGGAAACAAGTGTTTTGAAGGAAGGAAGAGAGGCTAAGCTGGGGCCGGACGGAGCGCTGGATCCCGTCAGCACGGCGGCCAGAGTGGCAAATCGCCGCGCCCCTTACGGGGAGAAGTATTGGTAAAGCCATTGAGGTAATAAATCGTTAAATAAACTTTATTGTATAGAAAGATTGGTGCTATTACAAAAATGCAGCACTGTTAAAGTTAGTAGGTATTAATGCTTTTTAAGAATTACAGGTAACTAGTTAACTAGATATGACATTCTTACCTTTCCCTATTGTTCTAAAGTCCACTCAAAGGAGTTTCATTACTCAGAAACTACATGCCTACATCATTGTTGCTGTCAGTCGAGGCTTATTTCCTTGGCGATATGATTTAAATTCAGCTTCCTAAAGCCTGTCATTCGCTGTTCTTTGGGCAAGGCTAAGACCGTCGGCCTCCAGCTCAATAGAAATCTTCCTACAGATGTTCTTCTGTTCTAAAGAGCTTTATAAATTAATTTTCTATCTTTTCTGTATTGAGTTTTTGTTTTTTACCACATTTTCGAACCTTTTTAAGTTTAAGTCTTGACCATTAGCATTTTTTTCTTAATAACACTTACTTTTGGAGTTGAAACACCAATAATTTGTGGCTATTTATTTCACTTTTAACTTAATTTATTTGAGTCAAAGAATTATTTGTAATCCGTCGGTGATTTCACAAAATCAAATGTTTCAAATAACTTTAAAACTATTTGAAACACACAAAAACCCTAATGTTTAATATAAACACATTAATGAATAAATGACACTAAATAAATAATAAAAGAGCTCCTATTTGAACTCTAAAGCCAAGATACTAAAGGACTCACACAACTGTCTGTGACTTGTTGAAAGGGTCCAATGCACTGTTTTTACTGCAGTTTTACCAATTATACTCACAGAGAAACTTAAGGGTCTTAAAAATAAAAGTTAATTAGTTGCTCGTAGTTAGTGCATAAAATAAATCCATTTTCTTTCATTGAATCTGGTTTCACTGTTTTTTGTACAAGTTAAGTCAAATTTTGGAAAAATCCATAATAATTCTGCCAGTAATGTAGTTTAACCAATAATTGCCAAAATGTATGCATTTTAGAGGACTTCTATATTCAGGAATTTGATTGGTATGCGATGAGTTCAGATTCAGAATATATATCTTAAACACATTTTTCGCTAATTATACACTGTCCAACAATGATTTTGCTACAAAAATTAGAAAGTAGTTTTCTATTGTAGTTTTTTGCGTAGATTACGAAAAGAAACTTTATTTTTCATGAAATGACTTCAGTTTTCTGTAATCTGCTCATGTATTATTCTATTATTATTATATTATTCAGTATATAGAGGTATGAAATATTTGAATTTACTTATATTTTATTTTAAAAAATGTACAAAGATAAGTGGAAATGTAAAGCTTATTCATCAAAAGAAATCAATAGGACATTTTATTACATTTCAGAGGGTGGTATTATAAAAATGTATTTAAAAAAATAAGGAAGATTTAAGATTTTTTCAAAATTGCTGAAATCTATAAATAGTCATATATTAATAGAATATTTAGGCGTCTTTTTATGTACAACATCTTTTCTGTCTCTGTGAAGGGTCCAGCATAAATCACGACGCATGGCAGGACTCCATTTTCTTTTATACCAATTTTCTATATTAGCAATATCTTTGTGAAATCTTTCACCATGCTCATCGTTGACGTGTGCCGGATTCTCTGGAAAGAAAGAAAGATGCAATGCAAAAATGCACCTCTAGTGACATACTACATTCCAACTCATTATAAGGCCGAATCAAATTCTGAACAAGAATGTGGTATTTTCTGATTTGTGCCTCCCAAGGAGACCATTACATATGCCTTTGAACCTATGCCAGGCCTCAAATTCTGGCTTGTTCAAATTTGCCTCAAACTCACTATCTATCATAAGTTGTCGAAGCTGAGGTCTAACAAAGATTCCTTCTTAAATTTTAGCATGACTACTCTTAGGAAATTTTGTTTTTAGATATAAGAAGGATGGCTGGTCATGCTTTAAGGCTTTCACAAATTGTGTCATTGAACCTGATTTTATGCGAATTGTTGGCAAAATTATGTTTTCCTTAGGAACCAATGTTTTATGTAGGACATTATGACAATCTACTTTTGTCTCTTCTCTTAAAAGCCATTCTGAGACTATGTAATGTTCTCTCCGAGCTCTAATCTCCCACTGTCACAAAAAACCTATGAATTTTGTGCAGCCTGATTGCAAGCCATTTAGAATGGCTACAAACTGAAGGTCAGCACAAATCAACCATTTATATTCACTGTATTTAATGCTTTTTAAAATAAAATCTAGATTTTCATAAGTTTCTTTCAAAACAACGGAGCTAGCTACTGGTATCGATGGTAGTTTATTTTCATTATGCAGAAGCACGGCTTTACTACTATATAAAGAAGCATCAATGAAAAGTCTCCATTAACTGGGTTCATAATGTATATCTTATTCTTCAAAGAGACGTGGAATAATATTACCGTAGCATAAATTGTTGTAAAATGAAAATTTGTCTTGTAAATTGTTTCATCGAATGCGAACTTAGTAATTCGAACCTCTTCTGCTACTAAATATATTTCTTTCAGTCTCGAGGCCAGTAATTCATTTTCCTGCTTTGTTAAGTTTAGATCTCTTACAAGATCATCTAGATCAAGCTGTGA
Organism: Ceratothoa steindachneri; assembly: GCA_963969495.1. Taxonomy (NCBI): domain Eukaryota; kingdom Metazoa; phylum Arthropoda; class Malacostraca; order Isopoda; family Cymothoidae; genus Ceratothoa; species Ceratothoa steindachneri. The sequence goes on along the minus strand of OZ018329.1, from coordinate 142,190,679 downwards.
GAAAGGTTTTGGAGTAGTATCAATAGTTTCATGAACTTAAATTTCAGATTCTGGTTCACATGATTTCATATCTGATTTTTAGAGTTAGACAAAACAATTTCTGCACGTGGTTCAGGTACTGGAATATCTTTTGAGTGAGGTATAGGCCAAAAAACTGGTCTTTTGAAATAAAAATGATTCCATTTTTAAAATCTATACATAAAACTACATTAAAAAAATGTCATTCCAATCTTTGTAGTTGACAAAAAGTTAACCTTTGTTATACAGTGTTATTTGCATCATTTTGTCGAACACTTGATTTAGTTTTAGGTAAGGGCGGCTTTCCATGCTGTTCAATCTCTTGAAATTTCTCCATTGAAACCATATTCCTGAGGTCCCTCTGTATGACCTAATTCCATTTGAGCCTCAGTCTCCCTCTGGCAGGTACACCCCGAACCTCCAGACTTCTGAAACTCTTCACCCATTTATTATTCTCCATCCTCTTGTTATGACCTAAAAACCTCAATCTGTCTCTTCTCTTTGCCACACTAATATATTCCATACCAAATCTATACATTAATTCACAATTCTCAACTCTATCACCTCCAAGCCTCAAATTCAGAGATGCTCCGCACATCCATCTCAACATTCTCATCTCAGTACGCTTGAGCCTCTAGATGCCTCTTCCTTCACAGCCTAAGCTTTTTTGCCGTTCAAAATGAACTTCGTACGCATGTTGCGTACATATATCCCTTAGCTCAGAGGGAAAACTCCTAAGCGTCAAGACAGGAAGCTACTCTCTGAACTTTTTCCGACCACTTCTAACCCTGGCCACAGAACTCGCCCCAGCACTTCTTTCTGCACTTATCATATATCCCATATTGCAGAACACCTCTACGCATTCAAGGGACACACAATATTATGCTTCAATTTTAATTACCATATTTCAAAAGTACAAACTTGTATAGGGTCTTTTTTTTACATGTTCTACATTTGAAGTTTAATAAAATCAAGAATAATTTTGTGATCACAATCAAACTTTCGAAAGCTGTCGTAAATACTTTTACTTTCTTGGACCTAAAAGTGCTAATTGATGAATAAATTATTTCAGAAATCATATCAGTTTTAGTAAATCGATCATTTTTTGCTAGAAACGGAAAGCGTAAAAGGTTTTGTTAAAAAAAATTGGGGGAATGATCGATTCTTAGCAAATTTTCGCGAAAATTGTGAAGTAACAAATTTACTAGCATCATAGTCATTCTTAGACTACAAAAGCAGAAAATTTTCTAGCGAAAATCATAATTAAGATATTTTTCAAATTGAAAACATAGAAGATCTTGGAAATGATTGACGAAAAACAAATTGTTGAAACATTCTTCAAATGAACTGTTCAATATTTTCAACACAAGCACGTATGAGACGTGAAGGAGCTCAAGATGTACGATCACGACGAGTGCTATGCAAACTAATTTCGAGACAACAGTAGTGTACAAGATGGACGAAAAGCCGTAGAACAACATAAGATTGAAGAGTTGCGTCAAAATGTCAAGCGGTCGCCTCAGAAATCATTGAAAAGAAGAAGAGAACAAGTCGGATTGTCAAAAACTGCAACATACAATGTAACGAAGAAAAAAAAAAGAAAGTTAATCCAAAAAAGACGCAGGTTGTGCCAAAATTAGAAGACGACGATTTCGCGTAAAGAAAATCGTATGCCGCAGAATTTAGACGAAAACTTGGGGAATTTGATGTACCGCCCGTGATAATGTCTGACAAAGCGCACTTATATCACAGTGGATACAATTATAAGCAGAACAACAAGTTATGGTCGGATCAAAACCCAAAAGCTCTACACCAGAAAGAGTTGTATCCTGCAAAAAGCATTGTGTTGTGTTCGAGAACACCTCAGAAGATCATTAGGTGGTATTTTTATGAGACTGAAAATGGAAATTCAGTCACTGTGAATGGCAAAAGATACCGACACATGCTTGAAGTATATTTATTAGCGAACTTGTGAAGTCGTCGATATAGACGACAACTGTTTTTCCAGCAAGATTGTGCAACACCACATACATTGAATGAAACAATGCAGTTGTTAAGACGAAACTTCAGAGAAAAAATAATTTTTCGAAACATCAAAGTGAAGTGCCCTCCAAGATCCCTCAAACTATCACCTTTGGATTTTTGATGGGTATATTTAAAAGATCGTCTTTACCGTAATAATACTAGAAGTATCCAGCTCCTAAAAATAATATCGCTGAGAAAATTTATAACATCGATGAAGAACTTTAGAAAAAAGTGATGAGAGCAACTTCGTCACGAGTAAATGAATGCTATGAGAAGAATGGTCAGCAATTAAAAAGAGGAATCTTCAAATAAATTAAGTTATGTTAATTATGCAAACTGATTATTAGTCTTACGTTTGGTTAATTTTAAGCAAATAAAATTTTTTTTAATAGTCGATAAATATCTAAAAGTTCAGCGAAAATTAAAAAAACTAATGCTACACTAAAACTGACATAACTTCTGGAAAGAAAAGAGAATCAATTAGCCTTTGTATGCCCGAAAGCCGACACCTATTATCGACAACTTCTGAAGGTTTCATTACGATCACAAAATTATTCTCGATTTTATTAAACTTCAAACATAGAACATGTAAAAAAAGACCCTGTATGATATAAAAACTTACAAACTTTTCAAATTATAAATTTGTATAATTATATAACGTTCAATAATTTGTTGAAAATATATACTATTTCATCATCTCTTTCTCTTCAATTCTTATTTATTATTCCAATAAAGGAGTAATTTTGTCTCAATCTATGATGGTGCGATATAAACTAATAAACAACCGATTAGCTCAAAAGGATCATGAAAAGCCTATTATTTTGCCTCAAAGGTAACAAAAGATATTCAGAATTAAAATGAGAAAAACCTAGGAAACATAAAGGAAATCATTCGTAAAATTAATTAAATAATATTTCCGATAGATTATTTAAAAATTGGAAAAAAAAAAATTAGTTCTCACAAAGCTAGAGGGTTTGATGGATTGTACGCACGAAGTATTAAAGAAATTAAGAACTAAATTACTGCTTTACTTGTTTTTCTATTTAAATACCACCTGGCGGCAATTTTGTTCCCATGGTTTGGAAACTGGCCTATGTTGTTCCCATATTAAACAAATGGTAGATGTGAAATAAATGGGAATTGTTGCACAGTAAGCTCAACTTCACTTATATGTAAAAAGATGGAGCCAGTAATTGATTTACATTATCATCAATTATTTGGATAGTAATTAACTTTTGGTAAATAGTCAACAATATTGCAGGAAAGGGAGGTCTTGTGTCACTAGTCTAATCACATTTTATGAGCATGTTGCAAAAGCTGTCGCTTCAGGTTCTTGTTACGATGTGATATAACTATATTTTCCTAAAGCCTTTGATAAAGGGCCTTTCAACATCCTTTTTTCTAAGCTAAAAGCTATGTATATCCTTGAGAAAAAGATAACTTCGATTAAAAGTGGGTGATACAGCGCAAGTAGAGGGCAATTTTATATGGATAACTTCCGACTGGCTGCCAATAACTACTGGAGTTCCTCGAAGTTTTGTTATGGGACACTGTCTCTTTATAAGTTTGGTAAACCTCTTAGGGTCTTTAATCAATTGCCAAGTAAATTTATTTGCTGACGATACTAAACTTGACGAGATATTAGAGCATAAGGAGGACTCAAACTTTTTACAAAATTGCCCGATTATGTTAATGAAATGTTGCGACGAATCTGGCATGAAGCTTAATGCTGCCAAATGCGGCTTTTAACACTTCTAAAAAAATAATATCTCTAAAATACTGAGGGTATAAGTGTAGAAGTTCAGGTTGAACTAGGAGTTAAAATAGATAACACATTAAATTTGTCCAGTCAATGCGTTGCAATTAGAACTAAAACAACGAGAGTCGCATCATTTATCAGGCAAACTGTCTCAACGTGTAATTTAGAGTTGTTAAAATTATCGGGACACTAATCAGACCTATATTAGATTACGTGCTTCCTACTGGTGTGCAAGGTTAAGTAGAGATTTAGATATTATAAAACAAGTACAGCGTCTATATACGAAAATGATAAATGGAAGAAAACATCTTAGCTACAATGATAGGGTCAAAAAACAATCTTTTTTTATCTCGAAAGTAGAATAAAAAGGGGAGAATAAATAGAATCTTATAAATTATTAATGAATATACCCAATTCGGCAGAAGAATATTCTAATTTGACAGGCGTGACAGCGACGAGAGGATAAAATAAAAAAAAAGATGAAGAGCTCCAAATTTAAAACATAAACGGGAAAATTTGCCTTCAGCAACCGATTAGTTCAAGTCTGGAACAGTCTACCACAAGATGTAGTCAGAGCTCTCAGCAAAGAAAATAAGGATAAAGTATCTTACAAATATCAGAGAGTATTCCAACCAAATTTGCATTAATCTTTATAAGGCCTACCATTCATGGCCTTTTATGGATCACTGTAGGTTGCAATAAATTGTTTGTTTTGTTTATTTTCCTGATCTAAGTAAAGAAATACATAAAAATACATAATTAAATTTCAGTTAATCGAGTCGTTTTATCGACCACATCTTTCATAACTTTCAGATATGTAGAAGAAAAAATGTAGTCCCTAACATGATTTAGGTATTTCAGTTTTCGACTCTCATCTCCTCAAAAATAAAGCAATGAACTAATCTGCTACCACGGTGGTAAAAGAGAAAATATTGAGACAAGGAAAATATTCTGAAGTAATAATAAAGAATCGTAGGAAGAATTCTCATATCCAAACAATCTAAGTGAAAGTATGCTTCGTACCTAAAAGATGGTAGTGTAAATTTTAAAATAATAATCAGCTAAGAGCATCTCACATACACAATGCAAAAATGTCAAAATGATTTAATTCTATGTATAAAAGCATGCTTATTATAATGAAACACAGGATATAGCATACATATAAACAATAGCTACTATAAAAACAGATAAACTACACATCACTTGGCTAAAAACAGATGAAACAACACAACAATTAACTAAAAGCAGATGAACCTACACCTAGAATTGGCTAAAAAGAGATGAAACAACACTTAACATTGGAATAATAACATATAAGACAACACTTCAATATTGGCTAAAAAAGATGAAATAACAGAACATTTTGCTAAAAAAACAAATGAAACAACACTTAACACTCGCTAAGGAGAAAATAAAAATACAAGATAAATAGAGAATAGAATCGCTTTTGAGAGAAATGTTATTGAAATAGGTAAAATGAAGTTTACAATTGCAATGAATACAATTCAGATGACAGCTAAAGAAATGAGGAGAAAGTTTAACCAGTACACGAAATACGACTATCGGAACTAGTAAAGCGGCAGTAAAAGATAAGGTTATATACTGTCTTGTAAGGGATAGAGATAAATGCCTTTTGGACTCCAAAGGCATGATCAAACAATCCAGATGAACTACATTTCAAAAGAGGAGTCAGATAAAGCATACAGAACTATGTATGTATGTACTAACTAGTCACTCTCTTCTCAGCAGCGCATAAATTACTTTAATAATTCACAATCAACAGACTTTTATAAACGCTTGACTGCAATAACCGACCAGAAGAGGTAAGTTTCTGAAGTAAACTTAGTTCTAATAGTTAACTCTTTAATTATGATTGCCTGGATAATTAGTATTGAGAACAAAGAACTAAGAATAACCCATCTTAATCTGGTTCGTAGATTTTTAATTTATATATCTCATCTTGCTACTGCCTTCTAGGGCATAAGTCGCCGTACTCAATCTAGCGTAAATCTAGGCTATATGAAAAAGCCTTTGATTAGTAAATTGCGAAGCAATTCCAAAATCCCTAAGAAAACAAACGATTAACAAAATCTACATTGATTGACTCTCGAACATAATATACAGACATGGAACATCGACATTTATATGTATGCTGCGTTCGGTTAATAATAAAATTAGAATAAAAGAAAGAGAAGGACAGGAAAATCTCACATTACCAAAATTGTTTACAGCAATGTTAAAATATTTTCTGATTTTTTGAGGTGGAACCAAGAGAATGTAAATTATAGTGAGACATTTACTTCACTGAGGCTGTGGTAGTGAAAAGGGGATATTTGGTGTGAAATACGGAAGAAATACAGTTAACGACAAAATAATTCCCCAAAACGAGTTATACAGTCGGGATGAAACGAACTTCACAGTGATAGTTGCCTAAAAGAGAGAAGAAATACAGTAAATCACAATAAAGGAATAAAAAAGCGAATCTTACGGCTATAATGAAAAAGAAGTTTACAGTCATAGATGCCTCAAATACAGAAAAAAATCCCGTAAATCACAATCAAATAATTAAAATATAAATCGTACAGCTCGATTGAAAAGGAACTTTGGCAAAGTATTTGCCCTAAATACAGTCGAACGACTGTAAATCAATAAAATCATCAAAGCGAGTCGGACAGTTGGAATAAAAATGAACTTTACAGTATTTGCCTGAAATACAGAAGAATTACAGTCAATCATTATAAAATCATCAAAAGTGATTCGGACTCCAGGAATAAATTTATTGTTAATTTAAAGGGTGCGATGAGGAATTTTTCTCCTTTGACATCTGTGAATTTTACGCACGGATGTTATCTGAGGTCTGTTTTCTCTTCTAAATATCGTAGTACAATTACTTGTCTAGCGTCGGTGAAATAAGCTCGAATTCAATCGTGTCATAAAATTGAAAAGGCAAGATGTGCGTGCTCCTTGGTATTCACTCCTGGAGGTCCAAAGTGAAGATCTCCGAATGCTCGGGGGGCAATCTGTGGATGCTGCCAAAGAGCAGGTATGAGCTGCATAAGTCAGGCATTGATTACGAGTTTAGAGCGGCTCACAACCTCATTTAAAATTGTCGATATGAAAAAGATCTCTCGAATTTGTTGCAGAGATCCAGGCTATTATTTACAACGTTCCAAGCAAGTCCATAGCCAGGGAAAAAGAAGTGTCAGTCTATCAACAACTAGTTAGTTCCTGAATACATTCGCTACTACATATACAAGATGAAAAATGGCTAGATTCTGTCGCATAAGATGAGCGACAAGGAAATGGAACGTGCAGCAAACCTTGTGAACAAAATGAAGCAAACTCTTATCCCTGGCATACTTTGGTTTTTGTCAGAAGACAGGAATCTCTACCAGAAGCGCGTAGTGAACCAGCCTAACAAACACTGGTAGTTTGTGTTATACAATCATGTACCGAGAGTAATGAAGATCAAGTTATTTGTCAAGATAATAGTGCTTCGTGTGATTAGTAGCAATGGCCACGTTATGGCCCTGTTTATCCTCCTCCCGAAGGGCTAAATCAAGTGCCTGGAGTTTTTTGTGTTGCCTTAGATCCAGGATGTGGTCGCTGGAAGGTCAGACGTTTGGCAGCAGAAATCCGCACCATGCTGCACAAGCAGTAGGTCCAATTTATGGCTGTCAGACAATTTATTTAATTATTTCACTCCAAACATATGATCTCCTAAGTCCTCACAACCCAACTCTTGGACTATTATGGGCGAAGTGTGGTTGAGAGAGATACCAAAACTCTAAGTTCACCACCAATGTGGAGCTTAAGTCCAGAATAACCAAAGTTTTCACCCGTTTAATCATAAAGACTATTGAGCAGTTTCCAGCCTCGCATAGAAGAGGATAGCGATTTCATTGAATAAAATGAATAATACAGAGATCTTTTAACTCTTTAAGATGTAACTTGGATAAATGTATCTGTGTAAATGAACTCTCTGTGTTATGTTCTTTTATATTGAAGTTATGCGACTAATCACCTACAGCAACCTATAGAAGGTGGGTTTGAATAACATTCACACATATGCAAGGGTTACATGTTCCTCATTTACCCTTTATTGATTGATTCAAGGAACTTTCGAAATAAAACCTATAACAGTTTTATCAAACTAGGAACTTTAGCCACACTATTATTTTTGTCATTTATTGAAAGCACTGATGTGAATTGAATGCACTCTATTGCCAATTTAATAGTGCCAATTGATTTTCACGGATGCCGTTAACGCTACTTTCCGGAATATGTTTGCTAATTAATTTTTCCGCCAATAAATTTCACAAGTTCTCCCCCACGAATCGACTTTTCTCAAAGTTATATTTGGAACAGAGTTGACTTTTCCAGCATAATATGATCACAATTTTCGCACAAACCTCTTTCTGTCACTAAACATTTTCGGTATTCATCTCACAATAAATTTGTACCAACGATTTTCACACCAAAAATTTATTTTTATTCTTATATTTTGACATTCAATTATCTCTGAGCACAATTTGAGGAAATTCGTTTTTCTGTCTTGAATTCATTCACCAATAGTTAATGTTTATCGCTTGCTTGTATATCCCTCTTTGCATTTTCCCTCGAATTTATTTTCCGATTGACCAATTTTCCTTGCAATATACTTTCTAAAATTTTTATTTTTCTTTATCTTATCCCCTCACCTCCCAATTTATTTTCTCATCACACCATTATTTTCACATTGGGAATATTTTTATCTGTTTTACCCAAACCCCTTTCATGCTAATTAGTTTTGGTCCGTTTTCATTTGACTCGCAATTAATTTTGTCGTCAGATGTTTCCTATCAATCAGAGTACGTGTTTTTCTAATCGTTTTTGGCTAATTAACATAGCTACCAATCGAATGCAATAGACAATAGGTATTAGAATATATAATTTGCTGCACTATATATATATACAATGTCAACTTATGTTACTTTGGTACAAAATATCTTTGTTGTTGATTATATTTCAAACCCACCTTTCGCCAATACTATAATTTATGGCAAATCTTTGTTCTAAGCATTTTTCTGCCAATAATATTCTCTCACTAATCATCTTTGCTCCTCATGAATTTTCCCTACAATCAATTTTAATTCTGACTGCCGACTTCACCCGTCCATCCCACATCAACTAAAGGAGCAATCTATCTACAGGTAAACGAAGCGAATAATAGACAGAACGCGATTAATATTTGTAAATATGGGTTAAAAACGAAACTATAGTAAATAAAAGAAGCTATAAATTTTGGAAGTTGTGGGCTGGCCACTAAGAATTTTAAAATATGCGAAAAAGTGTATAGCTATAAGAGTGCGAAATTTGAATTGCTAACTTTTAAAGAGAAGCTGAAAGGACCTTTCACGATAATTTGTCCAATCAAGAGAAATTCGGATCAAATGAATTTCAAAATATGTGTAAGGTTTACATTTCTGACTGATTTTGTGAGCCTCTTTCCACTCTATTTGAAAAGAAAAATATATATAAATCCGCCACAATAGTTTCCTGTTTCTTTTATGCCCTTTACAACTCTCTTTTGTATAGAGCTTTCCTCCTGTTTGTGCTACAAATCCTTTAATCCTCAATAATATCTTTTCCCAAAGGTTTATTTTGCAGTATTATTCTCCAGTCTTGTGAATTTTTCTAGGTTGATTATATGGATTATATGTGTGAAATTTCAGATATAGTGAAAGATGTAAGTTCAAATTTCGTACTTTATTCGACATTGTGTGAAGGCTTACTGTTCGATTAGATACTATAAATATTATCTGTTCCTTTCAAAGCAACTGCAGAATGTATAGTAATTTTAGAGTACATTTTATCTTTGAAAAAACATGTATAGGCTGTATGATATTTGAGGCAAGTCGTTTGTTTTGCTCTCTATAGGTCAGTGTAAACCATTTGGAATGATTTGTGGGCTGGCATGCCCTAGTAGTTGCAAATCAGAGTTCATGCCCTTTACCCTGTACAAAAATCTCTATTTTCTTATTTTCACGGGGGTTCTGTAATTTTTCATGCTGCTCCACCCGGAAAAGTTGAAAATCGCAACTATTTTGACCTAGAAAGTTGGGAATCATTGCCACACAGAGCGTTAAAATTTCTGCTTGAATTCGGCAAAAAGCATCAGATCCGGGGACCCTTGAATCATGTTTCGCATTATAACTTTTGATCTAACAAGAAAGTATTGGGTTTTATCAAATTTCTTCATTACCATTAACAATTTTAGAAAACCTCATTTTTAATTGATAACAATATAAAATTTAATCAATAATGTATTCTTCGTTGTTATTTATAACATCTTCCCACGTTCAACTAGTTTGCCAATGCCTCTGCAATAAAAATCTCTGGATTTTGATTTGAAGAATTCGTCTAACCAGATTCTTAATTCCACAGCAGTATTGAACGAAACGCCGCGCAAATTGTTGGAGAGCGATCGGAACAGATGGATATCCGATGGAGCCAAGTCTGGCGAATATGGAAGATTCGGCAGGATTTCCCAATTAAGCATTTGGATGGCGTCTTTTGTCATATTGGCAATGTAAGGACGAGCATTGTCGTGTTGCAGAAGGACTTCATAACGTCGATGAGGTCGCTTTTCACGAATAGATTCGGCGAGTCGATACATTAATTGAACGTAAAGTTCTGCATTGACAATCTCGTTGTTTGCAAGGAGCTCCTAAAGAATGATGCCTTCACAATAACACCACACACACAGCATCGTTTTTTCTGGATGAATTCCTTGCTTTAATCGTGGAAGTGTTTTTTTATTGGAGCTAAGCCATTGTTTTCGATGGTTCATATTGACATAAACACACCACTTTTCGTCGCCAGTGATGATGCGGTAAAGAAATCTATCCTTATATCCACGAGTAGCCTTGTGGCGAGCAAGCAAACCTGCGACAGTCGGCGAGCGTTGAAGTGTGTTGCTTTCGCTTAAAGCGTGCAAAACCCCTGCACCGAGTTTTTTAATTTTCCCCATCGAATGAAAGTGATTCACTAGTTTCCTGATCACACGCCAATTGTACAGCCAATTCTCTAGTCGATTGACCAGGATTTTCATGAAGAAGGTCGTTCAATCGATCTTCATCCAACTTAATGGGGCGACCAAAACGTTCTTCGTCATTAAGATTGAAATCACCGTTTTTGAAACGTGAAACCCCCATTGAGCTGTCCTTTCTGATAAAGCATTTCTTTCGTACACAGCACAAATATCGCGACGAGCTGTGGCCGCGTTTGCATTGTTCCCGTCTCGATTTATAATGAATAACAACAAGTGTCGAAAATACGCCTTTCTTTCAACTTGACATTCCATTTTGAGGGTGCAGAACAAAAATTAAATTAACACAGCTTTTAAATAAAACGCAATGATTTATTACTCAATTTAAAGACGTAGCCAAAGCAAAAGCCTAATAGTCTACGCTGTTAAGAGACGTAGCCTAACCTTTGCAAATTTTGCTCTCATTATTTATTATTGCTTCTTAATATGTACACAAATCACGTCAACAAAACTTAAATCAACACAACTTTAAAACCAAAAACGCAAGAACTTATTCCTCAACCTATGTAATACAACCAATTATGTAGGCATTAAATAAAATAGTATACCCTAAATAAATAAAAATACTAAGAAAGATAATAATAAATAATTAATAATAGGATTTTTTATCACTCAGAAACTCAGAATCTAAATTAAAACCTATGCAAGTTACAACATCACAATGACATTAAGTAAAAAGCTGAGGGAGCTAGATGGACGAAGAGTTTCATATGACACAGTTGAATCTATCGTCTTATTCAGGCAAATGGATAAGATCAAGATGAGAACTAAGTACAACGATACTATACGGGCCGCGTTTTCGCCATAGAGAATTAAGTTTCTTGTATCTGAACCCTGCATTTCATTTCCCGCCGATTTGTTAATATCGTAAATGTTCACTCTGCACTAGCAATTAGGTTTCTTGTTACACCTGCATTTATCGATCATTTATCCCAGCATTTATTATATATTTTAGCCACACATTTATCCTATATTTCTGCGCCACGATTCATCGTTCATTTCCACCAGCATTTAATGTTAATTTCACCTCAGCATTTATCATTTAAGCACCGTAGGATTCAGTATTAATTTGAGCAGAGCATTGGTTGCTAATTTCAACCAAGTATTGGTTGTTCATTTTTTTTATCATTTATCGTTCATTTCACCCCAGATTTATCGTTTCTTCCACCAAGCAATGATTATTTATTTCCCCTCTCATTTATCAGTCATTTCCCCAATCATCTACTCTTTATTTTACGCCAGCATTCATCCTTTATTTCCCTACATCATTCTACCTTTATTTTGCCCCAGTATTTATCCTTCATTTGAATTTAGCATTTATCTTTATTTACCCCCAGCATTGATTGTTCAATAAATAACCAGAATCTATCGTTAATTTCAAATCGGCATTTATCGTTCATTTACCGAGGCACTGCACCATATTTAAATATTTTCTAATTCGCTATTCGTCTGTATACAATGAACACATTTATATTAAAATCATCATGTTTTTATTAATATTATACTCGATAATTAATAAAAGCACTAAAAAGACAAATTCTTACTAATCGGCGACGAAATTATTAGAATTCACAAGATTAGACAAGAAGGACCAATTGAGCGTTGTCTTCTAGATAGAAAACTAGGGTGTTCATGTGTACCTGAAGTTGTCAGTTGTCTAATTTTGTAAAACATTAACACTATCAGCCTATCTTAGATTTTTTCCTTCTTTCAAAAGTATTTAGCAAAGATAATGCTCAAGTGTTTAACAACTTTTCAGTTTTCTTGGAGGGTAAACGAAACAAAAATAAAGGGAGTCTTTTGAAATATATCTTTCTAGGTGCATTAGAAGGACTCCTTGAGTGTTGTCTTCCAGATCAAGGACTAGGGCCTCCCTGAGAACCTGAGGAAGAGTCAGTTGTCTAATTTTGCGAAACATTAACCGTATTAATTTGACTTGGACTTTTTTCCATATATTTTTTATATATATTACTATTCTTTAAGAAGATAAAGATTATGTTGAAAAGAAATGAAAAGAAAAAAAGAATAGGGGAAGAAAATTCCGTTGTAGGGGCTCTCTTCATAAAACTCAGAGCAGGAAAGGTGTAGGGATCCATGTTAATATAGGGATGGCCGGGTTTAGCACAAAAACAAATCCATTAATACAATGAAATAAAATCCGAAATAGTTGCATTTCTTTCAGCAGAGACCAAATAGTTTGAGAAATTCAAATAACCTTGAGAAAGGGAAATATTTTATAAAGTATATCTTTCATAGTATGTAAATCTGATCCTTTTTTACTGGAATAGCATACAAGCGATGTTTTAGCCCGAGTGAGTTTTATGCATTCATCTAATGCATTTTTGTGCATTATATGATCTAAAGTCATGTTTTGTTACAATCCTCACAGATTGGAGGATGTTCGGTTATAAAAATATGTCTTTGCGGGAAATTATGTGTCCAGTGGGCAAGGATAACTTTTTCTTGCCGATTTTCTTGATTGGTAAGATCTGTGAAAAGTGGGAGCATTTCTAATCACTTTGACCACGTTAATTGGAAGTGTTTTGTCACGGTTTATAATATTTCATTCCTGTATTTAGGAATGTTAATAAGATGTCCGTATATCCTGACTGAACTAGCAATTGTTCTGCCAGTTCATCCACTTGAATATTCTTGTGATCTGGCATCTAAATGAAGGAAAATTTGGCATATGGGATTTGAACTATAATTTTATATATACACCTGGCTAAAAGCTGAAAACCATTTGATTGAATTGCTAAGATGGATGACATGGAATCATAACAAATAGCAATGTTTTTTTTATACTGCTCTGTAGCTAGGATTACTCCAAAATATATCGCATAAGATTGTGTTGTACAAACTAAAGTGTAATGGGGTAGTATATATGAGTAATCCATATTTTAAAACAGGACACCTGGGCTTGAATTTTCATCAGAGTTTTGAGAACCATCAGTGTAGTATAAGATGATAGATTTTGGCCGGGGATGTGTTAATTCAGTGAAAACTGGTAATGCTTATAAATGAGTGTTGAATTTACAAGATATTGTTTTAGCTCAAGATGGAATTTAATTTTGATGCTGTCAAATCATATAATTTATGGAGTGGGTGAAGGGGGATGTTTTCATAAAGAAGACTTGATAAATAGAGTAGTTTCTTATTTCTCTTAATAAACGTTAGAGAGAAGGGTTTTGGGAATAAAAGTTGAACGTGTATGATTTTGAGAATAGGGCAATGCGTAAACTGGAATATAAGTCACGATCATATTTTAGCTGCTGTATCGAAAAGGAAGGAGCCATAATCCATTATAGTACAAGAGATGTGTATAGGTGGATAAGGCATTTTCTGACTCCTTTGAGTAGTTTTAAGTGAACAACATTTCATAATATTTATGCTATCTTCACACCAGTTTTTGATGTACAACATATTTGGATACTAATTGAGACTTAAGTCCAAATTAAGGCCAAGAAATGTATGAGTAAAGGCTCTCTCGATCTCTCTTCCATACAGGAAAGTGTGTATGCAGATAAGTATTTTAATAAAGATTAAATATTTTGAATTTTTTTCAGAAAAGTTTAACCTCTATTGCTCAGACCAGTCTTGAGTTTTTGAAGAGAGTGATAGAGCATGTTCATATACTCTTCTCTCTGTTGTTAGGAAACCAAAGAGCACAATCATCCTCTTTGTTGAGTTTTAACAACATCAGTTACGGAGTCAAATATATTTTTGATCTAGGTTAGGAAAAGGGTAGGACTGAAGATGCTCCCTTGGGGTAAACCAGTTTCTAGATTTTATTTCTCTGGTAAAGCTATACGGAGTTTCGATAGGTCTAAACTATCTTTTAGAAAGTTTTGTAGGGAAATGACAGGAATAAATCTTTATCTGAGATTGTTAAATTTAAGTAAAAGTCCAAAATGTCAAACCAAGTCATAAGCTTTGTTTATGACCCCAAAATAGCAATTGAATATATATGTACATTGAGGAAAACTTTCTCGGGCTGAGAATTTTAGTGATGTTGAAGGGTGATAAGTAGAATGATTTTTGATAAAGCCACTTTGCAAATTTTAGATCATATCATTTACGATGAGAAACTTTAGTAAGCTATATTTATCATTTTTTTCCATTATTTTACATAATGTGTTGGTTAGAGGTATTGGGTGGTATGATATCTTTAGTGTTGGTATTTTGCCTCCTGTAAGAATGATACTTAAGAGAGAAATTTTCTATTGAAGGGGGAAAATACCTGTTTGCCTATGGAGTTATAATACTTACTAAGTTTATAGAGTTCACTATATCCGAGATGTTGAAGTAGTTCCTAGGGAATATTATCTATTTGAATATGTTTTATTTACTGTTGTTAGCTAATAAATGGATTATTATTATGTTTGCAACTTGGTGTGGTTCTGAGATTAACAGTTTATTGGAATTTAGCGTGATTAAACTGTGTGACCTTTGTTTTGGAAAGGGTTTCATTTTGTTTCAAAGAAAGCATTGTATCTGTGTGGGGAGAAAGTACAGTCATGACCAAAAGTTGTGAGACTAATCTATATTTTTTATTTTTTCAGAGTTTTTAAAATTTATGGAATAGAAATAATTAGTATAATATTTAAGTTATTACAGGTTTATCGAAAAGTTACTAATAAAAAATATTAAGAAATAAACTACATTCATTAGATGAATCTACAATCGCTATCTGGTTCTGTTCCTGTAGGCGGTGAGTTTCAGTCTCTGGAGCTTTATTATTTAATCAAAAGGAAAAAATCATGAAAAATATCAGGTAAATGAATAAAGTGTATAATTATAGCTTATCACATTATGTTTGAACATTTTTAAATTCCAGAAAGGATTCTTATCACTGTTGCTTTGCACCAAATTGGATTGCAATTCAGGGAGATAGTTACTAAGAGGATTGTGTCCAGAACACCATCATTAGAATAATTAATAACTTTAAAAAGACGTTAGACTCTTGTAAAGAAGTTCTTCGAAAGCTCAAGTGCTTCAGAAAAATGTCAAGGTAGCCTCTTAATAATGTTTCAGCTCAAGGATTGGGTTGCCTCCAGTGCCAAGCTTGTTGACGATTGAATGGTGGAATGTGAGAACGTTTTAACGCGAATATTAGAGCGAACACCTTTCGAGAAAGGTATCAAGACGAGAAGGGCTGCGCAAAGCCTTATCCCACCAAAATGAACCTAACAGACAAGGTCCACTTTTGCAAAAATATAAAGAATAGACGGTTGAATACTGGAAAAAGGTGATATTCTCTAATGAAGCACTCTTCCGCTTGTTCGAACTTTTGGAAGACCACTTGTTAGAAAAAAAAGGACTTAACTCTTTCCTGAGACTTGTATGGGGCTCTTTGTGAAGAATCCGGATGATTCTTTATGTAGGGCTGCTTCTGATTCAGAGGAACTGGAACACTAACATTTTGCCCAAGAACATACTAATGAATTTAAAATGGAACCAAAATATGTTTCAATAGCACCTTATCTCGACATTTAAGGAGTACTTTAGGGATAAAAACTGTATTTTTTATCAACAAGGCGTACATTTTCACAAAGTAAAAGCAATAACAATGTTTATAGCTAAGAATAGCATCAACCTTTTGGGACCTTGGCCCAGGAATTTGCCAGATTCGAACATAATAGAGAATTTATGGGCGATAATCAAACTGTCAATTGATAAAGAGAAGCCATCCAAACGTCACCAGTTGCTGTTATTTATTTAACAAAAATGGATCACTATCAGTCAAAATATCATAAATTAGTTTTCAGCTTGCAAAAACGAATTAAAGCATTCTTGAAGAACAGGGGACATCACTGTTTGCGCTTAAATCTTTTTGTTTATTTCACGTTCAAATTATGATACAAATATAATAGAACAAAATGCATCCTTTAATTAGTTCTATTAATTTTCTTATTTGCAAAAGTATAGTAGTCTCAAAACTTTTGCCTATGACTACAGAAACAAATTACCTCCATGAGATTTTTTTATATAATGATATACCGAGACTTTGCTAGAGGTTTTTAATAAATAAGAATGTTGTCTAGAGCTCTATAGTAAGTAAAGTCCATCCACGCTGCTCTGCGATTTGTAACTATCATATTTCCTCATATTCTCGAGACCACCAATATTATAATACTTTGGGTGATGTACGAAATTTATTTTAGATATAAAGGTTTTAGCAGAGTTGTGTAAACTTGCGACCAAATCTAGTGTGCAGTTCGGTCGAGAGATATAAATTTGGATTAAAAAAGCTACCAATGGAAACATAAGGTGGATTTTATTTCTACATTTAGATAAATCAATAAGGGAAAATTTATTATTAGACTGGATTAACTTATATGTTGTGAACCATAATTTATAATGATTAAATTTACTTAATTTAGGAGTCCTACTCTGTGGGATCTAAAATGAGTCACATTCCGGGAAGGCCTAAAGGTGGTGATGAGAATTATATTCATCCAGAAGCAGAAAATTTCTAAGAGTTGAGATGAGAATTCTTTGTTATGTATACCATTTGGTTATATAGTTATAAAGAAAGCAATCATTGATGAGTATGCCATAAATGAGTATTTGGGCACCTATAACTTCTAGCTTGTTGGTATTAATAAAGGGGAAGGGACACGCCCCTAAACTAGTCTAGCTGTCCCTTCAACTTAGTTGTCGCCATAGTTGCGGTAAATCACATAGTTACGAAGAATATAATTAAAGGTATTATTTGAGAAAGGTCTCTTGGAAAGCATCTAGGAGAAAAGATTTTGGGAGAGAATATGTTGGACTGAACTTGATTGACAAAAGAACCTTCTTAAGTTCCATAGTAAAACAAAGGTTAAGGTTTATTAAGAAATAATGATAGACCTTTATCGCTGGTTTTTTGTTTTCTAATTTCATCATACTTGCATAATAAGCATTTTTGCTAGCTACTTGTTGTTGTATTACTTTAGAGCCCATTTCACTCAGAAATTCTTTCCAAATAGATATTGTCTAAAACTTTTGATATTTTTTGATGAAGGACTATTATGAGATTTGATATTGAGATGAGGTGGAAGTATTAAGTAATTTTCAGTAGTGACATTGGTTAAGTTAGAATTATCTGCTTTTATTTACTTTTTGAACTTTTGAGCATTAGGAAGCTTGATTAAATTTAGGTTTTAATATCTAAGAAGGATCATCCAAAAGCTCCAAGCAAACGGAAGAGAGTTTCATCAGAGAGTATTACTTTGAACTATTTTTCAACACTCAATTCTTTATATTTACTACAAAAGTGGAGACTCTTCGTAAAATTAGTACGTCTGTAATGAGGCTATTTCGCACTTCTTCCCGGCTAGAGACCTTTCTCAAAGTCTCTACTTTACTGTTCTCGTTGGTGTTGACATCTGCCCCTTTATAATCGTCAACCTTATTTCTGAGTTGGGTCCTTACCAAAAAGGGAGCTTAACGTTTATTTGAAGCATTTTGGCGTTAAGAAGACTTCTTCACAGAAATTTAACCAGGCTTTTTAAAAATCATTAATGAAGTCTAGTATAGTGCTCCATGAACACCTTTAACAATTTTTTTTCTACTTCAGACCCCTTTGTTTAAGATTAATAATGGTTGCAAGCTTTTCTTTAGGAAATGAGCATTTTTTAATTGAATATCATTAAAGAAATTCTTTTTACCCCCAAAATACGAAATAGATTATAATTATACTTCATTCATTCAACCTATATTTAATTATGATTTTATTCTTTTGACCGAATAGCAAAGCTTCAGGGATCTACACTAGCCTCCTACAAGAACAGGACCAGAGCGTGATTTTGGATTCAGCGCAGAAGTTAATTTTACTTTCTGTTCTCTTATTTTGTGGAATTTAACTTGCCTTATTCATCCCCAATCTCACATTCCCGTATCAACGTGATGGAATGAACAAAAAGGAGCCACGCTCTGGCAATACACCAGCCCCATACGACACTAATCCAGAGAAAGTATTAGCTGGAATGTCCATGTTGCAGAAAGACAGTAAAATGAACTAAGTGAATGCGTGTATGGCCCTAACAGTAATTAAACTTGGCATCACACAAATAATGTGTGATGAATGAATTTATGTTTTGAATTGCAACAAGACTGAGAGAGCATTCCAAGTCAAAATGGCCTGTACGTAGTATTGCATATTTTTTTTAATATTAGCCTCCAACCTCACATGAGCTATTTAGAACAAGTGTCGTCTAGATTTGACATAAAAGTGGAGGTATAAACAGTAGTGGAGGTTAAAATGAACACTGATTTGGAAAGTTTGTCATCATTTTATTAGATCATATCACAATAATCTACCCTTAACTGAAAGCAAGTTTAGAGTTCCAAGACGTTCATAAGCCAAGTTGGTCAATCCTTGTATATATTTAGGGTACTGACTTTAAAGAGGTTCTAAAAGCTTTAAATCACCACTAAATCCTTTCTAAGGCGTATTTCGCGCTAGGTTGAATATGAGTTTTGTAAAATGGGACTAAAAGTAATGATCACAGGTAACTGTTGACTTGAAATAGTTTAGAAGAGACTAAACTAAGTTACGAGGTGTAGTAGAATCTCCTCACTCGATGCAGGAAAGGTTTAGTTTTCATCAACGGGGATTGTTACTTCTAGGCTAACCTTTTAATTTCCTTTTTATTCTGCTCAATTAATTCCACTAAGATACCCAGTGGGTAGCTGGAAATGGTAGTTTGTTGTAGCAGTGAGCATGATCGAGGAGCACAGGGCATTACACCTTTTCACCCTTAAATTTTAAAAAATAAACATCAAATTAAACAAGTTGACTTTTCTATTAAAAAATTGAATTTCAATTTTAAAAAGTTGACTTTCATATTAAAGAATTAAACTTCAAATAAAAAGAAGTTGACTTCCAAATTTAAAATATTGACATTCAAATTTAAAAAACTGGCTTTCAAATTAAAATACTTGGATTTCATATAAACATGTTGACCTTCAACTTAAAAAAGCTGACTTTCAACCTAAAAAGTTTCTTTCAATTAAAACCAAATGAAATTTAATAAAAAAATGCAATATCATCTGTTACGCAAAAATATCGTAGTGTTTTCGCTTCTCAGTCACTTATTTCTTCATGAAATACCATTCTTTTATACATACAAACATTTGTAAGTAATGTCTACAGTATTACTCGCCATATTAGTTCGTAATCATAAACTGCTTAAAAAATAAAAATTCTTTATCCGTCATTTTCCGAATGTTTCGAACATTTCGGCCAACTCTCTACCGTGTCTTTAGAGAGCCAATTTTCATAGCTTGTCGGATTTCTTCTCATCATATCCTAATTGGCAGCTGTTTCGTGACCATAGCAACCGTTCCCATACATAACCCAGCCCTCTTAGTAACCAAGTGAGTATATTTTTCAAATACCCTACTGGGAAAATATTTAATAATGCAAATTTTAAATAATGGTATTTTCTATCTGTATAAAATAAAGAGATGTCTGAAAAATGAAATAATATCTTGGAGAAAGATAAAAGTAACTGAAATAAAAGATGGGCTCAACATCACAACTAGGTGGCAAGGAACGACCCTACAGCACTTGGCTAACCCAGGTGGGACCCTTGGGCGCTAAAATGGCCTAATGGCTCGCAAAATCTTTGGCTCGACTTCCTACCCAAGTGCGAGTGGATTGAGTATAAATACGGGTTACCCTCCAGGCGGGGGAAATTCACTTATCATAATTTGGAAATCAACTTTTAAGGTTTGAAAGTCATTTTTTAAAACTTAAAATCAAACTTTTTAATATCAATGTTTTTTTTAATTTGAAGTAAAAAAAATTTTAATATGAAAGTCAGTATTTTTCAAATTTTAATTTCCTTTTTTTAATATGAAAGTCAACTTTTTTGATTCGAAGTTCATATTTTAATATGACAGTCATCTTTTTTTAATTTGAACTTATTATTTTAAATTTGAGGGTATAATATGTAGACTGACAAGAGGAAGTAGAAAAAATTCATTTTTAACCGTTCTGTTCCTTAAATAGGGTTTTATGTTAAAGTGATTGTCCTATATTTAAGTGCCAGTAAATCCCCCAACGACGCGTTCATGAGTTTTAGAGAACAGTTCAACTCGGAAACTCAGTTTGGCATCAGCCGTTGTCAAGTGAAGTTCTGTTGCGCGTTCGTGGTTCTCTTTCGCTGGGGGCTTGGAATTTTACAGTGTACTTATTTATATAAACTTTAAAATCTTAACTTAATTTCAAGCGAAAGTGAGGTTATGTTTTTCTGATAGGTTGATGATCTTTAACTTATTTGTGTTTAATATCCATAAATGGATATATATTTTTTACTCCCTTCTCAGGCTAATACCTAATTACAAAGATAAGTGGTCACCCAATAACAATTAATAAGATATCGTGCTTACCGGATAATTTGCTACCAAAATACCTTGGTCAGGCTTATCAACCAATCTATTACATACAATGACTATTTCTTCAGGTGGCTTTTGATTGCATGGTACATCTCGAACGCGTTGCTCACCCTAACAGACTGATTAAATAATCTAGAATAGATTGATTTAATTTGATTTGTATCTACAAACAAATTGCTTTACCCATTAATACTTATAGGACCAAAATTAAAAGCAACCTAAATAGTATTCATAATACCAGTTCATTAGGATGATAATTATAGTATTGAGTGTTCTAGGTCAACCTTCAAGTAGTGTGGGGAACAAGGTTAATACTGGAGCTAAAGTATCCTTGCTCCTATCTTGAAGAAATCGAAAATGTGGTTTTACCAGGGACAGTATCAAGACCGAGAGGTAATTTTGACCCACATCCTCAAGTTCCTTCTGATCGCTTACTGCGCGGCGCAGGTCGATGAAGAGGAGGTCAGAGGATTAGACCAAAGTAAGTCATTGAAATGATTGGATTGAGTTTATTTTAAGGTTGATTTCAACCGCGGAGGTCATTGGTGCTAACTAGAATAAGAGAGAATTGTGTATAAATTTAACGGCGCTTTGTGCCTATCATTGCATCTAGTCAGCCGTGGGAATGAAAGAAAAAAGAAGAAAATGTAAAGTTAAGAATGAGCAAGATTGATAGAGGAAACCTATTCCCTGGTTGATGATAGAGGAGACATTTATAAGCGCGAATTCGCCCCCGGAGCATTGTCGGGATAGACGTTGCTGCCGCTTTTGTTTGTTTCACCATTACGCCATCGAATCTAATGGAGATGAGGGTTAATTTGGGGTTATGCCCAACCTCGAATGTTGTGGGCTCTTTGTTATAAATATCTCAATTTGAGATATTTATAACGATGTAAACTATATAGTTTACATCGTAGATATACTCTATATAGCTATTTCACTACTTAGTGTAGGCAAGTTTCTAATTAGGGTATGATGAAAATAGATTGGCCGGTAAACATGTAATTTGGCGGCTTGGCCGAAAAAGTAGATTTTTGTTTGTTAATATTTCGTTCACCCGTGCCTGAATATTCATGCGCGTTTGAGTCCTATTTGAAATATACTCTGCGCTATTTTTTTAAACGATCTAGCTAAGTATATTTAAATGCATTAAAAAAGGTAATAAAAAATAATAAAATGGGGACAAATATATGACAAATAAAAATTACTCCAGATCAGGATAATAAAAAGATATTAAGTGAAAAACAAAATAAAAATTCAATTCAGTCATTTTTTACGTCAGGCCGCACCCCCACCCCCATTATAATCGCAAAACGATTAAAGGCGCAGAAATGATTTGGCTAAATCATTCATTTCTGTAAAGGCAAAACATTATTCTATAAATAATCATAATCATATATTTCCAGCTAAAATGAATTTCAGATCTGAAAATTACACGCAAAACTGTAGAAGAAAAACACATTTTTTAAATCATTTAAACGATTCAGAACCAGACCTAACTTAATAAAATTAGCCAGAAAGTTTGGAAAAAACTCGCCTCATTTGTTTTAAATTTCCTGCTAATTCGTTGTCGAATGCGGCGATTAGAAAGCCACGTGCCCTTAAAAGCACAAACGGAAAAAGTGCAGAGAGTTTTAGGCCTTTTCGAATCCTTTGTAATTGCAACACAGTAAAATAAATTTTGATCCTGTCTATATCTACAAATACTGCCGCATGTAGGGCATGTAATATCTCGTGGGATTACACTGTGAGCCATATCTATTTCTAATGCTTGACAATCGGCATAAAAAACTTCTCATATTAGTTGGTATTGATACCTAGCACAGCCACCGCAAGTCATTATTGATACTATATGAACTAAAAACACATACATCTGCAAATCGTCCGAAAAATACCGATCAATAACAAAGAATGCTATTGGTTAATCGCCAAAAGACGCATGCGCAGATCGCCAGCAGATATAATAAAGCCTGCTATTCGCTAACTAGTCAGGCCAAAACGTGAAGGAAATAGGGCAAAATATATTTCCTAAAAGTGAATCACTACGTTATTATTAAGTTCTAGAAGTTGAAATGCCACCTGTGAGCCTCATTTTAAGAATTAAATATGTTTATCTTTCAAATGAAAAACCTCGTAATTTTGTTTAAAGGAATCCTATCTAAAAATACCTAAAAAGCACTTCTTTGGAATTTGCCCAAGAAAAAACATTGTCTACATAAAACATCTGTTTTTAATTATATATATATATATATATATATATATATATATATATATATATATATATATATATATACGAATTATCAAAAAAATAGAGGCTAGGCATAACCCCAAAATTAACTAATACCTGCAACCCCCACAGGAAAAGGGAGTAGGGTCAAGTGTGCAAGGACCATACAAAAGGCCTTCTCGCCGAAATATAGATTTGATTTTGTTTACCTTTGGCATAGAAAATGGGTCTGATGTGACGTTACATCCCTCTTTTTCATGCGGAGCTCCGACGCCATTTATGTTTGCTAGGTATTTCATTTATTTTTTTTTACATGTCCGATGTAATTTTTACGAGTGTAATTATAGTCAACAGTGTTCGTGAATATTGCGTGATTTCGCTGATTATGGTTTCCTTGGTGAATATGCTCATTGTGAAGAAAAATGAGTGTGATTTCATAACGGTAAGCAGCATGTGGATTTCTGTGTTTACAGGTTGCATAAAATAGCGCGCAGTACACAGTCCCTACAAAATTTGAAAATTGGTGAAAATTATACAAATGGATATTTCGTTTGGAAACTACTCTCTGTTGTTCATCAACCATTGTTTTGTTTTTTTTAAATGTGAAAAAGCGACCAAACAATGAAGAAACTACAAGATCTCAAATGTGAATAATTGACCATATTTATCATTATTAAATGATATTACTCTTGTTATTTTCTAACATAATTTTACCTTAGTTGCAAGGATTTTCGATATACAGTGCTGTGCTTAAGTAATAGGATGAGTGTTTATATTTTTTAAATGTTATTTTATTTTGGTCATTATCATTTTGTAGGTTATTTTGTATTCAATTTGAAAGTTTGTTTAATAAGAATTCTCACCATTTTTTATATCATATGTCTTTTCATAACCTTTGTGTATCCTTTAGTAGTAGTAGATCTTTTAATTTTAGTTGTGACATATAAAAGAATTTACAAAAAATGGTACTGAGGGCGTACCGAGTGTGTCTTACATGGTCACGATCCGTACAAATACATTTTTTTTCAAAAATGACACCATAAATCTGAGCTGGTAAATATATTTCATAGTTACGTGTATGGAAAATAAAGGTATTTATGAGAGCTAGCTGATAGGCACTTTTGATTTCTGGTACCTTTAAAACTTTACTTTTGAAAACTAAAAAACTAATAGCAGTACAATCCGTGTCCACCTGACCCTACTATCGTGGCTTATATGAGGAGTGATAGGTGGAATTAATTATCTGTACTACAGGGTGGTCCGAAAGTCTTGTCAACCCCTACCGAAAAGTAATTAGAATAATATAGGAACAAGATAATAATATCAAACAAATATAGTGGTTATATTGTCTTCACATGCGAAAGACTAGCTATGGGTTGAAATCAGTGTTGCCAAGGTTTAAAATCATGGTTTCTTTTCACATCAAGTAAAGGGAAAGTGGACTTATTTTAATTTCATTTTCACCCAATCAAAGGTGAAATATCTTAAAAACATGTATTTTCCGCGCCAAACCGAAACCATATATGATGACTACACTACCTAAAACCACCAATAATAATGTTTTTAATACTAAAAACACGGCGTTTCTCTTCTGAAGTTTCATCCCATCTTTATTGAAAAAGCTAATAATGTATAGTTAATGGCTATATTAAAGGCATATCTAAACTACAAATCTAAAACAGTGACTGTGCGTCTCTATCTTCCATATTTGCAATTTGGTGTGTTTGCTTAATTAAAAAATATCAACAAGACTCATCCGTGTGATTAAGATTTTGAAAAATATTCACGCGCATATGAGAGTGGGGAGAGAGGAGGATGTGACCCTGATTAAGATTAGGTTTGAAGCCAATTCGGCTCAGCTAAAACTTAAAATGTAATTAATCCGTTTGGGTTAATTCAAGAATCTGCGTTCACTGCTGATGTAAAGAAGAAATGTATCAACGGGGATCTTAGAAATTCCGCGGTGCAGGGATTTTTTTTATTGGGCTATGCATATATTAAAGATATCTATAAAACTAATCACTAATTACTTCTCCCTGAATAAATGCCTAATTTTAGAAAGACTAACTTTCGAATATTTGTAGAATGAATTAATGAATATAATAGTATCACACCCTACTTGAATATAACATTTCTATTTGGTAACCTCATTATCACACCTAATCCTCGAAGATCATATATTTTGTTGAAGGCCAGACTATTTATTTGATTAAAAAATTAAATCAAGTCTTAACAACATCCATATATAGAACACCTACGTTCAGTAATATAGGTAAAAATTTCTATAGCTTTTGCGACTTATCATACAAACTGAGCTCCATCGGGGCACTCATCTGTCGTGGCTTTCACCTGTCATCTTCATTCTCTCTAAAGCACAAAGAATCTGAATTCCTAAGATCCTATTTCAAGAATAATTACTATCCCTGGTCTTTAGTAAATATCCTTATTTGTAAATTTTTAAATTCCTTCCTTCGATGTTCCCAAAAACTCAAAATATTTTATTTATCCTGAAATGGGTCCCTTTAATAGAGAATTTCAAAAAAAGTTTTCTATATTATTTAAACGCTATTTTTACCATAGAAATTTCAAATTAGTATTTATTAACAAATTCAATATTGGTAGTTGGTTCAGTCAAAAGGACAAACCTCCTCTAGGGATGCGCAATCGTGTTGTTTACGAATTCACTTGTCCTCGGTGTCTACAAGGAAGATACATAGGCAGCACGATTCGCTCCCTGAGAGTAAGGTTTCTTTACACATGGGCATCAGCGCCTGTACTGAAAAAAACACTTAATCGTACAGAACCATCCCCTATCAGAGCACCTGCAATCAAATGCAGCGTGTATATAGCTTTAGATAATTTTACAATAATAGATCAAGATAACAATGAGCAAAGCTTAAGAATGCTAGAGTCCCTTTATATTAAATCCCATGCCCCTAGTCTTAATTATGACTCGTCCGCTGCTCCCCTACTTATGAAATAACTCTACTACCAATACAATCTTACTTATGTTCACTTCAATCCCCCTTCCCCACTTCTCTCTGGAGTCAGACCAACGATGGTGAGTGTTTTAATGGTCCTCCTTTGTATTCCTCTAGGATTTTTAATATCCTAACTCATTATAAATTATGTATTTTCTTAGGTTTTGCCTATTAGGAAAAAAGTCTCTCTTTTTGTAGATATTTGTCAACACTCTTAATATTCTAATTTCTAGACAAATTTTTTAATATTATAATTCATTGTAAATTATGTATTCCTTTATATCATAGAACTTGAAGATGAGCGGACTGCTCAAAACGTTGTTCATCCCCAATAAATGAAGATGAATTTATCCACATTTTATGTACTCTCATTCCTGGTGAAATTATATATATATATATATATATATATATATATATATATATATATATATATATATATATATATATATATATATATATATATATATATGTAAGTACTTTTGGGGTTTGGGGCCGAAGTTGGTTGAAGATCTTTAGTGAATGGAGAAATTGTTATGAGTTCAGTGGGGATGGTTAATTATTAACTTTGCGGGGTCCTTTTTAAAACAAATATTTCAGAGTGCAAGTTGGCCAAAGATTAACAGGTCACTGGTACGCGTTGGGATTGCAAGAGAAAGACAATGACCAAAATATATCTTTACTAGCAACCAATTAATACTTAAATATACATAAATATTGGGTTTAGAGGGAATGATCGTACATACGAAGTTAACTGAATACGCGAGATACGCATGGGTTAATTAGGGAAAGAAGGAGGTTGGATTCACGTCGGTGATTTAAAGGAGGCTTTTAAACTGGGGCGCACACACAGACAATGGATCGATTGGGTAAGCCAGATTCTAGAACAATATGCAGGCGGAAACGTTTACAATTGCTTACGTGCTCGTTGCAGGAAAGGGCCAGTTGAGATACGAGGACTGCGAAGGGAGAATTCGGGTTACCTCTCGCCTCAGAGGAGAGATCACTTGCAGATGGCCTTCGGAGATTGGAATCTTCATCAAATACTCGCCTATTAACTATGACAGATTTCACGGATGTTGATTTAGCCTTCGTTCTCGAATCGAAGTCGTCGATGTCTCCTATCGTGAGGGCGAGGGGGGCGAGCGTCCTTCAGCTTGTTCGAGGTAGTAAGTGGAAAGTCTATTAATGCTCCTTACTAAACTGAGTCGAAGGATTATATAGATTCCTGGTGAGGTGGCTTTTGGTGGCTTTGGCGGCCGCCTCCACACACACATGCGATTTTGGGGAAAAATCGGTGATTCCTTCGGGGAGGGAGTGAATTATGATAACGTTAGCGTGGAATGTTCGACAAACTTTGATCTTATGACGGAAGGCAGGAATATTGGCTGAAAGGCGACCATTGGAGACGATGAAATCGGTCCCTAAGTAAATACAGCTGGGTTGTGATAACACCGTAGGCTGCACCCTCACCCTGATTCAAGCATGCTTTCAAAGCTCCATGTGGTGATCTCAGGTCCACTTGTGTACAGAAGGGTACTTGGTTGCTATATATTAAAGTTATATATAAAACTAAACACTAATTATTTTCTTCCT
Source organism: Ceratothoa steindachneri (assembly GCA_963969495.1). Taxonomy (NCBI): domain Eukaryota; kingdom Metazoa; phylum Arthropoda; class Malacostraca; order Isopoda; family Cymothoidae; genus Ceratothoa; species Ceratothoa steindachneri. The sequence goes on along the minus strand of OZ018329.1, from coordinate 142,162,597 downwards.
GACTAAATGCTTAATTTTAGTAAGACTAACTTTCGAATATTTGTAGAACGAATTAATAAATATAATAACATGGGGATAGCATCACACCCTACTTAACTATAATATTTCTATTTGGTAACCTCATTATCTCGCCTACCTTACCCCAAAGATCATGATTATAATTCACCCATGGCGGAAAGCACAAAGGTTATTATAACCCAACCTCTTAGCTTTATAATGAGTGACGATGTTACTTTTATGTTTCTCGAAAATCTTTAAGACCATAAAAGCTTGTGAAAAATCGAAGGCACCATAACAATATTGCAAAATATAGCCTTAAAGATGACAAGAAGAAGATAAGCTAATTTCTGAATACGTAAATATTTTTTAATCAGAATATATTCTCAGTTTGCCTTTATTGCTATTACGCGATGGATCGAGACAATTTCATCTAAATATTTTTGTGCCATTAATTTCAAGTGACGACCCTAAGGAAGTGATAGACTGGATGCAAAATAAATCACTTTTAATAACAAATATAAAATGAAAATCTTGTAGAGGGTATATGACTTTAAATAAACGTACCGAAATAAGATAAATTTCAATGTGGTATGTCGAAATAAGCAATGCGAGAGACCTAATTCAAAAAAGTGTATACTTAAGAATTCAGGTTTTCCAAAGTCACATGTGAGTCTTCAGCAATAAATTCTCATACTAATTTGATTAAGCTGCGTTTGTGAAGCCTGCCCCATTATCAGTCAATCCGCTTATTAAGATGTTGATTCTATTTAAATGCAGTTCCATTTTTTTCTCTGATGTTTGATGGCAAATGGTAGTGAATAATCTATATGACCCATACTCATGTGGTAATAGAAAGTAGTCAATTTCATTTTATTCCTCCAAATTGATTTAATAAGGAAATAATTGTAACTCTACCCCGAGTTGATACTTTCCTCATTTGTGTGTAAATTTAACTTTCCTTAATGAACGTTTATAATGCCATTTTGGCGTTACTGGTTTTGGTTTCTGACGTTTGAGCCATGAAGTAATCCATAAGTCCATCTATTTAGCAAGTAAACAAGTAGGCTCAAGTTGACATCATTAATTACCAGTGTGCGAACGTTTCCGTCAAGGTTTATAATGTCACATTATATTTATCATAGTTCGGGATAAATCGATCTGCTACTGCAGTCTTTGCATAATTAATTTTATCGCAATATTTCTTTTTACGCGCCACCTTCCTTCTTGGTTCTCTGGCCCTCTATCCTTCATTGTTCACTGAATGAAAATATTCCATTTTTCTTTTCCCAATTAAAAATACGAAAATTTCTTTGGCATTCATTTAATCTCTTAGTCAAATTAAACCTTTGTCTTATTTGGTTACGTATGATTGAAACTATTCTCTAAACTACCTCTCTCTTTTCAGCTCCTGTAAGGCCTGTAACAGTGTTAATCGGTACCAAGGCTTTATTGCCATGTGCCGTGGCCTCCCAGATCCCAGAAGACAAACCAGTATTGGTTCTTTTCTACCAAGGAACGATTAAAAATCCAATTTACAGGTACGATGAAGTTTCTTTTTGTTTCATTGCTTTAATCTACGTTTCAATTTTATTATTTGCGGAAGGGAGTAAAAAAAAATCAACCTTTCTCGGAAGATGTGTGATTTATTTTAATGCAAAATGATAAATTAGGAATAAGTACGTTAAATATTAATGAAAACAACTTAAATTTTTAAATCGTATTTGGTTTCATTATTTAAAAAAAAAGAACCATTATAATTGCCCTGTTAGGGCTGGATTTTGGAAAATTCTTCCAAATGAATTTTAGAAATTTATGAGCAGAAAATAAAATTGAATATTCAATAGGACTTTTAATGCATTGACAACGTCCGTTTTACAATGATGATCAGAATAATGATCTGGAAAGGAACTTGTTATTTTTTGCGCTTTGCTTGTTTGCTAACAGGCTTAGGTTATTAGTTGGAAACGAAATCATGCACCCTTGAAGAAGAATTTGCAGATGTAAGAAATTTAGGAATAAATAGAAAAGGAATAAAAGGAATGGGCAAAAAATGAAAGCAACAGATATTTCTTGTCTTAATTCTCTCAGCAAATATATCAAAATTAAAAACTCGAAATGGGAACAAATGTTATTTTACTGCTTGGCTGACATCTCATATACGATGATGTTAAACTGTAGGTCTATGTATTTATACAAGGCAAAATTATAAACCAATTAGATTTTCAAAGAGCAAATTGTTAAAGAAATGATACATACCTAGAGCCTTGGTCACGAGAATTGTTGACTTTTGGCAGGAATAAAAAGGATTATCTGAAGCATAGTTGCTATGCTAAAACCAAGGAAAACTATTTACTAACGTAGCGCACCTCTGGACAGGCAGCAAAATTCAGTGACCAAAATCGTAGAGCAATATGACACCTTCTATCGATAAAACATAAAACGACACCGCAAGAAAGATTGAAGAGCTAAACAAACACTTTTCCAACTCAGTAATGACTACGACTCATTTACAAGAGCTGTCTGAGGCTGAACACCGTAATAGGGGTGCATTTTTAAAACATCTTTCTAATATCAATATAAAACCCTATAAATGGTATACTAATAATGCACAATGGGAGAATGTCATTCATTCTAACGAATCAGTACTCACCTTTTTAACAACTTCAATACCGCTTTAAATATTGAACCAGCCCAATGAAGCTTATAATCACGAATACCTGGCACTCACCCAAGCATGCTGGCAAACCGTGATGATTAGGCGAACCTTATCGTAAAATTTCTTGTTTAAGCTAGTATTGTTTTTTCTTAATTCCTGGTGGGCCCCGACTGCTGTCACAGCCATCGAAATGACGAAAAAATATCTTAGGTTGGATTAAATAAAAAAGAAAAGGAGAATAAAAACATCGGAACAATCAACAACGAATAAATATCTACAAGACACGTTCAAGTACTATATGGACGACGTTCATCCATAATCACTATCATGAGCGTGCAACAAATAATTTAAATAAATCCAATGAGGGATTCCAGCGTCCGCTAAATCCTGTAGTATGCATACGTAAACACAGGAGATTTTTTAATTATGAATGACTAGATTCATCCTACACTATACAAATATGGAAATATACAAATATGTAAACTATGTAAATATTGATATCCAATAGTCGCACGCTTTTTCCAGATGATAATGCATCGATTTCCACTACTAGAACTGTTAAGTAGTGGCCTAATGAGTGTGATAGTCAAGTGAACCAGATAGATGTCTTCCGCAATTGCTGAATCTCAAATTTTATCGACCATTTTTTTTTAGGAGGGGGGGAGAAAAACTGGAGAACTTCTTTCTGCGGCAGCGTCGCTGAAGGAAAAATAAGATTTCTCTTAACCAGTGGCAAAAAGCTTTCTGAGTAAATTTAGCGATTCCTTAAAACACTTAGTGCAGATAAAGAGGACCAACTCAATATTATATAATAAAACTTGCATTTAACAATGTTCACATTAATTTGTACTCCCTTTCGGTTAATGCGTAAAGAATCACAAATGCCTTAATATTGGAGGAGAAGGTTTTCGTTCAAGGATATCTTCACTCTCTAAAACCTGCTAATACACTATTGTGAGGGCTTGGAAGTTAGTCATGTTTCGAGGAAACATGCTAAGATAACTCTGGTAATCCATTTTAAAATTAACCGCTTGGCATTATCTAATCAAGTCCCTTATAACTAAGACATGTGTGAGAGAAATGACTTATTGGCCTTTTATAATTAGTTGTAAATTATCAATGGTTTTAATGCCTAAAATTTCGACACGGACCAAACTATGGGAAATTAAACAAAGGTTTTTCAAACATGCCTTAGAATATGTTGCTTACATGTTCTAAAGCAATTGAGTATAATATATTGTCACTTATAAATACATTAAAATATACATGGTTTTCTCACGTGCAGAGAAGCGATAAGATTCTACCAGTAAGCAAATAATTCATTATTGTCTTTCTCAAGAGCATAAATAGTTTTGCCAAAGATCATAGCTTACGTAAATCTCAGCTTTGTTATTATTTACTTTATCACAATCATGTTTTTGTACAAATCTATTCTTTGTTTTTGGCGATCTTAAGGCAAAATGCTGCAAAACAGAGCTTGACTCTGATTCCGTTGAAATCGATGTAAACTTCAATTTTGCCACATTTCGACGTAAGATCTAAAAAGTTCTAAATATATTTGGATAAGAACATAGGAATTAAAAATAACTTGACTTAATATTACCTACCACTCATTTTTCAAAATGCCAGTTTGTGAAACTATACAAACCATTTGTATCTACCTAACAATGTAGGGGCTTTGCCTTCCCATACCGCTCTTTTTAGTGAGGGGTTCCACTACACAAACACAACCATAATTTTGAATCAACTCTGAGTAGTTTCAACTAGAAAGCACAAACCACCAATTTTGATGAATTTCACATTATGACTAGCATAAATGAAGAGAAATTTACACAAAGGACCCAAAATGCCACAGAAGTAATAAAATGTACAAAATATGGCCGATTTTTTCCCATTTCTTCTTACGACGACAAAAAATAAAGACCTGATTTGGATAAATTAACTAACATATGCCGGCAAATTGAGAGAGAGTATATCAAAAAATCCGGTGGCGATTTTTATTATGCAATACTTTATTTGAGAAGCAAAAACGGATATCTGACGGTAATGCCTTTCATTTCGCTCCAGAAGTCGCTAAAGATTGAAAGAGTTGCGAATCACACCGCGTTCCCAAAAGATACGGAAGCAAGATTAAGGTCACTGTGAATCTCTTTTACAAATCTTCCAAAATATTTCACATACACCATAAGTCATAATGCAAAACTGTCTAAACCGAAACAGAGGCAAATGGAGAAAAAAGAGACTGAATTAAATTCGGTCGAAATTAGGTAGACAAAGTTCCCGCACAAAGTTTTTTAAAAGTTTATTTATTTATAAATTTATTTATTTATTTATAAATTTATACAGGTGGCCTATTGTTAGACTAGGTAACTATTCACTTTCAAGGGAGGCATAGGAAAGCTTAGGCCACTACACAATTATTAGTCGGACACCTTATATGATAACTAAAGGTTAAAAAATTACCCATCAAATGACTGTCTCGTGACAGTTAACGTACACATATACTGCATGATTAAAAGTCCGGCCTAAACGCTCCCCAATTCAATATTGTATCAACTAAGCATTTGTAGAAGACATAATGCGTCGTAACACAGCTTAAGATTGACTTAAGATGTTTCAGCATGCCAATTCGATCTCCATTTTAGGCTTAGATCTGGTCAACCCTCACTTGCTCTCACTATAATGATCCTGGCGTGTGTATGTAGGAGTGTCCGTCCGTGTATTTAAAAAAAAAATATGAACGAGATTTTTTCTTGTGCACCAATTTTGCATGTGTTGCGAAATAAAAAGCTTTTTCACACTTATACTTGATTATTTTTGTGAGCGAAGCGAACAAGCGGCGCAGGCCTAGTAAATAACGCCCGTAGGGCGGAATTTTGCTAGTAGTGACAATGACTGTTTTTGCGCAAATGTAAAAGCTGATCCACAACTGACATAACGTGAGCTGGCTGGAAAGTTTAACGTAAGCAATACTGCCATTTTGCATCATTTAAAGGAAATAGGATCAGTCATCAAACTGGGCGTATGGATTCCACGTAAAATGACCGAATTCGGCCCTCAGCGCCGCATAGACGCCTGCATGATTCTACTGGCAAAGGAACGTTATTTTGATTGACTGAAAAAAGTGCTTACTGCAGATAAGAAATTGTATTTACACTTAAACAGGGCACGCAAAAGAAGCTGGATAGACCAAAGTGCATCTGCACAAATTCAGGCTAAGACGACGCGCCTCTTTCTGGGATCTATATTAGAACAAAACCTCGCCGGAAACATCCATGGTCGTTTGACATCACCCATAAGGGGCGCGGCGATTTGCCATTCCAGCCACCGTGATGACGGGATCCAGCGCTCTGTCTGGCCTCAACTTAGCCTCTCTTCCTTCCTTCAGATAGCCTGTATTTCTCCCCTACTTCGTTGCTTTTCATTCAACCTCTCCCACAACTTTCTCTGTTCAGCCTCTAATTTCACAGTGTAGATGCTGAACTTCTTCTCAGCCAGCCGTCCCGGATCTGGACTGAGGGGAGGACGGGAAAATGATCCCTAACCCCTGAGCTCCAGGGTGGGATGGTTGGTTTTTAACAACGTGCTTCATCCCCACCCAAACCTTCCTCACTTCCCTTTTCCTTTCCTGTTCACACTCTATTAATTTTACGCCGAGTTCCCCCCCCGTAAGGGAAGCGGCGATTTGTCATCCTTGCCGCCGTGCTGACGGGATCCAGCGCTCCGTCCCGCCCTAGCTTAGCCACTCTTCTTTCCATCAGATAGCCTGTATTTCTCCCCTACTTCGTCGCTTTTCAAACAACCTCTCTCACAACTTTGTCTGGTCAGCCTCTAATTTCACAAGGTAGATGCTGACCTTCTTCTTAAGTCGACCGTCCCGGATGGGGGCTGAGGGGAAACGGGACAATGTTCCCTAACCCATGAGCTCCGGTCTCGGGTGGTTGGTTTTTAACAACCTGCTTCACCTCCACCCATACCTTCCTCACATCCATTTTCCTCTCGTCTTCAAAATTTATCTTTTTTAAGCCGTGTTCAAGGTGGAGCCGCCATGCCGATGGACTGCTAGGCCACCAGGTGGGAGAGGTGGTCCCAAATGGCGGCGCTTGGCTCTGCCGGGCCTGTAAGCACCTCTTGCAGTGCGGGCTACTGCAAAAGGTGGTAAGCGATTGCGTCCCGTGATGCAAAATGATGCAAAAACAAAACATCTCCCCTTAATTCCCCCTATGACAACAACGGAGCCGCCCTCGGGCAGCTCCACCGAAAAAATGAAGGTCCCCCCCTCCTGTGCTTGCGCAAGGGACCCTCCATATTTCTCTAACCGGAGAGGAGGCTTACTCCTCTCCTTGGCCTACGAGTGCAGGGGACTCCCCCTCACCTCATCCTCCTTATTCCTCTCAACCACTTCTTCTCATCAATTTACCCTCCTCATCCAATTTATTCTCTCCCTACACTTTTCACCTAAACGACTTTATTTTCATCATCCACTTTAGCTATCCTCTTCATCTACTTTATCCTGCTCATCAACTTTATTCTTCTCATCAACTTTATTCTTCCCATCCACTTTATTGTCCTCATCCACTTTATCCTCTTCATCCACTTTATTCTCACATTTCCCTTTATTCCCCTCATCTCTTTATTCTTCTCATCTCTTTTATTCTCTTCATCCACGGTATCCTCTCCATCCCCTTATTCTCGTATACCCCCCTAAGGGGCGCGGCGACTTGCCATCCTGGTTGCCGTGCTGACGCGATTCAGCACCCCATCCGAGCCCAGCTTAGCCTCTTCTCTTTCCTTCAAAACACTGGTGTTTCCCACCTGTTTCCTTGCTTATCATACAACCTCTCCCACAACTTTCTCTAATCGGCCTCTAATTTCACAGGCTAGATGCTGACCTTCCCTCACCCCTGAGCTTCGGTTCTGGATGGTGGTTTTTCAACAACCCGCTTCATCCCCAACCATACCTTCCTCACATCCCTTTTCCTTTTCTCTTCACACACTATCCAATTTACGCCGTGCCCAAGGTGGAGCCGCCATGCTGAAGGGCTGCCAGGTCACCAGGCGGGAGGGGTGGCACTAAATGGTAGCAACCTTGGAGAGCGGGCTACTGCGAGGAGTGACCAGTTATTGCATCCCTTAATTAAAGGAGGGAACCATACTCAATGATGAGTCTATTAAAAAAAAATCTCTTTAATTTCTGCGCTTCCACGGAGTCGTTAGACTCACAGGAGGCAACACCCATAAAGTTGGTCACCAGGCCATCTTCCGGGGTTCCTAAAGCATTCCCCCGAAAGCAGGACAGCAACAAAGGAGCTTCGGCTCCTTCGCCTACGTCTAATGGTGGGCTGAGTGGCTCAGAGACGGTTCATCCTCGTAAAGAGGGGCCGCGGCCTCCGAAACCGAAAGTTTCGAGCTGGAGGGAGGAAAAGATTCTCATGGCAAGCCTAAGCCTCCCCCAATATGTCCCCAAAGGCAACAGTGTCTTCAGGGGATTATCCGGCCAATAGCGCCCGTGGTTCTACCTCCGAGAAGCGTACGGTCATTGACGTGAGGTTATTCTCTTCGAAGCGAGTCCCTGCGTCTCCTTCGAGCGAGGCCTGGAGGTAATATTACTTCAATGAAAATAGCGTGGACTCCGGGCAAACTGGGAGGAGCTGCGGAAGCTCGTCTCGACACGTTCCCGGTTAGCTATTTTTTTGCAGTAGACCATGCTAGGCGCGTGCAACCTGCCGCCCCCCAACCCCCCCCCGGGGTATAAGGCTTTTGCAACCCCAACACCAAGAGAGTGCCAGGCTTGGGGATGCGCGTTTTACACCCGCCATGATGTCTCCGTTCTTCTTTTTACTTTAGATACCTGCTTTCAGGCAGTGCAGCTTCACCTGGATAAGATGTATAGTATTATTTCTGCGTACATTCCACCCTCAGCTGACTTCGACGCGGGCAATTGCGCCACGTCGTGGCAAGGTTGCTGAAGCCCTTTCTCTTGCCTGGAGATCTAAACAGAAGGGATACTCTTTGAGGAAATTACTCAATAAATCCTAGGTGACAAGTCCTTGCCGACATGATAGACGAGCTAGAGATATGTGTTGCTAATGTGGTTGAGTTTACACATCAGTACTCTAGAAACGCTTCATTTTCTTGCCGCGATCTATTTTTATGCTCTCCAGATACACATCCTAATTTAGGTGGGGAGTGGTCGATGACCTCTATGCTAGTGATCACTTGTCCATTCAAATATCATTTTCTGAGCCGCTACCGCCAGAGAGCACTACGCGGTAGTGCTTGGCGCCGGAGCGGTGCTCTGCATTTTAATTAATGACTGATTTCTCTATCGCAGTCGAGGAGTTTAGTTATGTTGATGAGGCTGTTGAGAAATGCAATGGCAAACTCATTGCCGTAAGCTTAGCTACTATTCCTATAACGTATGGGCGCTAAACGCCAATCACAGCCGTGGTTTTCAATGGTGGGTGGGACGGCACTCAAAGAGAAGCGTTATGCCTACATGTACTATAAGCGAAGTTCGAACAATTACACTGTCGTAAAAAATAACGTCGTGATAGGAAAAGGTTCAGTTATATTTCAAAGCACGCCCGCTGCTCTTTTTGGCGGGCGAACGTGTCTTTACTTAACAGGGGCCCTTTCTGGCAGAGGTGTGTAAACGAGTCAAAAGGATTCTGGGAAAGTTCTCGCAGGGAACAACCTGCTGCCGTTCTCTACGAGAATGGGACCGCAAACTCGGACCACGCGTCCGTGGAGGAATCCTTCACGACAGCTTTCACTGCATTCTCTAGTCGGGATGCTACTCCACCAGCATTCAATGCATGTCGTGATGTCGTGGAAGGCCGCCGGCTGGACTTTACCTCCAGAGGCGGAGAACCCTTCAACGACAAGTTCACTGTAAGTGAGTTGCATTCCGCTTTCGTTTCGTGCGCAGACATCGCCCATGGTCCAAACGATGTCCCGTACGCCATATTACGACACCTGAGTGAGCGAGGCATAGCCTTTCTGTTAGATTTGTTCAACAGAATCTTGGTGGAAGGTCTTCTCCCAAACTCCTGGTGAATTGCTACTGTGCTCGCCTTTCGAAAGCAGGGGATAGATCACACTACTCCGACCGGTTTCCGCTCAATATCTCTAACCTCTTGCTTGTGCAAGTTGATGGAGAAATTAGTAAATGTTAGATTAACCTATTTCCTGGACAGCGGAGGCCATCTGTCTTCTGCACAGTGCTGCTTCCGTAAGTTCCACTCCACGTCGAATGCTCTGCCCCAACTGGAGAATGCCGTCTGCGAGACCTCCCGTTGTAGACAGCACTACGCAACGGTGTTTTTTGATCTGAAGAAGGCCTATGATACTGCATGGGGGCAAGGGGACGCCTCCTAATGTTTATATCTGAATTTTTGCGAGATCGTCGATTCCGCGTACGGGGGGGGGAGCGCTCTCCGGCCTAAAAATGCAGAAAGAGGGTGTCCCGCAGGGAAGTGTCCTCAGTCTCACACTCTTTGCCCTGAGCATCAACGGCATCACATCGGTGCTGCTGGAACATGTTCTCGCTACGCTTTACGTGGACGACCTCTCGATCTCTTTTGGCGCGGCTCAGATGCCAAACTCTGGAGCGTCGACTCCAACAGGCATTGATCCGCCTCTCTCGCTATGCCGAAGCGCACAGCTCTCGATTTTCTTTGGACAAGTCTAAGGTGGTGCAATTCTGCCGCCATCCACGGCTTCCTCCCGACCCAGATTTGTTTCTTAATGGGGTGCACCTGAGTGTGGTTGAGTCGCACCGTTTCCTTGGTCTTGTATTCGACCGATGCCTCACTCGGGAGGCTCATATTCGCAGCCTTAGGGTCTCTTGTACCCACGCCATGGACATTCCCTGTTCCGTGACGTTCAGCGCTTGGGCCTTCGCCTTGCGACCGGTGCCTTCCGCACTTCCCCCATTGAGAGGAGTTTGGTTGATGCTGGGGAGATGCCACTTGCTCTGTGCTGCGTGCAGTGCATCACTGGCCTGTACGCGCGAGCCCAGCGCCTTCCTCCGTCGCCAACAGCTCTAACTGCATCCGCAGCTGATCTCGATGGTGCCTATGCCACCGAGAGACGCAAGTCATACCCTAAGCCATTTGGGTTTAGGGCCAGGAAACTCCTTAGAGAGGTAGGTATAGCTCTCGGGCCGATGGCGCCCCTGGTTCTGCCCAGGACGCCACCCTGGAGGGTGCCACATTTGGCTATTTGTCGCAACGCCTCTGTTCCCAAAGCTTGTACTGCGCCGGGAGTATTGCGTTCGCCCTTTTAGGAGCACACATTGTGTCACGCTGGAACCGTGCCAGTGTATACGGATGGCTCCAAGTACCAAGAGATGGTTAGCTCCTACGCCGTTTCATTACTGTTTTAAGTCGGCGGGGCTCTACCAGGCGCTGTGTCTGTCTTCATGGCCGAGCTGGTTGCAATACATCACTCGGTACGGGAGATTACGCGACGTGCCCGGTTCGGAGACCGGATTGTGATCTATAGCGACTCACAAAGCGCACTGAGCGCTCTCGGGGCAATGGAATCTCCGCATCCCCTGGTTCGCGATATCCGTGACGCCACGGTTTTGGCGAGCCGGGCACATGTCGAGATTATCTTCTGCTGGGTTCCTGGACATGTAGGAATTGCGGGGAATGAGCGCGCCGATGAGGGCGCCCTTATGAGTCCACGAGGACTCTGCGACCAGCCCAGCGTTTCGCTCTTCCTCACACCGACTACATGGCAGGAATACGGGCAGCTCTTCGGACTGCTTGGCAAAGAAGATGGGAGACGGTCGAAGGGAACTTAAAGTTGCGTGCCATTGCGCCGCGACTGTTCCCATGGACCTATCCCCCAATGCCGCGGAGACTGTAGGTTGCTTTCTGTCGTCTCCGAATCCGACACACTCGTGTGACGCATAGCTATTGATGGAGCGCTTGCCTGCGCCCTATTGCAACGACTGCTTATTCCTCTAGACTGTTCGGCACATTCTTGTCGAATTTTCCAGTCTGGGTGATCTTCGCGCACGACACCTGTCCCGGTACCGGGATGGGCGGGGTCGCTACCGCCTGTCCCTTGTACTCGGGACGAGTGCATGCATCATGACTGGTGGACTTGTTGACTTTTTGGGGGAGGCCGGCCTTCTCCCCTTTATTTAAGGTTCCTTTTTTTTGTTATTGTTTTGTTTGTAGGTTGCACTCTCCTGCACAGGGGTGAGGGGGACCTCCCCCCACTGCCGGAGATTGCTTCGATTGTTAAGTTTTCATATTTTTACTTTAAAGTAGCCTAGTTCTAGGCCGTCGTGTTTTTCGGCGACTTATGCCCAAGTGGGTAGTTCCTAGATGGGCTCCATAAAATTAAAAAAAAAAAACCTAGACTCACCGACACACTCTTCGTCACGTTTAACTGTGAAAGGCTCCTTTACTTAGTGCGTACCGGTGGTTGTTATAGCTACCGCTTTAAGGCGTTCATGAAAACTACCGAAGAGGTGATACTACTACCAACGCTTCAGTTATATGGATCGTTAATGTAAACGTACAGGATTGGTGTTACCAAACTCTGTGGAAGCTGCTTTAAGGTCGCACATGATAATACTAACCTACGTGCTAGGTCTCTATTCATGGGATTATCAACTACATTCTTCAGGCGTGGAGAAGGAACAAAACCCAAAAGAGTTGCATCATCAGCATATGCAATCAGTTTGTTTTCCAAACCATGACACATGTCACTTGTATAAATAATAAATAGCAAGAGACCAAAAACACTACCCTGAGGGACACCTGAGATGACATTTATAACACTACTATACTGGCCATCAATACAGACTCTCTGGGTTCTGGCAAGCAAGAATTCACTTAAAATATTAAGAAAAGAGCCACTAATCCCTGATAATCCTAACTTGTAGATAAGTGATGTATGATTCACACAATAAAATGCTACACTGAAATCTAAACTTACCATGCGTGCTTCTACACCTTACAAAGCTGTAGAGATTGACAAGAGTGCATCATAAGTTCTAAGCCCCTTACGAAACCCAAACTGTAATTTTGTCAGTAGATTATAATTTCAACAAACCTAAAAAGGCGCTTAGAGAGCAGTTTCTCAAATACTTTAGATAAGACCAAGGTGATTGATATTGGCCTGTATTCTGAAGAAGATGAGGATGGGCATAGTCATTTTTGTAATCCTGCAATATTTCCCATCCTCCACACTGATGGAAAACTAGCAAGTCTAGCTAACTTGTCAAAATTGTAGTAATTTATTGAGCAGTAAACCCGCAAAATTTTCGAAAAAATGGGGAATATCCCATTTGGGTCGATACCACTATATCTGTCAGGATTCAAAAGCAAGGTTTTAACCTCACTAGATCTGAAGGCCATTAAACACAACTTAGGTTCTGGAAAGCATGACTCAGGCAACAACAGCCACTCACCACACTGCTTACTATTAAAGAGGTCAGCGAAAAGTTCAGCCCTTACTTTAGGACCGTAGATGGCACTTCCGTCAACATTTAGGAGTGGGGCATATTAGAATCAACTCCGAAGAGTAATGACTTAAGGGTAGGCCACAACTTATGATCGCTACTATTGGATAGCAGTACCTTCTTTACTTCATAATTATAAGCTCTCTTAGCACTCACATAAATGTCCTGAGCATGTCTTCTAAACGCAGTAAAATTATACCAAAAGAAGTCACATTTATTGTTCCCCAATAAATGGTAAGCTTCTTGCTTTGCTTGATAGGCAAGCTTACATTCATCAGTATACTATAGCTTATCCTTAAGTATAAACCTGAGCAGTTTAGTAGATATTTTCACTCTATAATTTGACTAAGATTGTCATTTAGGCATTAGATAATATTCGGGCTTCTATAAAGATCACTCTAACTGAGTGCCATAAGGTCATGAAGAATACCATTCCAATCGGCACGAGATTTAAGGTAAACATTCCTACAAAAGTTAACTTCTGAAACAACCTCATCCATATCAACATTAATCTTAATCAAACTATGATCAGATGAGCCTACTGGAGAATTCACTCCGTAGATAACAATACCTGTAACATCAGTAAACACAAGATCAAGACGGTTGCCAGATTGATGTGTAGGTTCATTAATCAGCTGCTCACATCCAGAAATATTTGAAAAATTAAAGCACCTAGACCATGGTTATCTGTAGCAGCAACATAGTTCAGTCACTCAGTAAGATTAGTAATATAATCACCAACGCATATAAAGCAAGGCTTAGGGTCAGCATGTTGAACTGCTGCCATTTTAGTTAACAAACAGCCCTAAAAAGATTTATCGAAATCCGGGTTCGTATAGCTGACAAATACAAAAAATTTAAAAGTGTATTAGAGACTTTAACTCCATGTGTGTCATGAATCCACAATAATATAAGTGCCCACGGGACTCAGTGAATCCCTCTTAAATATACAAAGCCATTCCACGGACTCTCGGAATGGCTTTGTGCTTGAGCAAAACAGGCCTTTTAATTCAAGGAATTAACAATTCGGAAATATGACGCAAATCAGAAATTAAGGTCTCGGAACAAAAGAGGCTATCAAATTTATCGTCAGCTACGTCCAAGTCCTTGTTATTCCTATATAATCTACGGACATTGTTATATAATATTTGACATTTCCGGATTCGATTTTACGGACGAGGATTAAGTTCAATGTCACTAGAATGTAGCAACAGTAACATGTTCAACTAATATAAAAGAATATTTAAGAACACCAAAAATAAGGAACAGGAACAGTATATACAAAGAGATTAGAAGAAAAAAGACGTACTAAAGTGAACTGGTCAACTGGGAGGAGTCGTAACACACAGCAAGGTCAACTACATCCCTAAGTTAACCAGACAATGGAGGAAGGAAGGTAATTATGGTGTTTTAGAAGAAATAAGAGAGGAAGACAAATAAGAAGATAAAATCAAGCAACCTCTTGATTAACCACCAGGCACCTTTTGCCCTTCTAAAAGCCTGTCCAATACACTCTTTGAAAAATCAAGAGGAAGAGCAAACTGATAGAATAGTGAGCTTGAGTGAACCCTCAAAGCAAGGGAACCCCAATCCAGGAAAGGGAAAGACCCCGATACAAAGGCTATGGCACTATCCAAGACTGAGAACAATGGTTTGATTTTGGAGTAGCCTTCTTCTAGAAGAGCTCTCTTCTACCCGAACACACAAGTCAGAGAGTAAGAGTCTAGGTGGTAGTGTTGTCAGATGTGATGTGAAAGTTGGATATGTATAAGGAATACGACAGACTATTCAGAGTAGGTGTAGGCTAAGGAAAAGTCCGTAATAATTTATTCTCTTCGTCCACTCTATTCTGGTCATCCACTTTATTCTCAACAATTTACCTTATTCTCCCCAGTTACTTTTTTGTCTAGAACCACTTCATTGTCCTCATTCAAGCTATTTTACAAATCGACTTTATTCCGAATTCCACTAATATTCTCCCAAACCATTTATTTATCCAATTCCTCTTTATTCCTCTCAACCACTTCTTCTCATCAATTTACCCTCCTCATCCAATTTATTCTCTCCCTACACTTTTCACCTAAACGTCTTTATTTTCATCATCCACTTTAGCTATCCTCTTCATCTACTTTATCCTGCTCATCAACTTTATTCTTCTCATCAACTTTATTCTCCCCATCCCCTTTATTGTCCTCATCCACTTTATTGTCCTCATCCACTTTATCCTCTTCATCCACTTTATTCTCATATTCCCCTTTATTCCCCTCATCTCTTTATTCTTCTCATCTCTTTTATTCTCTTCATCCACGGTATCCTCTCCATCTCCTTATTCTCCCAAGGGGCGCGGCGACTCGCCATCCTGGTTGCCGTGCTGACGCGATTCAGTACCCCATCCGAGCCCAGCTTAGCCTCTTCTCTTTCCTTCAAAACACTGGTGTTTCCCACCTGTTTTCTTGCTTATCATACAACCTTTCCCACAACTTTCTCTAATCAGCCTCTAATTTCACAGGCTAGATGCTGACCTTCCCTCACCCCTGAGCTTCGGTTCTGGATGGTGGTTTTTTAACAACCCGCTTCATCCCCAACCATACCTTCCTCACATCCCTTTTCCTTTTCTCTTCACACACTATCCAATTTACGCCGTGCCCAAGGTGGAGCCGCCATGCTGAAGGGCTGCCAGGTCACTAGGCGGGAGGGGTGGCACTAAATGGTAGCAGCCATTGGAGAGCGGGCTACTGCGAGGAGTGACGAGTTATTGCATCCCTTAATTAAAGGAGGGAACCATACCCAATGATGAGTCTATTAAAAAAAAATTCCTTAATTTCCGCGCATCCACCGGTGGAGCCACCCTCGGGCAGCTCCACAGGAAAAAGGGAGGTGTCCCCCCTGTGCCTGAGCAGGGGACCCTGCCAGATGGGCCCTATAAAATTTAAAGAAAAAAAAATCTAAAAAAACTCTGCTTTTGTATGGGTATAATACTTTTCTTCAATTCCTCATGTTCATTTCCCATCCGTTTTTTATTCTTTATTAATCTTTGTTACTTTAACTCTATTAATTCTTTTATTACCCTCCTTCTGTTTCTGCTGCCTTGCTTAGTTGGTTCTTCTCCCTTTGCACCAGTTAGCGTGCGTAGTGCTAAGCTTGAGAACCGATACAGCTCACCTTTGGGTTCGGTGGGCTCAATATCTTATACACCATCATTAAATTTG
Organism: Ceratothoa steindachneri; assembly: GCA_963969495.1. Taxonomy (NCBI): domain Eukaryota; kingdom Metazoa; phylum Arthropoda; class Malacostraca; order Isopoda; family Cymothoidae; genus Ceratothoa; species Ceratothoa steindachneri. Next base: position 142,146,246 of record OZ018329.1, on the reverse strand, counting down.
TTGGTCAAATATTTTCTCTTCTGCTCAAATTCTTTAGCTTTAATCGAACCCCCGTTGTGATTAACGCTGTTGGAACCACTTTATACAAATTTGCTATTCAAAAATTCGCCTAAGCTCTGGAAAACTTAAAAAATAAAGTTAAAGATTCTTATATGGCAGTGTTGTATATTTAAGCCTGTTTCAGCTTTCCCATCTCTTCATTAACTTTATTCTCTTTCCCGACATATTCCCCTTTTATTATACATATTTCACTTTTCCTTTCACTAATCAACTGACCTAATAATTTGCACTAAAATGTTAGTTCTTTCGTCTTCTCCGTACCCAAATTTGTTAGATATAGATATAAATACAAATCTCTTAATGTAGCTCAGTTTTTACAGCAACAACTTTCCGTAAGAACCTTTTTAGAAATATTCCCAGATTAAGCAACAGATTTCCATCTTTCTTATCTTTGAATTCAACGTTTCTATGATAAAAAAGGGAACCTTTGACCTGTTTTCGAACTTCCTTAAAGTTTTTTGTGAGAAAAAAATAGTAATGTTTCAGAATTTATAGTAATTCAATTAAGCGTTATTATGTGATATGCAGGATGTTCTTATTTGAGGTATTAGGGCTGGTGTAATGTTATTATTTTTGTGTTGTAAAAAGTAAAGTATATTACATAGTTCTGATAAATATTTTTACAAGCTTTCATCCCCCGATACTTAGGTTTTGAAGTTATTCGATCAGATTCTGGATTTTGAAGTTATTTACAATCCCCTTGATCAGAGGCGTAGCAATGTCTAGTACCCCCCCCCCCTCAAATATAGATTGTGAGGCCCCCATAACAATATCTTATACATTTACAAGTAGTGCCAGGCACCGCAAATACTATTCTCAGCAGTGTCAATGCTGCGGAATACTTACAGAAAATGTGTATTTGAAAATTTAATATTTTCATTAATAAAATAAAATATTCAGGCCACAGTGGGGCCCGTTCAAGAGCCCCCGACACTCCGGGAATGGGGTTGCTACGGCTCTACACTTGATATTCTCTCTAACTCTCTATTTCTCTTAGGAGTCAATTTTGGCTTCTAATGGCTATTCATTAATATTAACTTTCCTCTTTAATCATCGTAAATATTATCATCATCACTACCTCTATTATTCAAGAAGGGGATTTTTTTGAGTACTTGAATAATAATTTCATCTTAGGTTGGTTAAGAATTATGCTTTTTAAATTAAGGTTATTTCTAATAATTCTTTTATAATATCAAAAAACAAAATGGTGAAGTTCAAAATAAATATAAGTATCAAAATTTAGTGAATTTTTTAAAACCCAAAGAATTACAAATGCTGAAGTTCAGAAAATTTATTTTTATATATCTTCTTCTATAACTATAATTTAGCAACGTGATATTTTGAAGGGAGGGAAATTTAGTTTAGAGTTCCTTTTTAAAATTATTATAATTGGCGAAGTTCAGAAAATTTATAAAAATTTAACCATGGCTGCTTTTTTTTAGATTTTAAATTTTAATCTTAATAGCGAAGCGAAAGCTTCCGGAGTGGCGAAGCCATTCCTGGTAGTTTGTATGAATGAAAACCATTACAAAATGTTACACTTTTAACTGCACATATTTCAAAATGTGTATGAATGTATCAATGATTGTTATTATTTAGTATAATCAAGTCTTGTTAAATCCATGTGTGTATTTGCATGTACTTAATTCAATATGTGTGTAAATCAATGTGTGCATAAAATTAATAGGCATGTGCGTATATTCAAATGTGCGTGCAAATGCGTTACACCGAGGCAACTAAATGGAGAGAATTCGTCCGCAGTGGAATGGGTGTGACAGGTGATGTTATTAAACGCGTCTCTTTTGCAGGCAATGAAGCCTAAAGGAGTGTTGAAAATGGAAAAAAAGAGCGGAAAAAATAATCGTGTGGGTGTGATGGTAGAATGGAGACCACACCCTAAGGAATTAAGGAGAATAAAAAGAGGAGCACTTTGGGAGCAACTTATCACCCAGCCAGAAAGAAATGTGGTCTGGGGAAAAAGACTGATAGGCGTAAGGGATGGTATATTAAGCGAGTGATGCAGTGGAAAAGGAGAGGAAGGGATCAGCGAAGTGGAAGAAATAGAGTAGGGAAGAACAAGAAAGCCTTAGGGAAGAGCTCCTGCGGCCTTTATAATTGACATCGCAAACAACTTCCTAAGCGGTGATTTTTGCCATATATTTGACAGTTAAAGATTGAAAAAACATATAATTTATTAATAAGAAAGGGTCGAAATTAAAGGATTGGGCCCAGTATGATCCCCAAGAAATAGATGCAAATAAATATCCACCTGAAATAGATGCAAATAAATGTTAGCTATGCCGCAATCATATATGTATATAGTATGTTATATACGTTTATAATAGATAGATAATAAGGGAGAATCTCATGACGCCTGATATACAATCGATGTTTTAAATAGCCCAAGGAAAGAAAAGGTGGTATCTCAATTTGCTCAAACGCTGATGAATATATTACATGACCCTTAAATGGTAAAGAAGGAAAATGAGCGATTTAGGAACGGAGACAATAGGGAAAACTATTTTAACCGGTGTATGAAGGTAAAATAAAGGAATTAAGCCGAATCTGGGTCATCAAGCGCTCACCGCTATCAGAACCACAACATTTATCGACTCACCCACCATCCTAAACCTATCTAGTGAGAGGCAAGTGGCTTTTCTAGTAGGAAGGTTCACAGGCTTTTTATATAAGGAAAAATCACATGACGATTGATATAAAATGGATGTTCTTAATACTCCAAGGAAAGGAAAAGTAGTATCACAATCCGGTAAAACGCTGAGGAATATATTACATAACCTTTGCAATCTTAAGAAAGAAAATGGAAGCTTTAGAAATGTAAAAAGATAGAGAAGACTATTTTAACCTCTGCATGAAGGTGAAATTAAGGAATGGATTCGAACCTGTGTTATCAAGCGCTCATCGCTATTAGAACCAGATCTCTCATCGACTCAGCCGCCATGCTCAATCCCAAAAGAGGATGATTCAAGACACCTTTTGAATAGTGATGTGTAAGTTTTTATATAGTAAGAGAAAAGTAACTTTTATAGTAGGACGGCTCACCAGTTCATTTGTTTATGATAAGGGAAAATCACATGACAACTGCTATACAATGGATGTTCTTAATAGCCCAAAGAGGAAAAGTGATATCACAACTCGGTAAAACGCTGAGGAATATAATAAATGACCTGTTCAAACTTAAGAAAGAAAATGGAAGATATAGAAACGTAAAAAAAATAGAGAAGACTATTTTAACCGTGTATGAATGTGAAATTAAGGAATGGAACCATACCTGTTTCATCAAGCGCTCATCGCTATCAGAACTACGACGCTCATTGACTCAGCCATCATCCTCACCCCCTACCCCCAAGTTTGATTCAAGACACCTTTTGAATAGGAACTGTAGATTTTGATCCAGTGAGATGCAAGTGTTTTTTCTAGTAGGAAAGGGTACGGGCATTTTTGTTTATAATAGAGAAGTTATATGACGCGTGATATACAATGGATGTATATTCATCAGCATTTAACCGTAATGTGAAACTGCTTTTCATTTGAACTATTTTCCTGTTCAACTACTTATGTTGTATTTCCTACTATTGCAGGTAGATTTCCCTGACTAATCAACAATTTCAGTGCTAGATGACCGCGTGCAAAGTGGAAGAAGACGGCATAAGGAAGAATTTATTGCTGAATGTCTGAGGAAACAGTAAAACATCCAGCGAAAATTACGGTTTGGAGAGCCATTTGGAGAACTAGTCCTTTGCGCATTGTTGAGAAAACTATGAACCAAGCAACGTATATAGAAGTTCTAAAAGGTCGTTTACTAGCTTAAACAAGTGAATGTTAATCGACATACATTGGATATTCCAACAAGACTCGGACCCATATCAGTGAAGACAGGGTGTGCACAAAATAGAGCTCACCTGCTTCCATGGCTTGTAAATTCGCCGAACAGGAATCTGAATAAGAGTTTATGGGGTCTGTTTAAAGATGAAATACACAGAGAGCCCATTAAGATCAAAGAGCCACTCATATGATGTCTCATTCCAGTTGGGTTCAGATCTAAGTGACGACAGGAAATGTGCAAAGCATTAATCGATGCTATGCCAAGACGTCTTAAAGCCCTCATGGATGCTAAGGGTGGCCAGACTGCCTTCTAATGAATGTAGAAGATAACCTGTGCCAATGTATCAAAATAAATATATTTGCAATCAATCAAATCAGATTTATTAGCATCTTTTAGAAATATTTCCATTTTTTGAAAAGTCCATAATATTTCCGCCAGTACTGAATGTGTTTATATTGTAATATTAATAACACGCGCTCCATGTGATACTTAAAGGCCGCGTGCACATGGCTGATGCAATCGTTCCTCATGCTGGCCCACACGTGTTTGACGGAGACTTTAGCTCGTTGACGGTACTGTAGTGGACATAGCTGGCTGGCCTTGCTCTCGACGGTTGCCCACAAGTTATAGTCAAGAGAATTGAGGTCGAGCAACTACGGTGGCCCAAACCCAATGGAGTTGAAGTTGATGTTTGATCCCAACGACTCTTACACAGGCTTGGCTGAGTATGCCGTGGTACCAACATGGTAAAAGACTTAGTCCACTTTCTTCGTGATCTTTCTCACCTAGGGCAAGACTTATGTATCCAAGATGTCGGTTTAATTGGCCACATTAAGCCTGTAACTGGCTTCAAACCTCAGGGGAGTCATCAAACTTACATTTCTGTGAAAACCCGACAATAGAAGATAGCCATCGACATGCAGGATCTATTATTCACCTTCAGATTTCTTTTAAAATTCTGGGGGCTGATTACAGTGCCTCGAAATGTCAGTGCCATTGCATACTGTTTCACGGACCAATCTGCTTTCTGAAAGATTTTTCGAACCTAATTCGTCTCGCCATTCTGATAAACGACACTGTAAGGAGCGGGGCAAATTGCCTTCCTAGCCGGCGTGTTGACGGGACTCAGCACACCGTCCGGGCCAAGCTTAGTCTCCTCTCCTTCTTTCTGACAGCCTGTGTTTTTTACCCTACTTCCTCACTTTCCCTGCAACCTCTCTCACAAATTTCTCTTGTCAGCCTCTAATTTCACAGAGTAAATAGCAACCAGCCTACCCCACAACGTTCCCTCGCACCCTGAGCTCCAGTCTGGGGCGGTGGGTTTTCAACAACCTGCTTAATTTCGATCCACAACTTCCTCACTTCCTTTTTCTTTCTCCTTTCAATCTCTATCCAGTTTGTGCGGGGCCAAAGGTGGAGCCGACATGCCGATGGGTGGCCAGGCCACTAGGTCGAAGGAGTGGCCCCAAATGGCGGCAGCTAGCTCTCCTGCCCCGTCCTTACCCTTCGGAGAGCGGGCTACTGCGCGGGGTGATTAGCTTTTGTATCTCCTATTTAAAAAGGGTACCCATGCCCATATATGAAAATTCTCATTCTAATACTTGCACCTTACCTTCCGACGTACCATCGACGGAGCAGCCTTCATGCAGCTCCACTCAAAAAATGGAGGTTTTACCCTGTGCTTTAGCAGGGGAGACTCCATAACCCTTCAAGCAGAGAGAAGGCTTTCTCTTCTCCTCTGCCTACGGGTGTAGGGGACTCACCCCTCTCTGGAGATGCCCTCGGGTGCCTTCCTGTTTCCAGTGGCAGTCCACCCATTGCTTTCTTAGGGGACGGCAAAGAAAGACAGATGGCTAATAATCGACCGCTCTCGGAGGGAGCAACGAGATAAAGCCAACTCCCTTAGGGGAAGGAGGGAAGAAAGGCCCCGTCGGTCACTCCCCTCTAAAGTCATGCGGGCTCGCATATTGAGCTTAGAGGGTCGTCACTATACGTGGCACCCTCTCTTCCCCGCCAAGAGACATTCTGACCAATGGGACCTGTGATATACTGTGGGGGGGGAATTCTAAATGGAGGTCTCCCCTGAGATGGACATGATCCCTGTGGCAGCCTAACTCCAGACGGTAGGGCCTTGCATGGAGACTAACATGGGCTCAGTGCCAAGCACCGAACCTGAGTCCGCGCCTGTGCAAGGTCCTCCTTAGACAGCTCGGGTCTCCAAGAATGTACAACGAGAGGATGTATCTCTTCCTCAGGCTGGTGCCCCTGTGAAAGCCAAGACCTTCTCCATTTCGGATAAGGATTTTGCTGAGGCCGGTTCATCTGGGCAGGGGGCTCCTGCCAGCGGAGAGAAGGAGCGGGTTTATTCCTTGCCGTCCTCTCCTAAAAAGAAAAAGAACAAAAAAAATACTGCGGACTCATCTCATTCCGCGGGGGCCGCTGTCGTTTCGGTAAGGGACCAAGCCAAGATCGGCACGTCCAGCACCGTTGCTCCCCCGTGTGATGAGTTCCAGATGAAGACTGGAACTGCGCAGAGCGGACTGTTAATTATATCGGGGCCCCTCATTCAGAGGCTACCTGGCGTTTTCGATCTCCCCTGGCTTCAACCGTTTCCTCATTATTCGCTCCACTGATGTCAGCATGTTGGCTAAGTGCTACATGACCCATCAAGGAAGAATCTAGCTACTGTGATTGGTGGAGAGCTGAAGGTGACCCGTTTCTCGTACGGAAGCCTTTTGGCGCATGCGTTGAATCCATCCGAGGTGGTCATGATTAGTGATTATTCGGACACTTGATGGCACGTTTGTGATTGTGACGCTGCTCTCTAGCATGAACTTCGTGAAAGAAGTAGTTTATGCGAGGGAACTCATGGACTACTCCATAAATGACATCACCTTAGAGCATGCCGTCCATCGGTAGGTCAAGGTTAACCATGTGATTATAAAACAGGGAGATGCCTCGGGACCTATCCCTACACTATTTGTCACGTTCGACTGTCACAAGCTCTCTGAGTCGGTGCGTGCTGGTTGTTATCGCTACCGCGTGGAGGCATTCGTACCACTGCAGCAGGGTGCTATTACTGTCACCGCTTCGGCCATACTAATCGAATTTGTCAACGTGCATAGTCGAGGTTACCAGAAGTCTGTGACAGTTGCTCCAATGCCGCAAATCTTAGTAGCCAAATGTGTCAATTGTTGAGAGCCGCACTCCGATTCTTCGAAGCAATGTTTTGCGTATCTCCTTAGAAGGAAGTCGTAGCCGTTGAGGCTCAGGATTGTTTCTAATTTCGCAATGCTAAGACTTGGTCTTGGCATTCCTGGTGCTGCCTGGTACGTCCTATACCTCAATGTTTAGGAAGAAACCCTCTGCTCTTGGCCCATCCAGGCCTACGATCACGGTCTTTTCCCGCATATTCAGGACCATTCTGAGTGTTCTACCCTCCCCAGGTGCTCCCCTGGTAAAGATGGAGGCACAAAGGGTTCACACCCAGCGCCAGCGAAATCCAGGGCTCACTTCCATTCCCCCAGGTTGACCGTTTCCCGTAAGGCAAAACGGCCGCACGCTTCCACCGAGTCGTTAGAATCGCAGGAGGCAACACCCTTGAATTTGGTCGTAATAACATCTTCCGGGATTGCAAATGCCGTCCCTGGACAGGAGAAGAGTACCTCTGCTGGGAATCGTAAATGAATTTGAACTTCCGCTATGAAAAATCCGCGAACTAATTAAGTAACATGCGCAATCGCAAATCCGCAAATTTTAAGATTTATTTTAAATTGCAAACTTAAATCCGCAATCACCTTTTTTTTGGCGGGGGGGCTTACCTAAAGCTCCGGTAGTCGTATGAGTGTATGATACTGGAGTCCATCGCCTGTTTTTGGCGCAGACGATTTCAATAGTGTTGCCTATGATGAGAGGCTCATGTCGTAGACGTATTCCCCGATGCCACAGGAAGTTGAGAAATATTGGGGTCTGGATATTAAAGAGTTCATGATTTCTATTTTTGTATTTATTTTTGTCATTTCTGGTAATGACATATAAGCCTTCTTGAAATTATGCTTTGGAAATTGCTGGAACCCAGACACTATTTTTCATGCACCAGTCAATCATATTCCACTCGTGGTCATGACAACAACGTACACACATTGTTACATAATTAACATTATCATTGTGTCATTATTGCTATTATTTACTATCACTATCCTGTACATCCCCACAATAAGTAAAAAAGATAACAGTAAATAAAAGGTTAATAATACGTACGTGCTCATAATGACTCTTCATAGTGAACTTTCTGTATGTGGTGTAGGCGATCTTTACTTTGCAAATTATAATGCCCTTGAACACTTCTCTACCCTTCTGCGTAAATCGTTTCTTGGAAATTAATGGGGAATAAAACGGTTCTAAGTGAGGCCATCGGTGGTTCAAATCCTTTGCCGATTCTTCCATTGTCACATCGTATCGCCCACTTGCTCTTCCATGGTGACACGGCTGGTGGATTTTGCACCACCTGCTTGGCTTGTTGTAGTTTCTGTAGACACACTATCTACACTAGAATCATGGCTAGATTTCTTTAGATTCTTCAGCGTGGCCAGTAATTAACGAACTATCGTACACGCAGTCGGGGAAGTTGGAGTAGAACACTGAGAAGTTGAGACGTGGGAACACTCGTCGCCTGACTGATGGCCGGGACTGACTCAGTCAGACTGAGTGAGTTGCAGTGAGTGCCTATATGGTAACTGGCAACCCTAACTCCCTGACTGATGCGCTCTTCACGAAGAAAATTACCAACCACTGGATGTCAATGGTGTTTGGGGCTTCACCGTACTCGCTTCTATGTATTAGCGGAAGTTTGTGAAATAATACTGCAAACGCAAATACTCAAATTTGTAACCATTTTGTCGCAAACGCACATTCGCAATTAAATTGAACTTCCGAAATTGCTGATTTGCGGACTAATTTGCAGAGGTGCCTAGCTCTGGACAGCCATAAAGGAGCTTCGTTTCCTTCGCCCACACTCAGTGGCAGGCTGGGTGGTGCGGAGACGGTGCATACTCCTAGAAAGGGACCTCCGCCTGCGAGGCCCCCCATCACGCCTAAAGTTTCGAGGCGGAGGGAGAAAAAGACACATGGCGAGAAAAACACCTCCTGATAAGTCCTCGAAGGCGACAGCGCCTTAAGCGCCTTGTCCGGCCAAGAGCGTCCGGAGTTCTGCTTCTAGAAAGCGTACGGCCATTCCCGTGAGGTTCTTCTATTCGAAGAAGGACACCGCATCTCCTATGAGCTAGGCTTGGAGGGCATGTTCCTTCAATAGAATGCCGCGGACTCCGCCTAATTGGGAGGAGTTGTAGTGGCTCGTATTGTCCTGTTCCCCGTTAGGTATAATTTCTAGGAGACAATACTGAGCGCGTACCCCATGCCCACTCTTCGGGAATACAAGGGTTTTGCCACTGCACCACCACGGGATGGGTGCGTGGAAGGAGGATGCCCTATTTACACACGGAATAATGTCTCCGTTCTTCTCTTTGCTTTGGATACCTCCTTCCAGGCAGTAGCTGTGCAGATGCACCTGTATAGGAAGTATACTGTTATTGCCGCGTATTTTCCACCGTTACTCGACTTCGACGCGGGGGAATTCCCCAGCGCCGTTGCACGGTTGCCGAGGCCCTTTCTCTTACTCGAGGATCTGAACGGTAAACACGCCCTCAGCTGAGATTACCTGATCTATCTCAAAGATCAGGTCCTTGCTGAACTGATCAAAGATATGGAGATAAGTGTCCTAAATGTCGATGAGTTTACGCATTACTACCCGAAAACCGCTTCATTTCCATGCCTCGATCTATTTTTGGGCTCTCGGGCTGCACAGCCCGATTTTAGGTGGTGGGTGGTCGATGATCTCAATGGTAGTGATCACTTTCCCATTCAAATATCATTTTCTGGGTCGCTTCCGCCCGCAAGCCCGCGCTGGTGCTGCTTGGCACGGGCATGGTGGGCGCATTTCAGGAAATGACTGAATTCTTTGTCTTCGTCGAGGAGTTTAGGTCGGTTGATGAGTCCGTTAAGTTCTTTTCCGGCAACATGAAGGCCGTGGGCCTGACTACTTGTTCTAGAACTTCTAGCAGTTTTGCACGCCGGTCACTCCTTTAGTGGTCAGCGGAGTGTGAGAGGGCCCTCAAACTGAAGCGTTACGCCTACATGCGTTATAAGTGCCACCTGAACGATTTTACTCTCGGTGAATTTGGTCAGGCTAGGTTCTGGTATATTTCGAAGCACGCCCGCTGCTCTTCTTGCCGGGCATGTGTGTTTTTTCTTAACGGGAAAACCCTCTAGCAGAGGTGTGAAAGTGAGTCAAAAGGATTCTCGGCAAGTTATTCCAGGCCTGCGAGGCCTTACTTCGTAAATAGCACTACGTTTTGGTGTTTGTCTATTTGTCGAAGGCCGATGATACCGCATAGCGATACGGTATCATGGAGACTCTCCACACGATGGGGGCGAGGGGACGCATCCCAATCTTTATATCTGAAATTTTGAGAGATTGTTGTTTCCGCGAACGGGTGGGGGAGCCATCTCCGGCCCAATGGAGCATAAAGATGGTATCCTGCTGGGAAGTGACCTCAGTTTCAAACTTTTGCTCTGAGCATCAACGGCATCAACTCGGTGCTGACAGAAGATTTTCTCGCTACGCTATACGTGGACGACCTTTCGATCTCTTTTGATGCAGCCCAGATGCCAACTTTGGAGCATTAAAACTAATAGGCATTGAACTGCGTCACTTGATAGGCCGAACTGCACCAGCTTCTGTTTTTTCTTGGCCAAGACTAAGGTGGTGCATTTTTGCCGCCTTTCACGGCTTCACCCTAACCCAAAATTGTTTCTAGATGAGTAGCACTATTTTCTTGGTCATGTATATGTCCGACGCTTCACCTTAGAGGCTCATATTCGTAGCCTTAGGATCTCTTTCAACCACGCCATGGATATTCCTCCTTCCGTGACGTTCAGCAGCTGGCGCACTGATAGATCTACTGCATTACTTTTTTATCGATTCTTTGTCTTTTCGTCGCTCAAACACGGATTGGAGTTTTATGTTTCCGCAGCGAGTGTTTGCTGCTGGAGATTGACTCTATCTACCACACCGGCCTTCCCTGGCGACCTGTGCCTTCCGCACATCTCCCATTAAGATCCTACTTGTGGTTGCTGAGAAGATGCCACTCTCTTTGCGCCGTGCACAGTGCATTTCTCACCTTTACGCCCTATCCCGGCGCCTCTCTCAGTCACCAACAACTCTCACTGCATTCGAAGCTTATCTGGACGGTATCTATGACGCTGAGGGAACCTATGGTTTTGCGCTGGACGCCATCCTAGAGGGTACCACCTTTGACCATTTGTCGCCATACATCTGCTGCCAGAGATTTTACAGCGCCGGGAGTATTGCTTTCGATCTTTTTCGAGCGCTCTTCGTCTTACGCTGGAATCGTGCTAGTGTATACGGATGGCTATACGTCCCAAGAGGTGGTTGATTTCAACGCCGTATCTTCTTTGTTTGAATTCAGAGGTGCTCTTCCAGGCGGTGCGTCTGTCTTTGCTGCCGAGGTCGTTGCAAAATAGCGTTTGCTACGGGAAATTACGCACAGTGCCCGGTTCCGAGACCGGATTGTGATTTATAGCGACTCACAAAGCGCTCAAAATGCTCTCGGGGCATTGGAATCTCGGCATTCCCTGGTTCACAATATTCGTGACGCCACTGTTTTGGCGTGCCGGGAAAATATAGAGATTATCTTCTGCAGGGTTCCTGGATATATATAAGCTTTGGAGTATGTGCGCGCCGATGAGGGAGCCAAAGATTCCACGAGGACTGTGTGACCAAACCAGCGTTTCGTTTTCCTCACACCGATTGCATGGCAGCAATACGGGAAACTCTCCGGGCTGCTTGGCAAAGAAGATGGGAGAAGGTCGAGAGGAACATAAAGTGTCGTGCCATTGCGCCGCGACTGTTCCCATGGACATACCTCCCAATGCTGCGACAGCTTTAGGTTGTTTTTTGTCGCCTCCGAATTCGACACACTCGCGAGACGTACCGGCCTTTGATTGAGCGGTCACCTGCGCCATATTTTGACGACTGCTTTGTCCTCCAGACTTTTTGGCATATTATTGTTGAATGTGCCAGTCTGCATGATTTTCGTGCACGTTACCTGTCCCAGTACCGGGTGCATTGGTGTCGCTACTGCTGATCCCTTGTACTTGAGGCTGCCCTCATCCACCTTATTTACCTGTTCTGTTGTTGCTTTTTTTATCTGTGTAGGTCGCACCGATGCCTCCCCCCAACTTCAAGCGTGCTTTCTGCTTCCAGCCCTTTTCGCTTTGCCTTTTTTATTGTTATTGTGTTTTCTGCAAATAATTATTTAAATTTAGCCTCATTTTAGCGTGCTTGAGTAAGGCGACGTATTCCAAAGTAGGCAGTCGCCAGATGGGTTCTTAAAATTCCCCCCAAAATTTATTTCCTACCCCAACAATATCAACTCTCGAAACCTATATAATAAGAAATGATGAATATGCTGTTCTTTGATGCATTTATCTTCTAAAATAACTAATTTAAATAAGAACAATACATCCCCGAATTTAAGAGAGAATAACCTAGAGCTAAAAATCATTTCTCTCAATTTAAACATAAATTCCTTAGTCGGTTTTTAATAATAAATATCGGATAAATACCTAATTTCTTAACACTAAAAAACAATTACAAAATTTAATAAAAGAACCCCTACTATTTCTTAGGCAGAATTTCGTTTAGTTTAGGTTTTATACAAACAACAATCACGAATGTTAGTTAAATACCTTACTTTAAACTTGTTTTAAGTTTGCTTTTTCTCTATTTGTATTCAAGATAAGAATGGTATAAAAATTCGTTGTAAAGTGGAGTTGAATCAAGTGGGGGAGATGGAAGTTTATGCTTCTTGATATGGCTGGAATATGAGTAGATGATCGGCCGTAACAAGACAGTTGTAGTGATGACCCACATCCTACAGCTCAGCCAATATTTACGCTCAAGAGTTGCGATAACTTGACGGATACCACTTACCTACCAGGTTCTCAATTTAATTAGAATTGGGTAAACCTCCAAATAAGTTCAACACTAATTGCTTTATAATAGTTTATTTTTTATTTTATCATGAAAGTCAAATGCAATTAATATGCCAATTAATTTTATCCAATGGATAAAATAATCAGAATATATTTGCGTCAATAAATGTAAATTAGGTGGGATTAAATTTATGGAAATTATAAAGAATTTATTAATTGGTAACTATATATATGAGCCTCTTAATATAATTAAAATATGCATCTCAACCAAAATTGTATCTAGGAGTGTAGATAAAACCACTAAACGAAATGAAAGTCAGTTGCTCTTAATGGCGCTGTGGATTTGTATAATTACCAACCTTTTTCTAACCCCTGGAAGGTGCTAGTTTTTATGAGTCTCTTTCCAAAATGGTACTAACGATAGAGAGAAATTATCTAATTCTGAATTCTCGCAGGATAATTTAAGTAAGATAAAAATTAGTGTATATTTGGGGGAAGAAAATAAATGGCCGTTAAAATTATTCGGAGATGAATGACCTATTATTAAATCCCCGGCGTTGCCAGGACATAAAAAACGATCCTGAAGCAATTAAATCCTCCACTTGACTTAAATTCCTCCATTAAAAGTTGGTAGGTATAGTAATCTAGAATTTATTTTTACATCTAAGTAATATAGTAGGGTATCATGAAAGTCTAACAGAGAACGATTTTTACATCACCATATAAACTAGGCCCATGCATCGTTCATTAATGCATTCAGGCAAGCCTGACTACGTGGGCGACAGCCACAGACTTTACAATTCACCTCAAGCAAATATGCAGGATTTTCAACTAAATATCTAAGTTATTATATTCTTGGGAATGCTGATAATATTTATAATCACGTTTTTTAAACATTGCAGTCGCAGAATTTGCATTTCAAACCTTATTTTTTCAAGAGCAATGTTTTTTTTTAAAATTAACTCATAGCTTTCATTACTTGTCGGAAAAACAGAAAAAGCAGAATTCGAAGTTTTCTAAATAGCCTTTTTAAAAAACAAATACGTGGAACTCCTAAATATTAACGTGCTGATTCAAAATCTTCCAAAAATATCAGTTTGCTTCAATAGTTTTGGAGGTATAGAAAAACATTTTTGGTTCGGACACGACTGCCTCATATACAGGGTGGTGCAAAAGTCTGGACCCATAGGCAATTTACTATAGATTTTGTTTTTTTTTTAACATAATTTTGATCATTTAAATATTATTTTATTCATTATATTTCAGCTTGATAGCCATAGCAGAAATGCTAACAATTCCAGAAAGAGTAAAACTTGTGCTTTTGTATGCGAAGGATGGCGCCAGCTCGCGTTTCGTCACGAGTTCAACGCGACTGAATGTGCTTAGAAATGTGCAAAGATCATATGTGTCTCGAGTAAGAAAGTGTTTGGAAAAAGGTGGATTTCAGTTCGAACACTTATTATAAACTATAAATTGTTATAGGTAAATAAATTGTTATATAGTAAATTGCCTATGGGTCCAGACCTTTGCAACCACCCTGTATATATATAAATATAGATAGAGAGAGAGAGGGGGAAGAGATAGGGGTGGAAGATAGAGAGGAGAGAGAGGATATATATATATATATATATATATATATATATATATATATATATATATATATATATATATATATATAAGAGAGAGAGAGAAAGAGAGAGAGAGAAAGAGAGAGAGAAGGAGAGAGAGAGAGAGAGAGAGGGGGGAAGGGAAAGAGATTTGGGAGAAAAAGGCTCTCACTTCTTGACGATTTTGTGGAGGTAAGCATCTCATTTTTTTACACGATTTTCTCGCCCTATATGTTGCAGATTTGAGAGAGGAGCGGAAATGTGAATTTTAGTTGAAGAAATGTGTAAAACGCGGCGAGGAATGTGCGTAAAATTCGAAATTTGGAAACGACATGATGAGGACACCCGGGGTTCCAAAGTAGGACGAATCTTTAGCCATACCTTTGTTCAGTTCGCCTATACAAAGGGAGGTGGGTGAGCTTCGACTTCAGGAACTGTAGAATGAAACTGCTTTGCTTTACGAGAAATATAGAGACATGAGGTGCCACATGTATAGTAGTTGAACCCTTGCCTATATAAATGCAACCCCATGGCGAGTCTTAAGGTGACGACGGCAAGATTAGAGTAACCTGACCACTACAAGTACAAATGCATAGCGAAGCATGGGGGACAACGTGAGAAGTAGTGAAATCTGGCACCTAAAGTACTTCCCTGAGCCGTGAATTCGCAATAATTCAATTTAGGAACAAAAAGAGCCTTGCAAACGCATCGAGTACTCGATTGTCCTGTAAGGCGCTCGGTCTTGGAGATGACAGGAGATTCGAGGTATGCAGCTAAAACACGATCGATTGATACGGTGTTCTTTTTGCGAGTTTTTTGTTCTTAAGTGGTTTAAATCTCCCCTACTCAAAATGGCCGGATAAGAATATGAATTTAGCTCACAAACACAAGATGAAATGGCCCACCGTCACATCGCCGGATGGGGTATGGGCTAAGAAAAACTCTGGTCAAAGAACCTTTATTGAGTAGAGAAGACGGATACAAAGGAATAGATAAAATTCATGGGCCAAAGTCCAGGCCCACACCATAAGCCCTCGGACCCCTCTTCTTATTCGGCCGAATAAGGTAAAATTTTGAAGTCCGGTAAGTTTCTAAAAGAAACGCGTTCTAAGGTTAGTGCAAAAGAGTTTTTAGCGCTCCACTCAGACATAAATTGCAGGAATGTAAGGAGTTGAAGGAAAGTAACTATGTTTTGAGTAAGCCTTTAGCATGGCTAGTTAGAAAATCGTTAGGGACTACAATTGTACCAACAGCATGGACAAAGGATAATGTGATACCTTTATATAAGATATAAGAGCAGGGAATGAACAATTGTGTCTAATTACCGACCAATGAGTTTGACAGAGTGGTGGGCAAAATAACGGAATCTATAATAACGAAATTTAAGTTAATTCAGGAATATCAACACGACTTTACTAGAACTAAATCGTTTCTGACTTATTTTTGGGGGTGTTTTATATAAAGTGCATGATACTGCTGATAGAGATGAAAATTGCAATATGTTTATTTGGGTTTTAGTAATACATTCGATAAGATGTCAGACTTACTAATTTCAATATATTTACAGCACACGGGATCAATGGAAGTAATTTCAGGTGGATTCACCTGTGGCGCAGTTACAGACAGCAAGGATTTAGACGGGACTAAATCTGAGTGTGGAAGAATGTAACCAGTGGGGTTCCTCAAAGGGCAGTGCTGGAGTCATTGTTATTCTTGATTTATATTAAAGATCTTGACCTATGTATGTCGTAGAAAAGGCTCCCGACGATATACTATATATCTATTCTTTGTGGGGATTATTGTATATTCGAGTGCAGGGTTTTTATCCGATTGCCGAGTATTACTCTACGTTAATAAATAGGCCTGGAGAGGGCTTATTTATCTTCAATATACTTAAGAAGTGGAACGGAGGCTAAGGATGAATAATAATGCAAGCATTAATAAAATAGAATTTTATTAATTAATCTAACAAAAATAACACATGAAAAATATTTACATAACCGGGGATTAAAATGGGAGATACACATGAAATGAAAAAGGTCATAGGATAAATTTGACTAAGCGGTGGATTAAGATTTTGGAGGAATTTAAATGACAAAACAAACAAGAAGGGAAAGGGTTGGCTAAATCAGTGTTAAAGAACGGAGTTACGGTGGCAATAAGGTAAATAATTAAATGCAATTCGTAGCTTACGTATTTATAAGGTCGTCGTGCAGATGAAGGCGATTTGAAGGAATGGCTTCGGTCCGACTGGCGATTTCCTTCCCAGGAGGAAAGGACTTACTTAGAGAAGTCGAAGCGAATTGGGGCTCGGAAGAACGAGCGATCCTTGAGACAGGATATCGGAGATGTTCTGATATCACTGACGTGATATCAGGGGAGCGAGAACCGTTTCTTGTCGAACGGGCTCGAAGAAAAAGGACTGTTCTAAAGTTGTGCTTTTCTGAACAATTAAACAACAGGGGGGACCCTGTTGACTTAACGTCTCGAGGGACACGAACCTTGGCACTCAAGGATATTGTCCTCTTCTGAACAATAAGGGGGATTTTAAGGTAGAGTCCCTAGGTGCACAATGGAGACCGGATCGGCGTGAAAAAATGCAAAACTCTCCATCGCATAAATAGCCCCCGTAAGGGGCGCGGCGATTTGCCATCATGGCCGCCGTGCTGACGGGATCCAGCGCCCCGTACGGCCCCAGCTTAGCCACTTTCTCTGGTCAGCCTCTAATTTCGCAGGGTAGAAGGTGACCTTCTTTTCAGCAAATCGTCCCGGATTGGGGCTGAGGGGGGAGGGGTCAATATCCCCTAACCCCTGAGCTCAAAGTCTGGGGTGGTTGGTCTTTAACAACCTGCTTCATCCCCACCTATACCTTCCTCACATCCCTTTTCTTCTCGTCTTCAAAATCTATCTTTTTTATGCTGTGTTCAAGGTGGAGCCACCAAGCCGAAGGACTGCCAGGCCACCAAGCGGGAGGGGTGGTCCCGAATGGCAGCGCCTGGCTCTGCCGGGCCTGTAAGCAGCTCTTGCAGTGCGGGCTACTGCAAGAGGTGGTGAGGGATTGCGTCCCGTAAAACAAAGAGAGTAACTATGCCCAATGATGCAAAAAAAAACATCTCTCCTTAATTCCCCCTATAACAACAACATAGCCGCCCTCGTGCAGCTCCACAGAAAAGATACAGGTCCTCCCCCTGTGCTTGCGCAGAGAATCAGCCATATTTCTCTAACCGGAGAGGAGGCTTACTCCTCTCCTTCGCTTACGGGTGCAGGGGACTCCCGCTCCCCCCCCTTCTCTCGAGGTGCTCTTGGGCACCTCCCCTTTTCCAGCGGCAGTCCCCTCTTTTCTTTCGAAGGGGACTGCCAAGAAAGCCAGCAGGCAGCCCACTGCCGACCGCCCCTCGTGTAACCGGCTCGGTAGGGCAAACCCCCTTAGGGGGGAGAGGGAAGCCAGGCCCCTTCGGTCGCTTTCCTCAAAAGACCTGAGGGCAAGAATATTGAACCTTGCCGGGCTCAAAACCTGTGCCTCACCACACAAGACTAGTGCCAATACAGCCAACGGGACCTGCGATGTCTTGGAAGGGAAGGGCCAACTGGAGGCCCCTCCTGTGACACACATGGTCCTTGAGGATACCCAGCCTCAGACGGTAGGGCCTTCCATGGGGGCAAATCCGGGTTTGGCGCCCAGCACCGAACCCGAATCCGCCCCTATGCAAGGTCCTCTTCAAACGGCTGAGGGATCCGAGGCAGTATAAGGAGGGGAGGGATCTCCTCCGACAGGTGTCCCTACGACTAGCGGGACCTTTTCTATTTCGGAGTGGGACCTGGATGAGGCCGGTCCATCTGGCATGGGGGCTTCTGCCAGCGGAGGTGAGAAGCGGGTTCATTCCCCGCCCTCCTCTCCTAAAAAGAAGAATAAAAAGAGAAGGAAGACCAAAAAGACTCGGGGCTACTCTCCATCCACGGAGTGTTGGGGACGGATGGGTCTGCTGCCACTTTGGTAGGTTTCCAAGCCAAGATTGGTACATCTGGCCCCTCTATGCACCCCCTGTGTGCAGAGCCCCTGACTAAGACTAAGACCAAGAGTGCACAGGGCAGAGCCTCGATGACAATAGGGCCCCTCATTCAGAGGTTACCTTGCGTTTTCGAGCCCGCTGGCTTCAAGCACTTCCTCGTTATTCTCTCCACTGATAGCACCATGTTGTCCAAGGGCAACATGATCCATCAGAGGAGAGGATTAACTAGTGCAATTGGTAGAGATCCGAAGGTGACCCGTTTCTCGGACGGGAACCTTCTGACGAATGCGGCGAATCCCGCCGAGGCGGCCAAGATAAGTGCTCTTCGGACACTTCATGGCACCCCTGTGAGTGTGACGCCGCACTCTACCATGAATTTTGTGAAAGGAGTAGTTTATGCGAGGGAACTCGTTGACTATACATTCAAGACATCACCCTAGAGCTGGCCGATCATGGGGCAGTCAAGGTCGAACGTGTGATGAGAAAACAGGGAGGGGCCTCGAGATACACCCCTACACTCTTTGTCACGTTCAACTGTGACAAGCTTCCGGTGCGTGCCAGTTGGTACCGCTACCGCGTGAAGGCATTCGTGCCACTGCCGCAGCGGTGCTATTACTGTCACTGCTTTGGCCATACGAATCGCTCATGTAGACCCTCAAAGTCGGGGTCCCCTAAAGTCTGTGTAAATTGCTCCAAGGTCACACACGATAAGTCCAAATCGTGCGTGGCCAAGTGTGTCAATTGCGGAGAGCCGCACCCTGCTGGTTCGAAGCAATGTGGTGCATATCTTCTTGAGAAAAAAATCCTGGCCATTCAGGCCCAGGATCGACTCTCATTCCACGAGGCTAAGGACTTGGTCCTGGCGCGCCCGGCTCTGCTTGGGACGTCATATGCCTCAATAGCTAGAAAGGCCATCTCTGCTCCTGGCCCATACAGGCCAACGAGCATGGTTGTTTACGCCCCCATTCGGAGCCTTTCTGCGGGATCTACCCAAACCGGGCGCTCCGCTGGTAAAGCTAGCGGTAAAAAGGGTTCATACCCAGCCCCGGCTAAAACCAGGGCTCCCATCTCTTCCCTCAGCGTGACCGTTTCCCGTAAGCCGAAACGGCTACGCTCCTCCACCGAGGCGTTAGACTCACACGAGGTAACACCCCTGAAGATAGTTGCTAGGCCATCTTCCGTGGCTCCTAAAGCTGTCCACCGAAAGGAGGACAGCAACAAATGAGCTTCGGCTCCTTTGCCTACGACTCGAGTTGGAGCGGGTGGCTCGGAGACGGTGGTTCACTAAAAGAGGGGCCCCCGCCCCCGAACTGGCAACGCCCGCCGAAAGTTTCAAGGCGGAGGGAGGAAAAGACTCGCATGGTGAGCCCAACCTCCCCCAATAAGTCCTCGAAGGCGACAGCGTGTTCAGCTTTTTGTCCGGCCAACAGCGCCCGGAGTTCTGGCGTCGGAAGCGTACTACCATTCTTGTTAGGGTCTTCAGTTCAAGGAGGCCCCCCGCATCTCCTCCGAGCTAAGCCTGGAGAGCATATTCCTATAATGCAATTGCCGTGAAATCCGGGCCAACCGGGAGGAGCTGCACAGGCTCGTCTCGTCCCGTTCCCCGTTAGCTATCTTTTTGCAGGAGACCATGCTAGGCGCGTGCCCCCTTCGTGCCCTGCCGGGGTATAAGAGTCTTGCGCTCCCACTCCTGCGGGATGGCCGGGCTGGGGTATGCGCGGTTTACACCCGGCGTGATGTCTCCGTTCTTCCTTTCTCTTTAGATACCTCCTTTTAGGCAGTTTCTCTGCAGCTGCACCTGGATAGGATGTATACTATAATTTCTGCGTACATTCCACCGTCCGCTGAATCGACGCGGGGGACTTCCGCCGCGTCGTGGCACGGTTGCCGAGGCCCCATCTCTTGCTTGGAGATCTAAACGGCAGGCATCCTCTCTGGGGAGATTACTCCATAAAACGCAGGGGACAAGTCCTTGCCGATTTGATCGAAGAGCTTGAGATGGGTGTCCTAAACGTAGATGAGTTTACGCATCACTGTCCAAAAACCGCTTTATCTTATTGCCTTGACCTATTTTTGTGCTCTTCAGATGCACAGCCTGATTTTGATTGGGGGGTGGTCGATGACCTCCTTGGTAGTGATCACTTTCCCATTCAAATATCATTTTCAGGGCAACTGCCGCCTGAGAGACCACCTCGGTGGTGCTTGGCTTGGGCGCAGTGGCCTTTATTTCAGGAAATGACTGAATTCTCTATCTCAGTCGAGGAGTTTAGGTCGGTAGATGAGGCCGTCGAGTTCTTCTCTGGCCACCTTATCGCTGTGGGCTCACTACTCTTCCTAGGACCTCTGGCCGTTTTGCACGCCGACTAATCCCATGGTGGTCGGCCGAGTGTGAGACGGCCCTCAGTCAGAAGCGTTATGCCTACATGCACTAGCAGCGCCGCCCGAACGATTTCACGGTCGCTGAATTTCGTCGGGCTATGGCTAGGTTTCGGTATATTTCGAAGCACGCCCGCCACTCTTCTTGGCGGGCATACGTGTCTTCACTTAACGGGAAGACCCCTTTAGCTGATGTGTAAAAGCAAGTCAAAAGAGTTCGGGGCAAGTTCTCGCAGGACCCCCCTCCCGTTCTCCAGGAGAATAGGACCGCAATCTCCGACCCCGCGTCCGTGGCGGAATCCTTAGCGACCACTTTTTCCGCATTCTCTAGCCGTGATGCTGCTCCGCCAGCATTCAATGTACGTCGTGATGTCGCAGAAGGCCGCCGGCTGGACATTACCTCCAGAGGCGGAGAACCCTTCAACGACAAGTTTACTGTGAGTGAGTTCTTTTCTTTTCTGGCTTCGTGCGCGGACACCGCCAATGGTGCAGAAGATGTCCCGTATGCCATGCTGCGACACCTGGGTGATCGAGGCATGGCCTTTCTGTTAGATTTGTTCAACATGATCTGGGTGGAAGGTCTTCTCCCATACTCCTGGCGAATCGCTACTGTGCTCGCCTTTAGCAAGCCGGGGAGAGATCACTTTACTCCGACCGGTTTCCGCCCAATTTCTCTAACCTCTTGCGTGTGCAAGTTGATGGAGAAATTGGTAAATGTTAGATACCTCTATTTCCTGAACAGCGGCGGCCATCTGTTTTCCGCACAGTGCGGCTTCCGCAAGTTCCACTCCACGTAAGATGCTCTGCTCCGACTGGAAAATGCCGTCAGCGAGGCTTTCCTTCGTAGACAGCACTACGCCACGGTCTTTTTCAATCTGGACAAGGCCTATGATACCGCATGGCGATATAATATTATGGAGACTCTCCACACGATGGGGGCGAGGGGACGCCTCCCAATGTTTATAGCTGAATTTTCGCGAGATCGTTGATTCCACGTACGGGTGGGGGGAGCGCTCTCCGGCCCAAATAAGCAGGAAAAGGGAGTCCCGGAGGGAAGTGTCCTCAGTGTCACACTCTTTGCCCTGATCATCAACGGCATCACCTTGGTGCTGCCAGAAGATGTTCTCGCTACGCACTACGTGGACGACCTTTCAATCTCTTTTGGCGCGGCCCAGATGCCAATTCTGGAACGTCGACTCCAACAGGCATTGAACCGCGTCTCTCGCTATGTTGAAGCGCACAGGTTTCGGTTTTCTTTGGCCAAGACTAAGGTGGTGCACTTCTGCCGCCATCCACGACTTCACCCCAACCCAGATTTGTTTCTTAATGGGGTGCACATGGAAGTGGTTGAGTCGCACCGTTTCCTTGGTCTTGTATTCGACAGACGCTTTACCTGGCAGGCTCATATTCGCAGCCTTAGGGTTTCTTGTACTTGCGCCATTGACTTTTTCCGTTCCGTGACGTTCAGCGCCTGGGGCACTGATAGGGCTACTGCCCTACTTTTTTTATCGATCTTTTGTTCGTTCGAAGCTCAATTAAGGATGCGAGTTTTATGCATCCGCAGCCGAGCGTTTATTGCGGAAGGTGGATTCGATCTACCACACCTGCCTTCGCCTTGCGACCGGTGCCTTTCGCACTTTCCCCATTGAGAGCGTGTTAGTCGATGCTGGGGAGATGCCACTCAATCTGCGCCGCGTGCAGTGCATCACTCGCCTGTACGCGTGAGCCCGGCGACTCCCTCAGTCACCAACAGCTCTCACTGCATCCTCAGCTGATCTCGATGGTGCCTGTGCCGCCGAGAGACGCCAGTCATACCCTAAGTTCTTCGGGTTTAGGGCCAGGAAACTCCTTCGAGAATAGATATAGCTCTCGGGCCAGTGGCGCCCCTGGTTCTGCCCAGGACACCACCCTGGAGGGTACCACATTTGGCTATTTTTTGCCACGCCTCTGCTCCCAAAGCTTGTACTGCGCCGGGAGTATTGCGTTTGACCTTTTTGGAGCACACATCGTGTCACGCTGAAACGGTGCCAGTGTATACGGATGGCTCCAAGTCCCAAGAGGGGGTCGGCTTTCACACCGTATCCACTCTGTTTGAAGTCAGCGGGACTCTACCGGCGCTGCGTCTGTCTTCACGGCCAAACTGGTGGCAATACACCAATCGGTACGGGAGGTTACGCGACGTGCCCGGTTCGGAGACCAGATTGTGATCTATAGAAACCCACAAAGTTCCCTGAGTGCTTTCGGGGCATTGGAATCTCCACATCCCCTGGTTCGCGAAATCCGTGACGGCACGGTTTTGGCGAGCTGGGCAGTTGTCGAGATTATCTTCTGCTGGGTTCCTGGACATGTAGGAATTGCGGGAAATGAGCACGCCAATGAGGGTGCCAAAGAGTCCGAGAGGAATCTGCGACCGGACCAGCGTTTCGCTCTTCCTCATACCGACTACATGGCAGGAATACGGGGATTTTTTCGGACTGCTTGGCAAAGAAGATGGGAGAAGGGCGAAGTGAACTTAAAGTTGCGTGCCATTGCGCGCGTGCTATTGCGCCGCGATTGTTCCCATGGACCTATCTCCCAATGCCGCGGCGGCTTCAGGTTGTTTTCTGTCGTCTCATAATCGGGCACACTCGTGTGACGCATTGCTATTTGATGGAGCCCTCGCCCGTGCCCTATTGCGTCGTCCCCTAGACTGTTCGGCACATGCGTGTTGAATTTCCTAGTCTGGGTGATCTTCGCGCACGATACCTGTCCAAGTACCGGGATGTGCGGGGTCGCTACCGCCTGTCCCTTGTACTCGGGACAGATTCGTGCACATTGACTTGTGGACCTGTTGACTTTTGGGGGGAGGCCGAGCTTCTTCCCTTTATTTAAGATTCTTTTTTTGTTATTTTTTTTGTAGGTTGCACTTTTCTTCACCGGGGTGAGGGTGACCTCCCCTCGCTGCCGGATATTGCTTCCTGATTGTTAAGTTTTTCCAATTTATATCATTGTTAATTTTCATATTTTTATTTTAAAGTAGCCTAGTATTAGGCTGTCGTATTTTTCCGTGACTTATGCCCGAGTGGGCAGTTGCCAGATGTGCTCTATAGAATTAAAAAAAAAAAATCTTATAAATAGCCGGAGCCAGCCCCTCGGGGTAGGGCAATGGGGGACTTCCATGGAATGTCCCGCTGGCGATTCGAACAGTCTTATCTTCCCACAAGCCTAATTCAATCTGGCCATATCGACGCCTGCAGGCAAATGGGGGATTGAACCTCCTTGATTATACTTGGAGCATGGGAAGATAATCC
Organism: Ceratothoa steindachneri; assembly: GCA_963969495.1. Lineage (NCBI taxonomy): Eukaryota > Metazoa > Arthropoda > Malacostraca > Isopoda > Cymothoidae > Ceratothoa > Ceratothoa steindachneri. The sequence goes on along the minus strand of OZ018329.1, from coordinate 142,121,984 downwards.
TTGGGGATGTTAGGGCAATAAGTACGCCATGCTACTCTCTTCTCGCAGGATACACGTGGGAAGCATGAGTTTCAATATGTGATAGAAGCAAGGCGCGGCCGCCTTAGGAAATTCTCTCACAATGTATAAGGAGCGACTTGAGCATGTTTACCATGATACTAAGTTAGGTAGGATTATGAGATCTGACTCTAATGTTGAACTAGTACGAGATGAATTGAAAATATTACCCCAATGGGCTGAGAAATTTTAAATCGTATTTAACCTAGGTGTAAGCAACTGAATAATTAAAATGAATGGGAGAGTTTTAGGACAGTCAAAAGTTCTAACTCCGGCCTAGATGGCAGTGCATAAGTGCAAGGAATAATTCTAATAGGCTTTTGGAATTTATTAAGCGGAGTGTTTTCATTATTCTGAAACTGTACCTGGCATTAGTTAGGCTTCATCTTGACTCTGTGCTGAAATTTTGGTCACCATATTATAGAATATATATTGATTGGTTTGCTTGCGTCTGTAAAAGAAATGTGATTTTTGTGTCGAGAGGCTTACCTTATGATGAAAGGCTTAGGAGATTATATCATAATAAGATAGAAAGGAGTATAGTTAGAGGGGACTTGATTAGGTCTTCAAGTGGTTAAAAGGTTATTATAGCCAGAGAGGTAAGCTTCTTATTTTTAGTGAACAGGATATGATACATAGCAATGGGTTTAAGCTGGAAAAGTTTAGGTTTATGGAACAGATTGGTAGAAATTGATGTACAATTCTAGCGGTAGATGAATTATAGGCTCACTAGTCAAGTGATAGAAGTGTGCTCCCTGTGGAGTGTAAGAATTAACTGGATAGTTATTAATGAGGATGCTGGGTGGGGCTGATTAGGATATTGATTAGCCTTTTGTCGATTCCTTCTTCTTCTTTTATATTCTTATTTATTTATTCATGGAAAAAGCTAGTTGAAATACACTTCTGAGCTTGCTCCCACTATTCTATAGATTAATAGCAAAGTTCTTCGTTCCCCTAGCTTCGAGGTTGGGACTTCTAGTCTCTCAAGCTAGGGCCAGGAGCATATCTTTGTAGCATGCATGTTTCCTGATTGCGTGGATGAGAAAGGCATCCCAAATTTCTCCGATCGACGCGCTGTTTTGCCAGCTGATCCATTCCCTGGGTGGGAATGAAACTAAGAAAAGATTCCTTATTACATCGTAGGTCAAGAAATTGAGAGAATCAGGGAGTGACCTCATTCTTTGAGTAGGTCGGTGGGCCTTATGTCCGCGAACTTTAACTGGATCGAGAGATATCGTAGGTACTGCCAATTAATTATGGTTGTCCACGGGATCCCAGCTTGCTTGAGCACTTCATATTTTGTGGACTCAGGTGGAAACAAAATGATCTTTCACGACAACCGCGAATTTATCTGCCTGGTTCGATTAATATTGCATAGAACGATAATTGAAAAATTTTCATACGCGATCATTAAACTGTTCTTATAACAATCAGCAAGGAGATTAGACATTAAGATTGTTCAACAGAGGAACAAACATATATGATTCCATTATCGAGAGGGAATATGCCTCCAACTTATAACACGATTTTGAGGAGGTGTGCGTCCCATTTCTAATACCATTTTCTTGGACGATGATATAGAGATTTGAGGTGAGAGCGGTGAGGCGAGGTGTAGTTGCAGAACGCGCGAAACCTGCCAACTAATGTGAGCGACTTTTGACCTTTGTAGGCGACGTAGTGAGGCGAGAGGTCTCACACAATTGATCGAGGAAAGGTGAAATGGAAGAAACGCACGAAACCCGACAAGGAAGGTGTGTAAACTTTGATCTTTGTAGGCGCCGATGACAGAAAACGTCGAGTGCCAAAGTAGCAGGAAACGTAGGCTACCTTTTGTTGATCTCGCTATACAAAGAGAGGTGGAGGACCATTGAACTCAGGGAAAGAGAAATGAAAAGTTTTGGTAGAGTTGGTATTATGCGTTTTATTAAAAGCGGTGTTCTGATATCTACCTCAGGTGGTGAGACCAAGGTATGAGAAAGGGTCAGCCTTCCTAGTTCGGTTAGTTTAAATTAATTCTTCTCATGTCAGTAAGCAGTTTTATATTAGTGTGCAAAATATGGAAATTTCGATATTTCCCTTATTGGTGATAAGAAAAAATGGGAAAAAGTTACAGTTGCCGGTGGCCGGCTGTGAATAGAATATTCTTGGAGACTCAGAGACTGTAAATTAAAACCGTGTAGCTTAGTAACACAGCAAAATAATTGTGGCGCCGCATTGTGGGTCACGCGGGTATTGAGAAACTAAACCCTTCAAATCTAAAGAATTCCTATGTTTTCTTAGGAGATGAGGGTTGGAAGGATGAATACCTTATGATATAGGAACTATCCTAACCAACTTTGTTCTCGGTCATCATCTACTTAGATTAGGATCAGAGTGCCATTATTGTAATTAAGAATAAACGTGGGAAACATGCAAAAATAAGACCAGCACAATTAAAATGGATAAATGGGATAATTCTGCAATTATTCAGAGTTTTTGAATCTTGAACTTATTATAGGATTAAACGAGAAAGACAAATCAGTGTTGTTTTTAGTTCTTTTTTGGAAAATAAATATAACTTCACACGAATTTTCATGAGAGTACTTTAATTTTACGGGAAAATTGGAAAGCTATTTCCATTATTAGCATTTCAACTATGTCAAAATTTGACCACTTTTCAAAAATGATAGTTAGAATTTTCCTAACCAAATAAATTTTTTTTACATGATTGCATAGCAACAAACGCGTCCACCACAGTGCATAAATTTCATAGCATTAAAACTACAATCGTTAGAGGCGAGAAATCAGCATCATGTTGTCGACAGTTTGCTAAAGCCATTAACGTTGTTATCGAACTGCGTGCTTTGGTTAAGAGAGAAGACAAATAGTGCTTCATGGCAGTGTCATGACACACACACGTTAGCTGGCTCAATCTAAGATTTGAAGATTGGGATAGGAAGTTTTGCAGACACATAATATTCACCACACATATACCAAGTTAATAGTAGGAAAGAAATTCGCGTTTTTACTGAATTCGTGACCAAATGACCTAAACCATTTTATTGAAATTGTATGACTCAAATGCCTTATTTTACTTAAAAATATTTACAATTTCTCTTTTTTTATGTCGTCTTAAACTAAATATTTATAAAACGAACCCATGTGAAACTCTCCCGAATAATAATAGAAGAAAATGTTTATTTATATTATACGTAATAAAACTAAAGTTAATACAAATTGAGGATTTGAGCTAAATTCAGGCGGATAATGTACTTATGTCGCATTCTTATATTGCCAATGTAAAAATAAACATGTACTCGTATCCTCTACAATAGGTAAAATTCTTTTACTAAAGTTTGGTTCAAAATGATTTCTCCACTGTTTAATATTAAAATTTCTGCGCTGATTCCCACCTTTTATACTTATTTCTGTATCTTCAACTGTTAAAACAAAATAATTTTTGAATTAGTGAAATCCGCACTTTAAAATGATTTATATATTCTATAAAATAATCTATTCCTTCAGGTTTCGAAAGTTTCAGAAGATAAAATTTTAGCTTTCTTCAATATGGCTAATAGAAAATGAACAATTTTACTGATACCTTTTGTTAATTGTCTGAATTATATTAGGAAAAAATATATATCACAAAATCGTGAAAAGTGCAGAATTCTGGATAATGTATATTCTTTTCTTGGAATGCTCATAGGTGATAAGGAATTGCCATGGGCTCCAAATATCACATGTGAAAGCTGTCGATCTACTCTATAAGGATGGTTGAGTGGTGCAAGAATGGCCATGCACTTTGTTATTCCTGGTTATGAAGAAAGCCGAAGAAACAATGTGATGATTTATCTATTTCATATATATATATATATATATATATATATATATATATATATATATATATTTATATATCAAAAATATGAAGACCCAGCTGATTACACTAATCATTTATTGGCCGGACGTTTCGGACCTTTACTAGGACCATCTTCAGCGACTGTTTGGACTAATGAGAAGGGAAAGGAACATTAATCGATAACAGTTAAAAGAATGCATTAAATAATAGCTAAAAATGCAGATGAAAACAAGTTAAATAATGGATTTTTTAGCCATTATTTAATGCATCCTTTTAAATGTTATCAATTAATTCTCCTTTTCATTACTCGACACAGTCGTTGAAGATGGTCCTAGTAAAGGTCCGAAACGTCCGGCCAATAAATAATTATTGTAATCACCTGGGTCTTCATATTCCTGCTACATATCAGATTTCCAAGGAACAAATCAATTACAAGTATGTATGTATGTATATATATATATATATATATATATATATATATATATATATATATATATATATATATATATATAAGTTAAAGGAAGGGAAACTCATCACTATCTAGACGTGCCATCATCTGTAGCACCTGTTTCTCATGATGATAACTTGAAAGTATGACATGCAACAGAATAAGTAAGTAGGAAAGTTTCTCTTAATATTCTACATACATAAATTTTACTTTTAGACTATTATTAATTTTTATACAATGAATTGCATTAATGTCTTCATGCAAGTTATTAAATGCAGTCATTTCATTTTTTTTTTAATTCTAGTTGAAATTGATTTTTCATCAGAACATTAAAAAAATAGTATCAGCAAAGAAATGATTTCGTGCTAAGAACAATTCAACACCCCCACTTTCGAATCTAAGTGAACTGGATGATTTGATCAAGGCCTTACGTCTCTCAAAGTCAGGAGCTGAAGTGATAACACCCAGGCGCAAGGAATGAAATTTACTGGCAAAAACTTTCAGGGCATCCTTGTACCGGAAACAGTAAGATGAATTTGAAATTTGCCGTGAATGTTTTTATTACCGTTGTTGCATTGAAGCATGGTCCTACGGAATGGCGACTTCTCATAGGCAAGTCAATGTAAAGTCTCAAAGCAGCGTTACTACAAAATGGAAACCAATATTCTTCTTTGCTTTTTTCACACTCAGTACAGAAGAAAGAAGACGATTTTGTTAAACATCATCCTGACAATATCAAATATGCTGACTTTAAATGGTTGTTTGTGGGGACTTTATGATAGTTGCCCTTTCGCTTGACTTGCAAAGTGGATACGAATTTATAAGTATTTCCATATAGAAATGCCGAGCAAATGATCATTATTACTAAAGATTTCACTAGCTTCCACGTCATGAATTACAGCCAAGGAAGTTATATATTGTCAGACAGCCTCTTGCGAATCTTCAAAGGTTTACTTTCCTTCACGTGATATAAAATTTAGATTGAAAAAATTGTTTGTAGGTAATTATTTTAAAGGAGAAGTCTTTCAAGAAAACTGTTTCATATTTCCCAAGCTTTCTGACACCAAGTTCAAGGGTTTTATATTTGTTGGTCCAGCATTAAACGCAATGTTAAAGTATGAGAACGTGAAAGCTCCATGACCAAAGTCGCTAGTGAAGCAGAATCTGAATTTTGTGATGTGTTCATGGATTGTTAGGAAATCACAGAGATCCAAACTACAAGCAGTCGGTAGAAAGCTTATTGAGAACTACAAGGACTTGGCCTGCCTTATGTCGTTAAAGGTGCATTTTTTGCATTTCATCGAGTTTTCTATCAGGAAAACCTGGGTGATCAGTGAATAAAGAACAGGGTGAGAGATTCCATCAGATCATCGCAATAATGGAGAGAAAATAACAAAAAAATATGGGATGCTGACAGCTAGGAGACTATATATGGTCTCTAGTTAGAAACTAGATAAGCATGAACTTCAAAGCACTTCTAATGTAAATATTGTTCGTTAATTTTGGCTGTCATTTTCTCTACCACTACTAAATACGTTTTAATACGTCCAAAAGCAAATGTTCCTGCATTAATATATCCCTCCTTGGTCTCAGTGAAACTTGGCTTGATCAGAGTGATGGCTGCTTGTCGCTAGCGACAAGCAGCCGGAACAAACGTGGCGGAGGAGTTGCTCTCATTCATAGTGCCTCTCTTCCTCTGAATACCATTATATCCCCCCCTCTTTCTTGTGAGGCCCTAATCTCTGTTTCTAATTCTGTTCCCGTCCTAACAATTATTGTGCTCTACCGCCCTCCCCCCTAGCTCCTCCCTTGAGCTTTTTCTTGACAAATTTATTAACGTTCTCGCTAGTCTCTCTCCATCAGGTCATCACCTCATCATGGGGGACTTCAACCTCCCAGTCATTAACCCTAATCTCCCTGGCTTCTTGGGATCCTTGATCTCTTCTCCCTTACTCAACACGTTTCTTCCCCAACACACTCCGATGGTAACATTTTAGACTTTGTAATTTCCGACTGTCAAATTTCCAACTTGAACACTTATATCCTGTCAAATGCTATTTCTGACCATTACCTTATTAACTTCCAAGTCTCAATCCCCACTTCTTTGCCATCTCCGCATCCTTTTATCCCAAAATCTTAGCAACGGCTATCCTCCATTGAATCCCATCCCTCCTTAATTATGTTGCCTCTAATTTACCCCCTCCCGATGCTCTTGCCTCCCATGACCAAATCTTCTCATCCTTGGAACAATCCCTCCTAACTTGCCTTAATGCCCACTCCCAATTATTACTCCTTCGTCCTTTCGCCATCACCGCGCCCCATGGTACACGCTGGAACTCCTACGTTCGAGACAGTCTTTACGTGACCATGAAAGAGCTCTTCGTAAAGCTCGCTCCCGTAGACAAGATACAACTGCTCTTTCGCTCAATTACCGTTTTCCGACATCTCTCTACTTGACTAAACTGAAATCTCGTCGTAAAGCCCATTTGCGTAAATTGTTAGCCGACAATAATAATGACCCCCGTTCCGTTTTCCTTGTGCTCTCTTCTCTTAATCCTCACACCAAATCCCCACCCATATCAGCCACACCATCCTTTTGAAATTCTTCACTGATCAGGTCATCAACCTTCGTGCCTTCCTCCCACGACTGCCTGACCAGACCTTAAACATTCTCCCTAATCCCCCCCTCCCTAGCCGCTCAACGTATTTCCTGCCGTGACCGCTTCTGAGTTGTCTGCATTACTCTTGCGCTCTAAAAAATCTGGCTCCCCTTGTAACTCGCCCCCCCCAAGCTATTAATCAAATTATTGCCTGTCATACTCCGAATGCTCCTCCACCTGTTTACTACCTCCCTTGCTACTGGTGTTGTCCCTTCTTCCTTCAAATGTACCCAAATCCGTCCAATTCCTTAAAAAGCTTAAGCTTAACCCTTCCGACCCAGCTAGCTATCGCCCGATCTCGCAACTCTACTTCCTCTCTAAGGTCTTTGAGAGTGTAGTTGTTTCGCGCATTAATTCCCACATCGTTGCCTGTAATATTGATGAGACTTACCAATCAGGTTTAAAGCTGGGAATTCTACCGAAACCGCTCTCCTTAATGTTACTGATTGCTTACGTAGAGCTGCTGATCGGAGTTATGCCTCCATCCTCATTCTCCTTGAGTTCTCTTCTGCCTTTGATACTATTGACCATTCCGTCTTGCTTAATCACCTCCACTTTTTTATTGGCATTTCTGGCACTGCTCTCGAATGGTTCCGGTTTTACCTTTCGCCTCGCACCCAATCGGTAGTGATTAACGATGTCTCCTCTGACCCTAAACCCATTCGCTTTGGTGTCCCTCAAGGCTCTGTCCTTGGCCCTCTCCTCTTTCGTATCTAGTTATTCCCTCTTAGCTCCCTCCTACGTAGTCTCGGTCCATCCTTCCAACTCTATGCCGATGACACTCAAATGTTTATTTCCTCTTCCCACTCGACCATTGCCCACTCAATCTGTCATCTCCTATCTATCTATTCTTCTATCTCGGACTGGCTATTGGCTAACTTTCTCAAAGTTAACCACTCCAAAACTAAAGTTCTTCTGGTTGGTACCCCTGCTCTAGTATACAAAGATAAATCCCTTCCCCCCCCCCCTCTGGGTGAAAACTCTGTTGCTTTCTCTGAGTCTGTTAAAAATCTGGGCGTTGGGTTTGATGAGCATCTCTCCTTCAAGCCCTATATCCAAAATATTAGTACATCTTCCCTTTGTTTCCTCCGTAACTTCTCCCGCATTCGCTCTCACTTCGATCACCAAAGTCTTGAGACTGCCGTCCACACCTTCATAACCTCCCGCCTTAATTACTGTAACACTCTTCTTTTAAATCTACCATCTACCTCTCTACGTCCCCTTCAGCTAGTCCAAAGCTACGCTGCCTGACTACCTCTCCGTTGCTCTCGCTTCTGCCACTCTAAGCCCCTGCTTCAGGAACTGCACTGGTTACCTGTCAGATATCCTTGTCATTTTAAGATTCTTCTCTTCACTTTCAAGGTCCTTCACCAAAAGGCTCCAACCTACCTTTCCTCTTTCCTTTCCCAATATCTCGCCCCTCAGCCCGTTCGGTTATCTCATTCTCCTATCCTGAATTCTCCTCGCTCCTCCCTCTGTTTAATGGGCGACTGCTCCTTCTCAGTCTGTGCCCCCAAGCTTTGGAATGCTCTTCCAGCCGAAATTAGACCTCCGCCTCACTTACCACTTCCAAGCGACTCTCGAAAACGCATCTATTTAGGATTGCCTACTCACCCATCTGATCTTAGCCCACGGTCGAACGTGGGCTCCGTGCAGGCCTCTGGACTTGAAGAGCGCAATATAAGAAATTTATTATTATTATCACCCTACAAGAAGATTGCTTATAAAAAGACCAAATGTAAATGTAACAAAATCTCTAAGGATACTGATTATATGCAAAAACTGAGGTCATATTTCAACTCAGCGGCAAAATATACATGTGAAATCATGGTAAATGCATATAAACAAAACATTTGTTTTGTAGTTTAATGCACTGACTTTTCTTAAGAAATAATGATCATCTCTCTAAATTTGCCAGTCAATTACATGTTGAGATGCATGAAAAACCCTCTTATTCTTACAATGCTCAATTTTCTTTTAAAAGAAATCCTATAATATGTCAAAATAGGGAAGAAATCCCTTCATTATAGTTAAAACATATACAATTAGCAAGTGTCTTCTTATATTAAACTTTAATGCGCGCTACCATGTCTTTTACACGTTATTTTTTTCAATAAAGCTAAGAATTAATCTATAGGATGATTACGGTGACTTACATCCTAGTGGGCAGGCGCCAGATGAACGCTGACAAAAAGGTCTTAAAAAACAGCGACTTTCAAGTAACTTTATTTTCTCAAGATTCCTGATAAATGAACTATTTAAAAAACAAACACAGCCACTCTCATTTAGATCTCTTTAAACCTTCCCACTTCCTAAGCATGCTACTGTGTTAATCCTCCAATCCTTAGACTGATAAACACAATTATGCGCAACCTAACTTTTGTCATTCCTGAGGAATAAAACTGATTTAGTTGCTAAAGTGAACTGTTTACTATTCAAAGACGCTGCGTGAAACACTAGAAGTTGTATCGCACCAGATAAATGATTTCAAGGCTGCGTAAACTTATCTTATTTTCAAAAGCTTAAGTGTTTACTTTTGTGATTCTTTCCATCTTCAAATTGCTGCAGTACAGAACAATCTTCAAAGTTTCTAGGATGGAAATGCTCCGTTAGTAAATAAAAAATTCGAAATATTTGGTGGGGTCAAAGGCAAAGGAATTTTTTTACTATTTTCTTAATATATATTTCAATTACTTTAGGAGCGCCATCATTCTGCACAAATTGGGTTAATTATCTCCCATGTTATAGCAAACCTATTTGCATTACGGTAACATGTGAGGAGAAGCAAGTTTTTATTTAATTGTCGTTCCAGGGACGCGAAAACACCCTCATCCATAGTTTACTGCGTTGGCATTAAAACAAAATCTCGCGTGAGCGGGAACATTCTATTCGTCAACCGTCCTATTACAGTGACTTTTATTTTATACGAGGAACCTTATAATATCATTCTGACAACTAAATTCGTTTGGGAGTTTGACCATTTTAAATTACAAGAAGTTTTATCTGAATATAAATAAAGGAAAGCTTTCCCGTGTCTTGGACAAAGTTTGCCGCAGACACTTTTTCGAGCTTCGTGACTTTTGGGCATCAGATCATTTAACCACGCTATTTTTATGTACGGATGGTAATATTCAAGACAAGGAAAATATACTCACAGTTTAAATAACTAAGACACCAAGAGGTATTCAGAAAACTTAATATTTAAAACTCAATTTGCTCCGGATCTTTAGATAGGAAATTAAACAGCCTTATTACTTTCAAGGGTTATAATCATTTGTGTGGTATCCCATATCGACCAAGTCTCTATTCGTTTAGTATTTCAATATTTTGGCGATATCATAAGTCTTTCCTATTTATTTTACGGTTAATATAAAAATCCAATCTAACGTGTTCGAACCCTTAAGAAACTATTTCACCACCATTAAAATTTGAACACTACCCAAAAGATTTCCTACACGGAAAAATAAGAATTGATATTTTATCCCTTGACCTTTTTGTACAATTACAGCTCTTAAAAGTATGTCATAATTTTCTCTTATCTTGCATCAGTTTTCACTACAAAAAATTTCTCCATTCCTCATCCTTTTTCGTCGTTTCTCTGGCGGAGGCGATTTTCTAACTCCATCTGCGAATTTCTAGGGGTTCGTTTCAGGTGTGTGCTTTGAGAAAGTCATTTCTCAACATAACTTTGGATTCTCAGGCCGTTTCTTCACTCGAGAGGCCATATGTGTTGGATCGTTGACCTGCGGGAAATAAAACTACTACCTAACCTCACTTTACTTGTTGATGTTGGAAGATCTTAATTAAAAATAGCAAAATAAACTTGTTAATCTTTCATTGATTTTGTACAAATACTTCTCTACCATTAGAATTACAAAGAACTCCATAACATTACGCTTCCACCATTTTGCTTTAAAGTTGTTGCTGGTTTTCTCTTAAGAAATGTTTTACCAACTTTCCAACAAACATGTCTTCGGTATTTAAGACTTAATAGTTCAATTTTCTTTTAATCGTTCCATAATTTGTTAACAAGGTTAACGTTCTGCTCCTTTGCAAACTTGAGACTTGCGAATAGATCATTTTTATAAATATGTGGCTTCTTTCGAGACCAAAATAGGTGTAGATCATTCTTGTGAAGGAACATACTCACGGTCTTCGCTGAATCACTCAATTCATTTACAGTCACTCCTTGATATATTTGCTTGTTAGTGTTGTGTGTGGCAACTTTACATTTCCTATCATCAGTTTCATCAGCAGCGACAATCACGACAACATTCTCAAACGTTCTCCATGTTGATAGTAGGAACAGTGCTCTTTTCTATGATGGCTTCGTGAAATCTACTCCAAAGATATCCTTTGTCATTTCTCCTAAAAAGCTCTATTTTTATTTCATCTGAAGATTATATTTGATCTAATTTAGCTATTACAGAGATCATCCTTACGAACGCCAAACGCGCCTCTTTATGAGCTCTTTTCACCAGATGTTTCCTTCTACGGAAAAGTCCATTTAAACAACGTGTAAATAACGTTGTACTGGTGAAACGTGGACTTGCTTCTACGCTGCAGGCTGCAAGATTTTCTTGTAACTCACTTAGTTAATTCATAGGATATTATTTACTGCCTTAATCATAGAACGATCATCTATAGGACTCGCTTTCATTAATTTACCTTTATGAGGATGATGTACTGCAATGCCATTATATTTATACTTCACGATAATGTTCCTTCCAGTAGAATTTGGAATGTTTACAATGGAAGAAAGTTTTCTATATCTATCATCGACCTTTTAAAGTTTGAATATTTTGAATGCTCGTGGTCTTCACTCTTGTTTTCTAGGCGAAGTCGTGATAACGAAGAATAAATATCACACGTCGATTAGCTGTTAACCTCTCCTTCTCGAAAACAAAACGTATTATAAATGTCCAGAATGTCATTTTATATGAAAAGTGCCTCTGTTATCATTCAAACAGAAAAGCTATTCATGTTCCCAATACTCCTTCACTCGCATAATATCGACTTGTATACGAAACCAGCATTTATTAACTATAATCTACTGTTCTAAATGAATTTTAATATACCAAGGTTTTTATTGAGATCAAAAAGGTTGCTCTTTCCATAAGTGTACTTAGTTCCAGAAACTTCCCGTGGCGAAGATCCGATTTTTTCTTAAGATGGTAGTGTATTCAATAAGAAATTTTGTTTGTTTTCCTGTTCATTTTAGTGTGTTTTAACTCATCCTTCTTGCAAGTGCATCGTTAGGCGTTGGCTGAGGGTATTAGGAGTCATGACTATATATTGGTGTTTACTTGGATCTTGCAGTTCTTATGGGGTCCATTCTAATTTGTGCACCACACTTGTAACCTTTAGAATGGTTTCTTTTTCACGGCGGTTGGTTTTCATTAGTATGTTGCTGGCTTTCGTGTTTTTATAAGTTATCTCTCGGATAGTGAGCCCGTCAAAAGATTCGATCTCTGAGCATAACGAAATAGCCATTGCTTGTACTACGGTATACTTTTGAGGAGATCAACATTTATGGTTGATATTTCAGGGTGTTAATTCTAAATGTTAACCACTCCATGAGATTAGCTTCCCATTGAATCTGGTTTAGTCTCTATGGTTTAATAGTCCCCCGAGGGATTTCTGTCTACTCTTGGCTTTGTTCACGGAATCATAGATCGGGGAAATAAAAAACCGCGAGCCAAGCTTGGTATATTTCCTTTTAGCATTCCCGAGGCCGATCTGTTTGATTACAATATCGGCGCTCGTTTGTGAGGCAGTCAACATTTCTTACAGCAATCTATGGAATCTTTTATACAAAGTAATTAGACAATTGTGGCAAAGAAATTAAGTACATAAAATAAATAGTTATTAATTGTTAATAATTTTAAGACTTAGTTGAACCCTTGTTTCTACACTACAGCCATATTCTTTCGTTTAATAGATCTCAGCAAATTTTCGCAAATTTCTGGAGTTATCTTTAGTCAGCTTGTAATAGTTAATACAGTTCTATTATATTTGAATTGGTGGTACTTACTACTTTTTCAATCACTCATCACAAGTGTTCTCGTGGTTTTAAGTCTGGGCTTTGTGGTAGCAACTCCATATGCGTCAATCCTCATTTTTCAGAACCAGTTCTTGGTGTGGTTGGAAGTATGGTATGAGGCAAAATCCTGCTTAAATATAACTTCAAATCTTGGTGTTGTGGGGACAATCTTTAGATAAATAAAGCTAAAACTTGTGACCGCATGGCCCTGGTGAAGACTTTATGTCCCATACTATGACATAACCATCTGTATCCTTCACATATGGTACTATTCTCGCTGGATACAATGCCTCTCCAACTCTTCGCCTAACAAAGGTAACCACAGCAGTTCGGATTTTCTGCCAAATTGTTGCTAAATGTTACATTTTTAAATCCTTTTCTGACAAAGAGTAATAAATTATATAATTCTTTAATCAGGAGACAAGTTTTAGACGTGACTAGTTTGCATAATCAGTCCAAGTATAACGTCAAATTAGAATTAGGCGAATACAAGAATACAAGTCTTTCTTTCCTACCTGATAATTACTTTCCTCTGACCAGATAACTGGAAATCATTGTTCAAGTCATCAGCCCACTGAAGATTTTGCTTTTGTTGACCTCAGATATCCAGGGTTTCTTTCTCATCTTGCTTTCTTTTAGCAATTGATCGATCGATTATCCTTTTTCTAATTGATCGGGTGAAATAGGAGAACTTGAAGTTTCATTGAACTCCCATCAATTTTGGAATCTCTATTGAATGGCGAATGATAGATTTCTCTTATCTAGGTTTTCAATGACATTTTTTGCCTCTTTTCTTCCTTTATACTATGCTCATTATCAATTTATATCGTTTAATATTAGTTTAGAAACATATCTTGAACATCATATTTTTTCAGCAATTTCAATTGGATACTGAAAATTGAAATTGATGCTCTGTTATTCCGTCAAATTTTTTTTGTTTATTCTCTTTACTTATTTAGAACAATATTGAATACTCAATATTTATAAATTTAAGCTAAAACAAGAATATTGGTTAAATTCTCCTCGTACAAAACATTTTATTAAGTGTACACCATTTAGTAAAATACTAAGTAATGGAAACATATAAACAAAATATTAAAAAATATTAGTAAAATAACATAATAAATATTTATGAATAATATGAATATTATAAACTTTAAATATGTTAAACTTATGAGAGCTTCTTTATAATTTGGGCTAAGGGTGTATATATATTAAAGCAAGTGGGTTAATGTGGTTGACAAATAAGTTTAATCAATAACTTTTAAAGTCCCAAAGTGAGGAAAAATCACCGGGTCGTGATTTGCCTAATGTATAATTTCACGACAAGAAAATTTAAATCGTAGACAAGTACCTTATTTGAGGTAAATGTGTAAATAGGCAATCTAATGAAGATTATGAAATCGAACGACGGATTTGTTCTTGTAAGTCCAAACATGATCTTTAAATATAGAAAGCCGCTCGTTTTAAAGAGAAAATTGCGGCCGATGTTTGGATCCAGAACTCACCATAAATACTGAAGACCCGAGAGAGCCCAAGTAGGCCTCATGATGTCTTTAAATTAGCCTGAGAAGAAAACAACCTCATACAAACAAAACATGTGTTCGAAGAATAGACCAAAATACAAGAAAATTGGAAATAATAATCACACAAGTTCAAGAAAATTCAGAAAAATAAAAAAGATTCTCCAGCAAGGAGAGACATGCACCTCAAATGATTATTATCACTATATATATCATCATTATTTCAGGCATTGGTCTCCCACTTCTAAGAGAAGCCCTTTCTCATCTTTCTTGGTTTGTTTCATCATTAGACGTTTTGGCGCATGAGCTTCCATGCTGACCCAAAGCGGGTTCCTAGCTAAGGGACCTAAGCGAAGGTAGACAACACTAGATTTTTATTTATTTATATAACTTCCATCACGCTAACCAGTACGCTACCGAGCTATTAACTTATTGGTACCGACGTTACGGGTAGGAACCCATTCTCAAGGATATGAGATTATAAATATATACAAATATAAGATTTTTTTAGAGAAGCTATCAGATATTTATGAATTAATTATAAATTAATTAATTATGCAGGGCTTTTAACTATTAGGGAATAGGAAATATATTTTTGTTTTTAAAATAAAGCTGAGATTAATTAGTTTTGCGTGTCTTCGTTGTAAAAAAGGGAAATAATAGATATATTTGAAAAATAGAAGTTGTTTTGGGGGGGAGTGGATTTGGCGTGCGTAATTCGTGGGTAATTATAGTTGTAGTAAAAGTGGAAATGAGCTTGTGTCTGAGTTTAAAGTGCGGTGTGTAAGTCTAATATAAAGAGATTCCAGTTTACGTAGTTGGTTTTCGTTGTTTTCTGTATCTGATAAATTCGCTAAATAATTCCTTCATTATTATATATTTATAATCTCATATCCTTGAAAATGGGTTCCTACCCGGAACGTCGGTACCAATAAGTTAATAGATAATAATGAACTTCCTAAACTTAGCCTGCTTATTTATCCTAAATACGAGGGGCGGTCAATAAGTTTTGCGAATCGGTAGGGAAAACAGAGGAAGGGGGATGGCTGTCTGTGGGGGTGTCAGGACAAGTTATGTCATGTCAGGACCTGCAGCCGCACGCTCCTACCTCGTCTATTTAAGAAGGAGTAGCTGATCACAGATCTTCAGTCACAAATTTCTCAACAATGGAGAAGGTTGAGCACCGCGCAATGATAAAATTTTTGACCATTGAAGGCAAGAAAGGAAAAGAGATCCATGAACGCATGGTTGCAGTGTACACCAACACCAACCAGTGAAGGTCGAAGAAATCGAGCAAGAACTTGGAATATCACATGGTAGTGTTATCAACATCATCCACGACAACTTAACCATGACCAAAGTGTCTGCCCATTGGGCCCCTAAAAACCTCACGCCCCATGATCAACTTTGACATCATCAAAGTTTGGAGAAGCTGCTGCTCCTGTACTACCAAGACCCGGCGGGATTTTAGTCACGCATAGTGACAGGTGATGAAACGTGGGCAAATCACTGGGATCCAAAGACCCACCTCGAAAGCATGGCGTGGAAGCACAGGGACTCTCCTCCCCCTATCAAGTTCTGGACCCAACCCTCAGCCGGGAAGATCATGGCCACCATCTTCTGGGATTCTGAGGAAGTTTTGATGGTGGACTATGCGACTTATGAAAGGACCATCCCATGCCAATATTACGCCGAATAACTGGCCGGGTTGAAGAAGTGCATCCGTCAGAAGCGGCGCGGCAAATTGAAATCCGGTGTCCTGGCCTCCACGACAATGCCAAGGTCCACAAGGCCAGAGTTGCACAAGCTGCGCTGCGCAAGTGTGGATTCGAGGAGCTCAACCATCCCCCCTCTAGACCAGATCTGGCCCCTAGCGACTAGTTTTTATTTCGCCAGCTCAAGG